>CM028357.1:57707393-58214216 GCA_016618105.1 Dendrobium huoshanense
GTCATTTGATGTGTTGTTGCTGAATATGATCACATACAAATCTATAATCAATTTATATATGTTTCGTACGTGAATGAAACACCGGATTATTGTCAAACCTATCGCAGATGTATTGTCACAGTAGACCTCGATTGGTTGGTCTTGGTGTATGCCGAAATTGGAGAGAATGCGTCGGAGCCAAATGACGTTAGCAATTAATGCAACTAACGCTCTATACTCGGACTCGGTGGAGGACCGTGCTACGGTATTCTGTTTCTTGACGGTCCATGAGATGAGAGAATCTCCTAGAAAGGAACAGTAGCCCGAGGTCGACTTCCGTGAAATAGGATCGCCCGCCCAATCAGCGTCTGAAAAAGATGTAAGACGTAAATTAGATTTTGTAATTGGTATTCCGTAGTCTATCGTACCTTTAATGTATAGGAGCAGCCTTTTGAGGAGATATATGTGTTGAGGCATAGGTTGATGCATATGTTGTGATAGCATGCTGACACTATAGGATATATCCGGCCGTGTTAATGTCAGGTACTGAAGAGAGCCTGTTATTCTCCGGTAGACAGTTGGATCGGACAGCTTATTGTCTGTTGGGAGATCTTGCGGCAGTTTGGTACAGGTGGGGTTTGCAGTGGGATTGCAGTTTGTGAGTCTGACAATATTGAGTATTGACTTGGCATAAGGCTGCTGTGATAGAAAGTAACGATGATTTGTTCTTGAAATTTGGAGTCCCAAGAAGGAGTGAGCATCACCCAAGTGTTTCATAGCAAACGTCTTATTCAGATTTGTGAGAATGTCACTGATGGCTTCAGTATTATTTCCCGTGATGAGAATGTCATCCACGTAGATTAGCAGAAATATTTGGATATTTGTTTTGTGGAATCAAAGTAACGAGGGATCGGAGATACTATGATTGAAACCCATTGAAACTAGATGCGAAGTGAACGTGTTGTACCATTGTCTTGGAGCCTGTTTTAGGCCATAAATTGCCTTGTGAAGGAGACATGTGATCCGGATGAGTGGAGTCTTCAAAACCCTTTGGTTGTAGCATGTACACTGTCTCGGAAAATTTGTCGTGTAGGAATGTGTTGGCCACATCTAATTGTTGAACCTGTCAATTGTGGTGTAGAGCTACGGCCAGCAATATGCGTATTGTGGGTAGTTTTGCGACCGGACTAAAGGTCTCGGTGTAATCCAATCCATACTCTTGAATTGCCTTGTTCGACGAGTCATGCCTTATATTTAACAATGGAGCCATCTGCATGGAATTTTGTACGGTACGTCCATTTACATCCTATTATAGAGGAGTTTGGCGGAGGGGGAACAAGGCTCCATGTGCCTTGTTTTTTAAGAGCAAAAAACTCGAATGTCATCGTTGTCCGCCATTCTAAATGTTTGTTGGCCTCTTTGTAGTTAGTAGGATATGCAGTTAATTTATTAGAAGAGACATTATGAATTAAATTTAAGCGAACACGTGGTTTTGAGAGATCTAGTCTTCTGCCTTGTGACCATGGGGTGATCTGAAACATAAGGAATAGAGGTGGTGTGATGCGGAATAGGATTAGTTGTAATATCGGTTGGGAGGAGTGGCGTTATGGAGGAATTTGGAGCATTGTGTGCTTGTTGTTCAGGTGGTTGGGTGGGTAACTCACTGTGAGATGTGATACGAGTAAGCACAATAGTGGGCATGAGAAGAAAGGGTGGTAAGTTTTCGGACTGATGATTGCTAACAGGCATGGGGGATGCAAACGGGTATGAGGATTCATTAAAAGTAACATGCCTTGAGATGATGATTTTGTTGGTCAAGACATCAAGACACTCGTATCCCTTGTGCATGTCAGAGTAGCCAACAAGGATGCACGAGTTGGCAGTTGGTTGCAATTTGTTGCGAAGAGAAGCCGGAATGAGAGGAAAACACTCACAGCCAAATGTACGAAGGTGGTTGTACTCAGGTTTAGTGTTGTGAAGAAGTTCAAACAGAGATTTGTGCATCGTATTCGAAGAAGTCAAGCAGTTTATTAGATAGACTGATGTGATGACCGCATCCGTCCAGTATTTGTAAGGAACAGAGGCTTGATGTAGGAGAGTACGAGTGGTTTCAATGATGTGACAGTGTTTTCTTTCAGCGACGCCGTTTTGCTCCGGAGTGTAAGGGCACAAAATTTGGTGAGATATACCATGAGTTTGAAGAAATTGAGCAGACGATTTGTTGATGTATTCACCGCCTCCGTCAGTGTGAAGACATTTAATTTTGTGGGAGGTGTATGTTTCAATGTTATTTTTGAAGTTGATGAAAATATTAAGGACTTCTGATTTATGAGAAATTGGAAAAAGCCACGTAAAACGCGAGTGGTCATCAACAAAAATAACGTATTAAGGTAACTAGTGTTAGAAGCCATGGGAGTAGGACCCCACACGTCGGAATGCAGTAATTCAAGAACGGTTTGTTTTCTACTAGCTGAATGTTCAAACGAAAGTTTATGACATTTTGACTTATTACAAGAAGAACAAGAAAAATGAGCATTATCCATCTTGAGATGAGGATTGGATGAAGTGATGTTGGTGATCATTTTCTGGTTGGGATGTCCCAAGCTTGCGTGCAATGGTATGATGCTGCGGGTAGTAGTAAGAAGGGCTTGTTGATTGGAGGAAGCAGCAGGATGCCGAATGGGATATAATCCTTCACGGCATGGCCCCTGAAGAATGATTTGGTTGGTCATTAAATCCTTAAAAATAAAACCAGAAGCATCAAATATAATAGCAATATTTTTATCCTTAGTTAATTGCGAGATAGACAATAAGTTGTATTGAAGAGAGGGAGAATGTAAAATGTGAGAAAGGTTGATCTTATGAGAGGGAGTCGGTAGCAATCCCTTGCCGGAATTTGCGATGCTAACCGAACTCCCGTCGCCGATAGTAATGTTGTTCGAGCCATTGTAGGGTGAGGATATAGATAGATTGTCCAAGGATTTCGTCATGTGAGATGAGGCACCCGAATCCAGGTACCAGTCCGTGTAGTTGGACTGAGAGCTAGCAAGAAGTGCCTTGTTCATCGTTCTGGCAATTCTTGGTACATATTGAGTGTTCAACCTATGCCAGCAGTCAGTCGCGACATGCCCTTTCTTGAGACATATTTGGCATGTGATTGGTACAGTGGTTTGTTTGTTGTGGAGATTGGTTGAAGTATATGATCGACCTCTGTTTTTGCGTACGCGACCTCTGGTAGAGAATAATTCCGTCTGGGACGCTTCAGCCGGAAGAAGACGAGCTGCATCGTTGGAGAAGTGAATTTCTTTATTTATGAGCAGAGAGTAAAGTTGATCAAGACTGAGGGCAGTGATCGTGGTTCTTATGAGCATATTGAAAGATTAGTAGGAATTGGGAAGACCATTAAGAATGTAGAGGATTATGTCCTCGGCATCAATTTTCGATCTGCCTGTAGCAATTTGATCAACAAGGGATTTTATTTCGGTGAGATATTGCATCATGGATGAATTCTTGAGCGAAATATTGTGTATTGTGTCGTTCGTTTTTCAATTGGATGACCTTGGATCTATTCGTGGAGTGGAAACGAGTTTCAAGCGTGGTCCAGATTGCCGAAGTGGATTCAAGATTGAGGATATATGAAAGGATAGAGGAGGAATGGTGGAGCATATTGCTGCTGATAAGTTTTGATCAGTGAGGAGCCATTGACATTGGCTGGGATTGGGAACGATAGTGCCAACAAGTTTGTGAAGAATCTTGTCTGGAATGAGAGATTTGGGATTAAGAAGGATTCAAACCCGTTGGCCCGGCAGATCTTGATGATTTGAGAGCGCCATAAAGAATAGTTGTCGGCGGAGCAAGAAGCAAACAATTACAACAAATTCAATGTTGAAGCAAAATATAGTCATGTTTCATTCTATAAGTGAAATGATACGGATCAAACTCTATTGAAAAAATTAGATTTTCCAATAATTGAACCTACGGCTTTGTATTAAGATAATTATACAGCTATAAAAATTGTAAGTAATCATGTGTTCTATAAAAGGATCAAACACATCAAAGTTGATTATCAATTCAGATGAAATGATATCACTTTCAAGAATATTATCACTTCTTATGTCTCCACTTCAAAAATAATATTCAAGTCCTTTCTCATTTAAAGCTAACAAACATATATATATATATATATATATATATATATATATATATATATATATATATATATATATATATATATATATATATATATATATATATATACTCCTTTCTAAAGAGTTTGTAGGTCAAGATTTGAAGGTATTCCTTGAAGAGTTCCTGGTTATGAAAAGCAAGAGAAAGAAATCTAGGTGTTCTCCAATCATACAGCTAAAGTAGAAGCAAAAACATACTGACCTCGTCACTTCTGAAGCAATGCTACGTATATCTCCCGACACAAGCTCGTACTGATAGCGGCACTTAGAGCAAGATGCAACCTGAACGCATTATTACCATACAATTAGTAAAGGTTTGAGAACAGAAGTGCCACTCTACTTATGAAAATAAGTACACGAATCATACACGCTACTTCAACCCCAAAAAAATATCTAGCAATAGTTTTTCATATTGTTGGTTATATGAAGGTAGTTATTGCAGAGACCATAAGCTTAAGAAATCAAAGATTGATAAGATGAGCCCAAAATAAAAACAAGGTTTTATTCAAAGAACATTCTAATTAATGAAGTAAGCCCAAATTGTAACTTCTCCTCCCCTAAAATAAACGAGTTAAAACTTTCTTGTATAGTTTCATCTGTATTAACAACGTTTAATTGAGCAGAGATAAGGGAAGAAGAATATTTTATAAACAAAAATCATGCTGAAAAAAACAAAAGCTGTCTTTGAACTGGAAAAACAGGATTTAGTGAATCCTGTAAATCTGGATTAGTAAATCCTAAGCATACAAGATTAAGGGGCTGTTTGGCTGCAAGTAGCATTTAGTTAGTCTTGTAAATCCAGATTTAGTAAATCATAAACCAGATGAATCCTAAAAACTGTTTGGCATAAAAAAGTTAAATCCTGCTAAATTGTTTGAGTATTTAATATAGGATTTAACATTTAAGTATGCTACTTCACATAGGATTTTAATAATACTTATTGATGGTGAAGTTAAAAACATGAGAACATAATGCGTGTAAATAATATTCCAATTAATTATTACTTACAAAATTATTAAACTAATTTAACACAATAACTTCTAAGTGGCCATTAAACAAAAATAATATCATTTATAAGTTAATATTAATTATAAAGGCTAATTCAATTTATCTAATTTAATTGATTTGATTATTAATATATTTGTATCTAATTTATTTGATTGATTATAAAAAATATTAAATTAAATGCATGTTATAACTTTAATGTACTTAAATTTAATTTTAGATTTAATTATAAATAAAATTAATTTCAATTAAATAGATATACCTTTTTATTTGAAGTTAAAAAAACAAGTGGTGAAATTAAATAGTATTTCTTCTCTTCCTCTCCTACCCATAGCTGTCAATGGCGCAAAATAGCGCGCGCCATGGCGCACGGCGCGGCGCGGCGCACCTACGGCGCCATGTTCATGGCGAGGCACATGCATTTAAAATAGCGCGCGCTATTTACGCCACATGTGAGCCATGGCGCATTGCGCACAGCGCAAAATAGCGCGCCAATTTATTTTTAAATTTTCGTATACTTATGAATATTTTTTATATTTAAAAATATATCTATATTTTAAGATAAACGACTATTTATTGCCCTAATTTCACGAAATATTTTCTGTTTGCTGCATCCGCCGAACACATCCCGCAGTCCCTAAGTCGAGGTCGCTGAATCTATCCCGAAGTCGAAGGTTTTTTGTTTTTTATTTGCTGCATTCGCTACTTCCGTCGAATCCAGCCGAATCTGTCCAGAAGTTGAAGTCGTTGTTTCCGCCGAATCGTCCCGCAGAGCAGTGCTTCTGCCAAATCCGCCCCCTCCTTCGTCTGTTCCAATAAAAAATCTTACCAGCTGACTCTGATTTGCAACCTCCAACTGTTCCGCACAGCTCTGTTGTTTTGCACGGCTATTTCTTACAAGAATTTACAACTTAACAGGTATGCTCGGTACCGCTAAGTAAATGCTCGGTACAGCTATGTATATGCTAGATACTGCTCGGTACCGCTAGTTACTTGGTCGGTACAACTAGGTATCAGCTCGGTACAACTAGGTACCAGCTCGGTACAACTAGGTACCAGCTCGGTACAACTAGGTACCAGCTCGGTACAACTAGGTACACGCTCGGTACACACTCGGTATTGCTAAGTACATGCATGATACCGCTCGGTACCACTATGTAAATGCTCGGTACCGCTCGGTACATACTCGGTACCACTAGTTACATGCTTTGTACCACTCGGTACAGCTCGGTACAACTAGGTACACACTTGGTACATGCTCAGTATTGCTAAGTACATGCATGATACCGCTCGGTATTGTTATGTAAATGCTCGATACTGCTCGGTACAGCTCGGTACAACTAGTTACATGCTCTGTACCGCTCGGTACAGCTCGGTACAACTAGGTACATGCTCGGTATCGCTTCCTGATTTCCATACAAACGAACTTTAAAATTCCTCTTACAAATAAATTTTGTTCCCTTGACCCCGCGACCTGACCGGGCAGGTCGAACCCCGCCAGGGGGCAGCGCCCCCTTGGACCCCCGGCAGCCCCCATATTATGTTTCTTGGACAATATTATATTTCTTTTATCTAAATTTATTTGCTTTTAGGTGATCATAAAATGTCAGATTCAGTTCAATCTTTAAAAAAAGATCCAGCATGGAAATATGCTATACTAACAAATGAATCCGACAACAACAGTGTGACATGCATTTTTTGTGGTAAAATAACAAAAGGAGGAATTACACGCCACAAACAACACCTCGTTGGGGGTTTTAGGAATGCAAAGCCTTGCTCTAACTGTCCCGAGCATGTGAAGTCTGAAATTAAGGCATCCATGTTGAAAAAAAAAGATTTAAAGGAACAGTTTAATGACATATCAAATGTCAACCTTGCTGAAGAAGAAGGAGAAGACTTTGATGTGATGACAGATGATATTTTAGTTGTTAAACCATCTAAAATGTTGCGGACAAATAAATCTAACACATCTAGTCAAGGATCGACATCTACATCTATCTTCAAAACATCACGACCTAAAGGTCCATTATATACTTTCCTTACACCAAATCCGGAAGATGTAGTAAAACATAGAAAAGGTCAGTTTAACAAAGAAATGGATGCAGCTAAAAAGGAAATGAGGGGAAGGGCTGTTCAAGTGTTCAGTAGATGGATGTATGATGCTGGGATTCCATTTAATGCTGTGAACTATGATAGTTTCCCTGCTATGGTGGAGGCACTTGGGCAGTTTGGACCTGGAATGAAACCTCCTAGTTATCATGAGGTACGAGTTACTTGTTTGAAGAAAGAGGTTGGACATACACATGAGCTATTGCGACGCCATCAAGAAGATTGTGTACGATATGGTTGTTCTCTAATGGCAGATGGATGGACGTCAAGGAATGAGAAAAGCTTAATCAATTTTCTTGTTAATTGTCCAAGAGGTAGTGCGTTCATAGAATCAATTGATGCTAGTTCTTTCTCTAAGAATGCTGTGAAAATGTTTGAACTTTTTTGCAAGTATATCGAGGTTATTGGACCACATAATGTGATCCAAGTAGTCACTGATAATGCATCCGAAAATGTTCTTGCAGGTTTGTCACAACTTTTATTCTAAAGTTATGTTATTTCATGAAGAATTTGTGTACATCTTAACTTAAATTATAATGATATAACAGGAAAATTATTGATGGACAAATATCCTCACATTTATTGGACTCCTTGTGCTGCTCATTGTTTGGATTTATTAATGGAGGACATTTTCAAAATTCAAAAGCTAAGACAATGCTTTGAGAAAGCAGTGGCAGTACACAGTTTTATATATTCTAGGCTTCGCTTACTTGAGTTAATGAGAAGGTGCACAAATCAAAGAGCACTTGTCAAACCTGCAAAAACTCGCTTTGCAACAGCTTTCTTAACTTTACAACGTTTTCATCAACAACAACTGAACTTGAAGAAAATGTTCACTTGTGAGGAATTTATCTTGGGTCCTTATGCGAAAGAGGCTAAAGCAAAACAATCTCAACATACAATCTTACAGCAATCATTTTGGAATACTATAGTGTATGCCTTAAAAATAGCTGGTCCTTTATTAAAGGTTCTTAGATTGGTTGATGGAGAGAAGAAGCCCCCAATGGCTTACATATATGAAGCAATGGATAGAGCAAAAGAGGCAATTGCTGCAAGCTTCAATAACAGTGATAAGTATGATCAAATTTTTAAAATGATTGATAGAAGATGGGAAGTGCAATTACATCGGCCTCTACATGCAGCGGGACATTTTTTAAATCCTGAATATTTCTTCAATAACCCTGATATTGCCAAGGATAAGGAAATAGCTGATGGTCTTTATCAATGTATTGGAATATTATCTCAAGATGTAGCTGAAGAAGATAAAATCAGTAATGAATTAAGTTTATACATTAGGGGTGAAGGACTTTTTGGTATTCCTCCAGCTGTAAGACAAAGAACTACCCGATCTCCAGGTATCATTATTTACAAAAAAATTAAGACTGATTTGTTATATAATATTGAAAAAAAATCATTTCTTCCAGCTGATTGGTGGTTGGCATATGGACAAGGAGCTCCCAATTTACAAAGCTTTGCTATCAAGTCCTAAGTTTAACATGTAGTTCATCTGGATGCGAACGCAATTGGAGTATTTTTGAACATGTAAGTATTTTACAATGTATGTGTTGATTTATGTATGTGTTGATTTTTTATATATGTTCATAATATAGTAATGTAATAATATTTTAATTGCAGCTTCATAGCAAACGAAGAAGCAAATTGGATCATAGTCGCTTAAAGGATTTAGTTTATGTGAAATATAATAGAGCACTGATTCGGAGATTCAATCATCGTGATGTCATTGATCCTATTTCTTTGACTGAGATAGATGATGCAAATGAATGGCTAACAAGAAAATTAGATGATGAGTCTGATGAAGAAAATGACTTTATTGCTGGAGAGGAAGATTTAACTTGGACAAGTGTTGCTAAAGCTATTGGTGTTTATGATAAAAGCTATAATATTCGGGAAAGATCTAAAGGGAAAGAGAAAGAATCTTCAATTAGGCATGATGTTGCTATTGAGAATGATGATGAAGAGGGTGATGAAGAGGATTATGAAGTAGGAGACAATGTTGAAGAAGATAATGAAGCTTTTTTAACATTTGCTGATGATGATGATTCCCAAGAAGAGTAGATTAAATTCATATTTGATCTTTTAAAAAAGATTGTAATATTTGAATTATGAGATATTTGGTTGTTACTTAGTCGAACTTATATATGTTATGGTTGTCTTTTTTTCTTATAATAGTTTGTCTTTCATTTTTAATAATATTTCATATTCATGCTTATTATTTTATATTTTTTATATAGCTTGCGCCATGTTTAAAATAGCGCGCGCCGCGCCGTGCGCTATGCGCCATGGCTCCAAATGGACTTTTGCGCCATGGTGCGTCATTCGCCGTTAACAGGTATGCTCCTACCCAAATTTCCCAAAACCCAAAACGACAAAGTAATAATAAAGCTACAAATGTCGGGCCCCCTTCCCCTACACCCCTTCTACATGTACCCAAAGTTGTCAAAAAAATTCCGAGGAACTTGCAATGGCAAATCAGTGGCAAAAGTATCCCTGTCAGGAAAAAAAAAAGCAAGGTAATCTCAATGGGAGGTCGCTAGAGAAGATTTAAAAAAGCGAGGAAGTCTTTACAAGAGGTCGTTAGGAAGCTTACTTTCTTCCTCTATCCCTCCATCCTCTTCTTATGCACACTTTTGGTCTAAATCTCGCAAATATGTTGAACACCCAAATTTATTAAATCAGGGATTTACAGTAGAATACTGACAAAACAAGATTTCAAATTATGGCAGATTCATTTTGAGTAGAATACTGACAAAACAAGATTTCAAATTATGGCGGATTCATTTTGACAAGAATGAATGTTTTACAGGATTTATCTTAAATCCAAGATAAATTTGGCTACCAAGCAATGGCTAATAAGCTAAACAAAAAATTTAATTAAGCTAACAAAATTGATTGCATGTCTCAAATAATAGATATAAGCACATAATTTACATGAAAAAGTTGCTAGTCTTCCGCCATCTTGAACCTCATAACATAAAAGATCCGCAAGAAGATACGTATGAGTCATGACCCGTCCTGGAGGCTCGAATTAACGAGACAAGAACAGACTGTCGAACGATTGATTAAAGTTCATTTGCTAAAACTATTTCCAATAAACTGAAAGAGCCACAAAAACTTTAAAACATTTAAAATTCAAATAATATAAATACATTTTTCTCGAAGCATCTCGCATACGATATACATTCTCTTCGCTTTTGCTCATTTTAATTAATCGAATTAAACCTGAAAATATTTTTCAATGAGAAGGGTAATTCATAAAATAACTCAGTGAGTAAATCATACTTCTAGATTATAGTAACACAAGGCACTGGGAATAATATGCATGCTCGATTTAAATCATAAAGAAATTATATTTAATCATTTTGTTTCATGACTTTAATGTTATGCACATATTATATATTTATTCTTTCTCATAAATAATACAATTGTCACAGGAGCCACCATCTAAAATAGAATTAATGATCTTTTCCATTTCATTTTTATTTTTCATAATCATTTTCATTTACATGCATTGGTGCATTGCGTCCCCAGCCAATAACATAAGGGGATGTGCTCCATCAGTCAACATGCACATACAAGCATATCTATCTAGCCATTTCATTCACATTACATTCTTTGATTTTATGCAATTAGAAGCAATATAATTACTATAATATAGGAACATGAATACTCATCTTGATTTAAATAGCTTTAGCTCTTTTTGCCCTTGTTCTTGATTTCAATCACCTATAATAATACATAATTTAAAAAGGTTATTTTAACTTATATATCTAATCATATCTCTCCCTAATTGGTTATTAAATATATTTAAATATTTTATATTTTTAAATAATAGAATTTGTTCTCTCCACGTTATTATTTCAATATAGAAAATCATAATTTAATTAATTTCTAAAATAAACTTAAAATAAACTTTCTATATTTAATATATAAATTCATTTAAGTAACTAATAAAATACTCTCACTTCTATCAAAGAAAAATAAAATATTTTTAATTTACTCATTTCAAAATACTCAAACTTCCACTCTTTCTAATATTTGTTATTAATCTTAATTTTATAATTTAATTTGATTATAATAATTTTTTCTAAATAAATGTCTTTATTAAGAAATTTTAAATAAATTTTACAAAAATAAAATAAAATAAAATCCTCCCGTCAACTTTATATATATATATATATATATATATATATATATATATATATATATATATATATATATATATATATATATATATATATATATATATATATATATATATTCAAAATAGGAAACTTTACTCTTGAATTTTGTTTTATCTCTCTCTCTCTCTCTCTCTCTCTCTCTCTCTCTCTCTCTCTCTCTCTCTCTCTCTCTCTCTCTCTCTCTCTCTCTCTCTCTCTCTGCCCCATTCTTTGCTCAAGTTCATTCCATGCTCACTTTTCCTTCTCTTACTCTCTATTTCCTCGCTTCTCCTTCTTCTTTCTCTCGATATGATTGCCTCTCGGCATAGAGCTTCTCATGCATTTTACTTTCAGTGGAGTGATTGAAACAAAGATATCACTCATGAGGAGTCACATCTTTTCATTTCCAAACACTCCGTTTTGCTCGCCCGCTCACACCTTCAGTCTGCACGATTTGCCGCTCGATTGTTCCTACTTTGCCTAGTTCCGTTCGCCTGCTTCAGCGCAAGATCCAATTCAACTAAACCCGACCAGCCGGTTATTACATTATGTATTAACATGTAAGCAGGGCAACAATCCATTAAATAGTGGTTATATGTTCAATGTGAACTAGCCAACCCATAAGGAAATCATGATGATGCATTGTAGCATGAAATATAGGACCAAGTGCGTGGTCAACTAGCTACGTACAAGATAGGTATTAGACCTACAAGTTGCTACAAGAATCAACTATAGAAATTGGATGTATATAGATAAGGTAAAAAAGAATTATGGGACTCACAAATCACCAAATCGATCAATCTCACCCTATCATAATCAAATCCTTGGTCCTAATATCGTTTACTAGAGAGCATGGAAAAAAGAGGAAATAAAATTGAGCACAATGCACCAATGGCCAAACTCATTTTTAACCTAAAAACTAAAACAATGGCCAAATTGAGCATAATGCACAAAAATGTTGTTTCCAACTTCAAACCCATAACCTTCTAGGTCACAATGAGGGAATCAAATTGTATTTCCTAGTGTACATTAAGGCACATGAGACTTTGAGTTCAATTCCACATCAAATAATTGAAAAAAAAAATGTTAGTGTAGAAATATCAAATGGTTGGCCTTATGCATAAGCTTATGCATTAGTGTTACACATTAGTGTATATGGTCTCTATTTTCTTTACATTCCCTAATAAGTGGTATCAAATTCAATGGTTTGATTGAGATTGAATAGTTTACAAGGATTATGGTACTTAAGGTTATTGGCCAATCAACCCTGATTGAGCAAGGTTCAAAAGCAGAAAACTTGCACAACAGATCATGATTGAATGGGCACTTAATACATAATACGTTATGATGTTTCTATTTGATTGCTGATGTAGACAACTTTTAAGTAAAAGGGAGATTATTACGGCACGTGACAGTTTGGGTATAGTCCAATATCAGATAGTTGAACATATATATATTAGCGTAAAAAAATAAGGGTTAGCCCTCAAATATATGCTTAAGAAATAAGATTGAAAATGAGCTTAACCATTAATGTATCTGGCCCGACTTTAATCCCCTTTATTTCACACTCCTTAACAACATACCCTCTAGAAATTAGCAAATGCACATCAAATATAGTAGATAATCAATCCTATCATCTATAATCAGACTTTCAACGCAAGGTCATGAAAAATCAAAGGTAAAATGTTTATTGCATCTTAATAGCTCAACATCTGGATAGAGATTGTCATTGGTGTTGATTTCCAAATCATACAAGGATCCAAGAGAACAGAAACAGGGGTTTGTCAAAAACAACATCAATTGGAGGCTTCATAATCAAGACCATGGGGCAAAAGTCTAGAGCATTGAAACTAATCCAGATTACAATGAGATAAGTATAAACTTTATATGTTTTAGAAATTTATCTTTTGAATTTTAATTTTTGAATTGGGGTAAATTCTGCTGTAATTATATTTTAAATTTGAACTTAACTATATTGATATTTGAAGATAGGATTATTAACATTATGAAGTTTCTTTAAGAGTTAATATTACTATTTTGGATGGATAAATATCATTTTTTAAATTATTTCCTATTGTAGTTGCCCATATATAAGCTTAATTTCTATAATAAAATCAATCAAAAAATTCACTCTCAAAATCATTTAAATTTCCTTTTTTTCTCTCCTGTCACTAACATTGGTATCGTAGGAAACGGAGCAGATTTGCTGGATTACAACAACATGGCAGTACAGCAGCAAGCATTTCAAAGCATGGAAAACATTTTTAGTAGCAAATAGTGTCAGTTATTGTTTTCTCCGTTTGCATCCCTTGCTGCTACTTTTGATTTCAAATGAAAACCAGATAAACAAATTACTTTTTGCATCAATGTACAAGATAAAACAAAAAACATGTTTGTTGTATCAACATGATAGAGGTGAAAACAACACCTGGTTGTTGTCTAGGACAAAAATAACGAGAGTGTGCGGTGTCCAGCTAAGAAAAATAATAATTTGTTGTTTTCAGCTATCTAGGAGAATGATCCAACCATTGGCATATTAACCGCTAGAACTGTGGAAGAAAACTCAAAAGCAAACAGAGAACATGTCCACATGGGCGGATCCCCCATGTACTCAGGGTGGGCAAATGCCCGCCCTTTAAAAATATTAAATATTTAGAGGGGAAATTTTGAAATATTTTGAGTATTTCCCCCCCCCCCCCCAAAAAATCTTTTTTGCCCTAATTTTATCAATCATATGCGTCTTTGCCCATCCCCCCCACAAAAAAAAATTTAGCCCCACCCTGAAAAAAGAAGCTGGATCCGCCCCTACAAGTCCACAACAAAAAAAGAAGCACAAGAAAAAAGTCTACATCAAGAGACAATTCTTGAGATACTCTTAATTGATTAATAGAAAAATATTGAACCTCGAGAAAAACCCCTAAAACTTTTCTAAATCCGTTCTACCCTCTTACTTTGAACTTGCACAAAGGTTGGCTATGAATCACTGCGCAAAATTGTTGGTTCATAAAACCAACATATCTTCCTAAGCATGCCCGGTCCATCAACCTATTTACAGGTAGTTGGAATTTAGCAAGTGAAACATTCTTTACAATTTTCACCATTTGAGGATCCAACTTGGATAAAAAGCACCATGATACTTAACCAAACTAATTGGATATGGAGAAAAGAATCGATGTTGTGGTAAGTACCATGGCATGCAATGTGCAGATCTTAAGCTTATGTTAAGCAAGAACAATAACATACCAAATAAATCTAGAATTTAGAAGAATTCTGATGTGATGCGTTTGAGAATTACACAAGAACTTTAAAAGATAATCAAATATTAGCTTCCACGAATTATTTCATCATACATCAAAGTCAAGTAGATTAGAAGAAATTCGCGATGTTTGATTTGTTAGGCAAGAAAAATACGACGATGGTGCTAGGTCTTTAAGCAATTGCAAAAGAAAACGTAACAACAAAAGCTAGTAAATAAAATCCCAAGATTAATACCAAGTTGTTCACACTTTGGGGCCTTTAGCACTCTCTTCCTACGGAGACTAAGTTGAACGGCGGAAGATTGTCCAAGCTAGCAAGGAGGTTGCCACTAAGATGGAAGCGCCAACGAACGTCGCCGTGGAAGAAGATCTCGGAGGTGGAGGAGGCACGGTAGATCGACCTTCGATAAGCCAAGTATAGACGGAAAAGTGTTCGTCAATTGATTCTATGAGCGTCGGCACGATGCGGGCTAGATAATCTTCGACGGTATCGTCGAAATCAAATCCGACGTCGAAGAATTGTGAACGGAGGATGTCGACCCTTCCGTTGTTGTCGTACTCAAAGCCGTAATTCCACTCGTGTTCGTCCATGCATCCTTGGATTGGATCCGGATGGTCGCCGCGAGCAAAATCTCCCCAAGGAGAGCAAGTGGGGCGGCGGCTTGGCTGAGGCAGGGAGAAAGCCGGCGGGAGAACAGGAGGGGAAGGGGCGGCTGGAAGAGAAAACTGAGATTAGCTTTCCGTTTTTGTGGAATTGGGAGGATTGGAGGGAAAAATTTAATGCTAATTTGAAAATCAAAATTAATTTCCAAAGGGGTGCCACTACTTAATGAGGAATTAGATTTTTAATAGGAAGTAATTTATCACAATGGAAAGAGGAGTAACGTGCAGGGATGACCGGCCATGCAGCAAGGGGAGTTTGGCAATTTTGGTGGGGTCCACGTATGCAGGGAAATAATTCTCAATTAAATCTGAAACAGCAGATTTCAGAATTAATTTTAAATTAGGTAACTTGCTAAAATTAAGTTGCAAAAGAGGAGAGGAATTCGAATTTCAAACATAATCCCATATAATTACTTGCCAGCCATAATATGGCAATTAAGTAAGTAATTAATTTAGGCTTTATGGCTTGCAATTCCACGGCTGGATGGAGCAGGGAAGATTGGCGGGAGAGGCATGCAGGAGAAACTTCTTCCAGGTGATGGAATTCACGGCTTGGCTTTGCTATGGTGTGAGGGGAGTAGAGGGGGTGGAAAGCTGCACTGTTTGGACTTGGATTGGCGGCTAAAGGCTAGGGGAGGGATTGGTCGGCGGAATAATGCCCCTAAGATGGCCGGCGGTTGACTCCAAGGAAGTGGCTGCTCACGAGAATTTTGGCTCCTTTCCACGATTGCGAATTGTATGCGGGAGATGGGTGTAGGGAAGAAGATGATCGCATGTAGCAAATTCGAGAACTCACTAAGAGATCTCTAATGGAACTCACAAAGAGATCCACATCTTTGGCACTCACAAAGAGAACACAAATCACAAATTTTTATTTAATCATCAATCATCAAATACAAGATACAATGGCCATATAAATAGGCCCAACAGAAAAATAATGCGCAAAGTCTAAAATGCCCCTTGGGGCTACACAAGCAACTATTACCCTCAAGGGTAAAATGGGAAACTGCGAAAATACAATCATAAAATGAAAACTGAAAATACAAATGAGATCAAAAATAAAGGCTAGCAATCTCGGCCGTCGATCTCCGTGGTCGTCTCTGATAAGCGCGCCGAAATCTCCTATCGATGACCTCATCATTCTCCCCGGGTGGGAGAGAACTCGACCCCGTCGAGTGTGTGCTACGAAAGCTCTCATATAACTCCAGCAGGTCCGGGTCCAGTCTCAGTAGCTCCTCTCGATCGATCCACGTGTCCTCTGTCTCCGGAGTTCCTTTCCAATGGACCAAGTACCGTTGGCGACCTCCATCTTTTGTGGAAATAATCTCATCATCCAGAATGGTTTCAATCTTTTCCGCTCTAGGTAAGTGGGGTAAATTGGGGAGTGGAGGAAGGCTAGGGATCTCACCAGGTGGGGTCACACAAGGCTCGTTATGAAGTGGATTGTTGGGGTTTAAATCAGGACCCTCAAAGGCTACTATATCCTCAATATTAAAAGTGGGATTCATATTAAACCCTTCCGGGAGTTCTAGCACATAAGCATTATCGTTAACCTTCGCAAGTATTTTAAAGGGCCCGGCACTTCTCGCATGTAATTTCTTTACGGACCCAGGAGGAAAACGCTCCGGGCGGATCCGTACCATCACAAAATCTCCCACCTTGAATTCTTTAAATCTCCTTTTCTTATCAGCATGAATCTTATAATCCGTATTGCTTTGTTCAATTTTTCTTTTAATTTCATTGTGTAACTCATGCAAATGGGATGCAAATGCAGACTCAGATGTTCTAGTCCTAGGACTCATGGGAACTAGGTCAATGGGCTGATTTGGCTGATATCCATACACGATCTCTGCAGGGCTGAGGCCAGTGGTTCGATTTATAGAGTTGTTGTAAGCAAACTCGGCTATAGGAAGTTTTGAGTCCCAATCCCTAAGGTTTTCCCCTACCAGAGTTCTTAGGAGATTTCCTAGACTTCTATTAACTACCTCAGTTTGGCCGTCGGTTTGGGGGTGAAAAGCAGTGGAAAATTGGAGCTTAGTCCCCATTTTGTGCCAAAGGGTCTTCCAGAAATAACTGGTAAACTTAACATCCCTATCGGACACGATTGTCTTAGGAAGGCCATGGAGTCTAACAATTTCCTCAAAATAAAGCTTAGCGATTCGGGAAGCATCGAAAGTTTTGGAGCATGGGAGGAAATGCGCCATTTTGGAAAATCGATCTACTACTACAAAGACAGAATCATGCTTTCTAGCGGTTTTGGGTAATCCAAGGACAAAGTCCATACTCACATCTTGCCAAGGGCGACTCGGTACTGGTAGAGGGGAGTAGAGTCCAATGTTCTGTTTCCGCTGCTTGGCTAGTTGGCAAATGTGACATCGCTTTAAGAGTCGTCCGACATCGCGTTTGAGACTGGGCCAGTAAAAACGGTTCTCTAGAGCAGCAATAGTTTTCGCCTACCCGAAGTGGCCTGCTAAACCTCCTGCATGTAATTCCCAAACAAGATATTCACGAAGGGAGGTTTGGGGAATGCAGAGTTTCTGGGCCTTGAATAGGTATCCATTCTCTACTACAAAATCATCCGTCGAGTGCCCATATCCCGAGGTCAAAAGGGAATAGGTATCCTTAAAGTCCAGGCAGTCCTTATAGTCTTCCTTAAGGCGTTCAAATCCGATAACTTCATTCCTCATCTCTTGAGTGGTCATCAGTCTCCTACTAAGGGCATCCGCAGCTTTATTCTCACTTCCCGCTTTGTGTCTAATTGTGTATGTGTACTGCAAAAACTCGACCCAACGACCATGGCGGGCATTGAGTTTCTTCTGTGAGTTTATATATCTCAAGGCTTCGTGATCAGAGAAGATCACAAATTCTAGGGGCAGCAAGTAATGTCTCCAGTACCTAAGAGACTGGATGACCGCATAAAATTCCTTGTCATAGGTCGAATACCGCTGACGGATTTCATTTAGCTTTTCGCTAAAATACGCTACGGGGTGTCCTTCTTGAGATAAAACTCCTCCAATACCGATCCCTGACGCGTCGCAGGTTACTTCGAATACTTTAGAAAAATCCGGGAGACGCATCACAGGGGCTTCTACCATTTTCTTTTTAATGTCCTCGAAGGCTTTAGTGGCAGCAGGTGTCCAATGAAATTCGCCTTTCTTTAGGCAGTCAGTTATGGGTGCCACGATGGTACTAAAATTCCTGATGAACCTCCGATAGAATGTGGCCAATCCATGAAAACTCTGAACATCTCTTATGGTTTTTGGTTCAGGCCACTCGTTGATCGCTCTAACTTTCTCGGGGTCGGCTGAGATTCCTCGAGATGAGATTATAAATCCGAGAAAGGTGACACTATCAGTGAGAAATACACACTTCTGAGGGTTCGCATATAACTGCTCTTTTCTCAAGATCTCACATACTTGTTTCAGGTGTCCCAAATGTTGGTCTACGGTCTTGCTATAGATTAGGATATCATCAAAGTAAACGACTACGAATTTTCCGAGGAAGGGTCGTAGGACTTGGGTCATAATCCGCATGAAAGTGCTAGGGGCGTTACTAAGACCAAACGGCATAACCATCCATTCATACAATCCATCTTTTGTCTTGAATGCCGTTTTCCATTCATCCCCTGGGCGAATCCTAATCTGATGATATTCACTCTTAAGATCCACTTTGGAGAACAGTGTTGCTCCAGTCATCATATCAAGCATGTCGTCTAGTCGGGGAATTGGAAAGCGATACTTAACGGTAATCTTGTTGATAGCGCGGCTATCAACACACATCCTCCAGGAGCCATCTTTCTTTGGAGTTAGGAGGGCAGGAACGGCACATGGGCTAAGGCTTTCTTTAATAAATCCTCGTTGTAGAAGTTCCTCTACTTGCCTTTTTAGCTCAGCGTGTTCCGTTGGATTCATCCGGTAGTGAGGGAAGTTAGGCAGGGATGCTCCAGGAACCAAGTCTATGACATGTTGAATGTCTCTGAGGGGAGGAAGTTGGTCAGGTAACTCCTCAGGGAAGACATCAGCGAATTGTTCTAACAGGGGTCTTACCTTCTCAGTTACTTGTCCTTCGTGATCATCATCCACTTCCCTAGCTACCAGGGCGTACATGGGTGTTCCGTGGTGAATCTCGATGTCTACTTCTTTTGCAGTTAAGAAGTGTAGGCTCTTGTTAGGCTTAGGTGGGATAACCTTAGCTTCGCTCTTATCAGGTCGGGGCTGTGAGGGGATCAACTTAATTTTCTTCCCGTTGTGTTCGAACACGCAGGTGTTCGTCCTCCCATAAATGTGGACATCATTGTCAAACAGCCAAGGGCGGCCAAGAATAATCTGACCCACATCCATAGTCAACACGTCACACCAAATTTTCTCCTGATATCCATTGAATTCGAGAGGTATAAGGCTCCTATCTTTAATTTCCATAGAAGTTGAGTTAATCCAAGCGACCTTATACGGATTTGGGTGAGGTGTGGCCTTAAGGTTGAGCTTAGAGATCATCGCTGATGAGACAGCGTTGATACAGCTTCCACTATCGACAATAACCTTACAGTTCTTATCCCCGATCTTGGTAAAGGTGTGGAAAATGGCTGTTCTTCTCCAATCATCACTCGGCTTGGGTTGGGACAGCGCACATCTAACGACTTGCAGAGTGACGGGTTCATCCTCCGTAAAAGAATCCTCCTCTTCATCTACATGGTGAACTACGTCAGTATCGGGTTCTTCCTCGTCGTCATCGACCTCTTCAATTATGGTGACCTTATAGGGGCTGGAACATTGTGAGGCAATGTGCCCATACCCATGACACCTATAACACTTGGTTCCAGAATTGGGTTTTTGGGTGTCACGTTCTGGGGCTTTACCCTTAAGGTCGGAACGCTGAGGGGCTGAGTTAGCAGTGGGTCGACTACTGGTCGAGTTTGAGGGTCGGTTTTGAGGCTGGCTGGTGGAGGAGCGATACGGGTTGGGTCGGGAGTCGAACTGCCTAGTGTGGGAATGGGTTTTGGATTCTTCTAGGTCAAGTACCAGGCTGCAAGCGGCCTCTAGTGTGTCTACCCCTCTAGCAAACAGTTCGGTGCGAAGATCTTCCCGAAGACCAGCTCTAAACATGGACAGGATTTGAGTTGGGGTAGCAGATTCCTCGCCGTTACAACGAATCAGAAAATCGTCGAAGGCGGAGATGTAATCTTTAACTGACTTGCTCCCCTGAGTTAGCCGATTCCATTTATCCAAGAGTTTAGGGTAGTAGGACGGTGGTAGGTATTTCCTTCTAAGTTCCTGCTTCATGGTTCTCCAATCGCTTATCGGGTGTTCTCCTCGAGATCACGCATGTTCTCCAGATTGGTCCAGTAAAGGTTGGCTCGTCCGGTAAGCTTCATTTCAGCGAATCTGACTTTCTTCGCTTCAGAGATGTTGTACCATTTAAAATAGCTATCCATTGACTTGAGCCAGTCTAGGAAAATTTGGGGTTCAAGTGTTCCATCATAAGTCGGGGCGTCAATCCTAATGTTTTTCAAAAGCTGAGCGTCATTGTCCCTCCAAGGATTGTCGTGTTCTACGGGCTCTTGATGATGTCTAGGATTATGACGATAGGGGTCTTGGAAATGTCCTGGATCGCGAGGTTGTTCGCGATCTGGTCGGTTGTCATCACCATATGGTGAGTGAGGTCTTGACGGCGTATAAATTGCGGGATTCCCGTTACGCTCGATGTTATCTAGTCTGTCACTTGTGTGGCGCCTAAAGTCAGCTAAGTCGGTTTGTGTGTTGCGAATTTGCTGAGTAACGGTACCTAATTGGCCCAAAATGAGGTCAAGGGTTGCTTGCATATGAGTTGGGTCCATGGTTGGGTGCTAGGGATCACTAAGACGGCTTCCTAAGTCACGGACAGCCACTAATCCCTTCGAAAAGTTTGCTGGAATCGAGGTTACAGCAGCCGGAATGTGTGGGACAGCAAGCACCGACGAGTGGGAAGTTGCTAAAGTGATTAGGTGAGGTTCCCGGGTCAAAACAGCACCTAAACAGCGGTTAAAGGCTGACAAACGGCCACCTAACAGCTGCAGGAAACTGCGGACAGCAGCTGCGCAGATGCTTAAAGTCGTTCTAGGAGTTGGGGCAGTGTCGACAGGGTGGACAGCACATGGTCAGTGGCTAAAATTCTGCTAAACACACCCTAACAGTGGCTGGAATCAGCAAAGACAGCACAGTAAATGTGAGGGGAAAAGGTTCTAACACTTAGAAATCTAACAAGTTAAGTGCAAGCAAGTGATACCACAATAGAAAGGCTAAGACTTAACTATATGCATGCAGGAAATTGCAAAACAGTGAATGAAAAACAGTAAAAAGTCTTAAATACTAAATGATGTGTATGCCAAATAAAGCTATAATGAAAAGCTAATCCCTAGGATGTTTTCTAAACATGCCAAGCATGGTAACCATGCTCTGATACCAAAATGATGTGATGCGTTTGAGAATTACACAAGAACTTTAAAAGATAATCAAATATTAGCTTCCACGAATTATTTCATCATACATCAAAGTCAAGTAGATTAGAAGAAATTCGCGATGTTTGATTTGTTAGGCAAGAAAAATACGACGATGGTGCTAGGTCTTTAAGCAATTGCAAAAGAAAACGTAACAACAAAAGCTAGTAAATAAAATCCCAAGATTAATACCAAGTTGTTCACACTTTGGGGCCTTTAGCACTCTCTTCCTACGGAGACTAAGTTGAACGGCGGAAGATTGTCCAAGCTAGCAAGGAGGTTGCCACTAAGATGGAAGCGCCAACGAACGTCGCCGTGGAAGAAGATCTCGGAGGTGGAGGAGGCACGGTAGATCGACCTTCGATAAGCCAAGTATAGACGGAAAAGTGTTCGTCAATTGATTCTATGAGCGTCGGCACGATGCGGGCTATATAATCTTCGACGGTATCGTCGAAATCAAATCCGACGTCGAAGAATTGTGAACGGAGGATGTCGACCCTTCCGTTGTTGTCGTACTCAAAGCCGTAATTCCACTCGTGTTCGTCCATGCATCCTTGGATTGGATCCGGATGGTCGCCGCGAGCAAAATCTCCCCAAGGAGAGCAAGTGGGGCGGCGGCTTGGCTGAGGGAGGGAGAAAGCCGGCGGGAGAACAGGAGGGGAAGGGGCGGCTGGAAGAGAAAACTGAGATTAGCTTTCAGTTTTTGTGGAATTGGGAGGATTGGAGGGAAAAATTTAATGCTAATTTGAAAATCAAAATTAATTTCCAAAGGGGTGCCACTACTTAATGAGGAATTAGATTTTTAATAGGAAGTAATTTATCACAATGGAAAGAGGAGTAACGTGCAGGGATGACCGGCCATGCAGCAAGGGGAGTTTGGCAATTTTGGTGGGGTCCACGTATGCAGGGAAATAATTCTCAATTAAATCTGAAACAGCAGATTTCAGAATTAATTTTAAATTAGGTAACTTGCTAAAATTAAGTTGCAAAAGAGGAGAGGAATTCGAATTTCAAACATAATCCCATATAATTACTTGCCAGCCATAATATGGCAATTAAGTAAGTAATTAATTTAGGCTTTATGGCTTGCAATTCCACGGCTGGATGGAGCAGGGAAGATTGGCGGGAGAGGCATGCAGGAGAAACTTCTTCCAGGTGATGGAATTCACGGCTTGGCTTTGCTATGGTGTGAGGGGAGTAGAGGGGGTGGAAAGCTGCACTGTTTGGACTTGGATTGGCGGCTAAAGGCTAGGGGAGGGATTGGTCGGCGGAATAATGCCCCTAAGATGGCCGGCGGTTGACTCCAAGGAAGTGGCTGCTCACGAGAATTTTGGCTCCTTTCCACGATTGCGAATTGTATGCGGGAGATGGGTGTAGGGAAGAAGATGATCGCATGTAGCAAATTCGAGAACTCACTAAGAGATCTCTAATGGAACTCACAAAGAGATCCACATCTTTGGCACTCACAAAGAGAACACAAATCACAAATTTTTATTTAATCATCAATCATCAAATACAAGATACAATGGCCATATAAATAGGCCCAACAGAAAAATAATGCGCAAAGTCTAAAATGCCCCTTGGGGCTACACAAGCAACTATTACCCTCAGGGGTAAAATGGGAAACTACGAAAATACAATCATAAAATGAAAACTGAAAATACAAATGAGATCAAAAATAAAGGCTAGCAATCTCGGCCGTCGATCTCCGTGGTCGTCTCTGATAAGCGCGCCGAAATCTCCTATCGATGACCTCATCAAATTCTTTCACAATTAAAAAAAGTGAACAATGTAGTATAGTGGTGAAGAGTTTACAAATAAAATTAAGCATGTGAACATATTCACACACGCATGCATATATAAAAATGCATGTTTTAGCAAAATGAAAGAGCTTACAGCTGATCTTGGATAGTATTACCTGAACACCATGCTGAGGTTGTGCAACAGCAATTGCTAACATACAAATTGGGCATTGGACTATCATTCCAAACGGCACCTAGAATATAGAATACAAATGTAAATGCCATCCTTTGCCTCATTTAGGGAAAATGAAAATTAAAACTAACAAAGAATCATAAAATGACCTACAAACGTGATATTAATTGCCGAACAGAATGATGAAGATGAATCATCTGGAGATAATTAGAACCAAAGTGGAAGAGGTAGAAATAGGATAATCTGGAATAAGGAAATTCTATGTTTCTACATTCAACATCACAATCTCGCTATAAAATGTAAGTGTATTAAAAAAAAGAACAAAAATTACCAAACCGTGCTTTGCACTGAATAGTATATAAAGGAATTTAAAAACATGAATATGTATTATATAAGCCAGAAATGGAATGTTCTCAACCCAATAAATAACAAAAAATTTCAGCGTAGAATACCACCCCAATATTAAATCTTATCATTATACCACCTTAATGTTTTCATTCCTCCAAATATGCCACTCATGTTTCATTTGGGACAACTTTTTATTGCTTTCTAAAATAGCTTTCTAGTACAAAAAATTCTTGAATTAGAAAATTTTATACTAAAAAGTCATTTTAAGAAGCACTACGAAAGTTATCACAAACGGAGCCTCAGACAACTCTTAAAACCATACTTCTTATTCTTACATGAGTAATAAAAATAAACCAACGCTTGGGCATGGGATTAGTGACCCACCCAACCCAATTGACAACACCCAATTTTTGCAGAATATATGGCCTATAAGTTTAAGTTAACTTCACCCATCCTTGCCTTATCATACCCATGGGTAGGGATTGGCCTTTGAGGATTCAAAGACCACACTAGCCCCACGTTCTGGATATTTTTTTGAAATGACAATTATATATTCCCTTTAGGTTAATAACAACTAACCAGAGCAACGTCTTTATAAGAACTAAAAGATTTGAGTGGCATTCAATCAATAAAAAAATTTCCATGAATCTTCTGTAGAGTTGTACATCAATAAATTTCCAGAAAACCTTTAAAATTTCCTGGCATTTGATTGATGCCAAATCAAATAACAAGTTATATGAAACCTAATAAATTCAAAAATAAATGCAATCATGAAGAAAAAAACACATGACAAAATTTATTAGATGAACATTGACAACCAGGGAAAAAAGCCTAAATACCTCATCCCCTGAAGCAACTCCTGCTCCAGAAACCAGACCTATAATCCCTAATGCATCCGCGACTCTTAAGCAAGCTGCCAATCCTCGAACCAACAACGCATAGGTCTGCACGTTCGGTCTAGCCCAACCCCACCTCTCAAGATTTGTCACCTCATTCATGCCTGCGAATACTAAAATCAATAACCCAATCGACGCCTTCTGTGTAATCCGAAACATGCATATTTTCATAACCACAAACTAAAGAAATTTGAAGATAATGTAAACGACGAAGAAAAATCTGAACCTTGGGCACGGCCAGAGAGCATTGCGTAGAATACAGAGAGTGCCAATTCAACATTCTTTTCAACAAGTGCCGCTTCAATTATCAGACGGCAGTCATCATTCTCAACGGTACCGCCGCTCGCATTCGTCTTCGCCTCGGCAATCATCTCAATAGCTTGATGAGCATCCTTTTTCACTACGATGCGCCTCAGTAGGTTGTCGTCGAGTAAGCAGGATTTCAACCTCTCGGTTTCAATGCTATCGTTACTTCCAGAATAAACTAATATTGGATGATGATGCGTACATACAGAGAGAGGACAAAGGAAAAAGCTTTTCGAGTCCAAGTGACTGTGGAAGAGCGGAGAGGACGAGGTTCCGATTGAAGGGGATCTTAAGAACTGAAGAGGTTGGAGGGAAGGACGGCAGGAAACTGGACAAACTGTGCTCAGAGCCATGTTCTTCTCCCAGAGGAATTGCACTGAAAACTTGGAAGGCTTACATATAAAAGGATGAGGAACGAGCGGCTGAAATATGATGCCGACGGAGGGAAGAATTAGGGAATCTCAATGCCTGATGGAATTTACATACATACCATTTTATTTAATACTATTTACCTATCTAATAAATAAAATATTCATATTATAAGTCTATCATTCATAAATAAATATGTGCATATAAAATAAAATAGGGGATTTACATACTTATCACGATAACATCATCTTATTTATATATCTATCAATAAAAAATTTAATATTACATATATATCAACCTATATTATTTTAATATCAAATATATCACTCATATTTCATTCCTATCATTTATATGTTTTATTTCTACCACTCATATTTAATAGTGAACTATGAGTGATATGTGTGTAATATTAAAATTTTAGATGTTAAATATATAAATAAAATAGAATATGATAGCAATGTATATATATATATATATATATTTTATATGATAGCAATGTATATAAATCTCCATTAAAATATTAAAGTTTATAGGGTGATATGAGTGGTATATTTGATATTAAAGATGTATATGAATGGTAGACATGTAGTATTAATATTTTGAATGTTAGATATATATATAACATGAAATGAAGTGATATTTATGTAAATCCCCCTAACTTTAAATCTGATTTTGATATTATAAAATATTAATATAATTAAATAAATTATAATTATTATAAAATCAATTTTAATAAATTTATATATCAAGAAGTATAGAAAATTGAAGCATTAATCATTTAACATATAGAACCGGATGAAAAAAAAGACCAAATTTTAGAAAGAAGCGGGTTTTAAACAACATTATGTAAAAAGAGCATAATTAAAAAAAAATTTAAAAAACAGCAAATACACTGGAAATTTTGGCGCAAATTCTAAATACGTCAATCTCATTGACGTATTTTCTATGAGAGAGAAAAAGTGAGGGCATAGAGGAGGGGGGAGAGAGAGAGAGTAGGATGAGAGAGAAAAAAGCTTATCGGTGAGAGAGGGGAGAGTAGAGAGGGAGAGCTGAATCAGCTGTGGGTGGAGATAGGAAATATTTAATATGAGAGATAGTTAAAGCTAATAGCCTAATAGGGGAGAGAGTTATATATTAATTAAAATAACAGTTAAATACTTAAATTAATATTTAACTAATATTAATTAAAAATTGAATATTTAATTAATATTTAACTAATATTAATTAAAATTAAATATTTAAGTAATATTTATAATACTAATTAATATTTAAAATTTTAATTATTATTTAAGTAATATTTATGATACTAAATAATATTTAAATATTAGTATAAATATATATTTAAATATTAATTACTATAATAATATTTATAATACATTAAAAATTTTAAATATTTTTTTGTCTTGAATTTGATTAAAAATATTTAAAATAATAGCAAATATTTAAGAATAAAGAAATTTTTAAATTTGAAATTTGTATAAATTTGATAATTTAGAGAACGCAATAGTGAAAAAATTATTATCAATAGAACTAAAATATCTCTCTCGTTTTTTTTTTTAATTTATTTAAATAGTCCCTTTTCTATCAAATTCAGCTAAAATTGAGTGAAATTTGCATAAAAAAAGTATCTCCCTCTGTTGCTATTTCAAAAATGATAAAAATTATATCGAGTAAAAATAATCAAAATAGAAAATTACAAAATGAAATTAATATATCTTTAAATAAAAAAAAGTTAATATCATTTTATCATTGAAATAATTATTAAAATATTAAATATATATATCAGTTAACTGTTATTTTAATTATTTAAAATATTAAATATTAGTTTAATTATTTAAAATATATATCAGTTAACTATAATTATTATTTAAAATATTTAATTATTAATTTAACTATTATTTTAATTAATATACTCTCTCTCCCCAATCAATTTTTTTATCTCCAGCTTTCACTCTCTCTCTAGCTGGTTTTTTACTCTCCAATCATTGTTTCTGTCTGCCCACTCTCTCTCTCTTTTTCTCTCCCCCTCCTCTATTCCCTCACTTTTTCTCTCTCATGAAAAATACGCCAATGAGATTGACGTATTTAGAATGCGTTCAAAAATTTGACGCATTCTAAATGCGCCAATTTTTTTCTCGCATTTGCTGTTTTTTAAATTTTTTTTAAATTATGTTCTTTTTACATAATGTTGTTTAAAATCCGCTTCTTTCTAAAATTTGGCCCAAAAAAAAAAAGAAAAATCTTAATGATTTTGAAAAAAATAAATATAGTTATAAAATATGAAGATTTTATTATTCATTGTTTTTTTCAGCATATAAAATATTGTTTAAAATGTTTTTTAATCAATTATATTAGTCTTCTATATTTTAGAATACAGATAAAATGAGCAATTACGCTACATCATCACTCTTAAACTCTAGTTATGGGTGTTGGCAATGCTATTGAAGTGCCATTAATCTAGCCTATGAGAATTACTCTCTCATCTAGCATATATTAATTGTCTTTAATATATGTACTTAAAGTTTCAAATAGATTAAGGCTTCGTTTAGGACGATTTTCTTTCAGCTTCTTAAAGCAGCTTCCAAGTAAAAAATTTAATTTTTTTTTCTAAAAAATACTTTAAGAAGCATGAATAAAGTCTTCACAAATAAATATTATCATATGATTGATTCTTTAATAAGGTATTAGAAATTAAATTAGGATTCCTATTTGTACAACCCTTGGATTGATTTCGGCTTCGTTTGGGACAGCTTTTTTATTGCTTTCTTAAACGGAGTTTTAGTACAAAAATAAAAAAATTTGTATTAAAACTCCGCTTTATAAAACAATAAAAAAGCCGTCCCAAACGAAGCCTTCATTGGAGTGATTAATGGGATCTTAATTAACTTGGAATCTCTCACTCATGGTGGAGGCATATTATTAGTAATTATTACGAGATGAGCGTACCCTTATTTATTAGGAGAATTATCCTTGAGTTATATAATTAATTCATAGATATTTGTAAATTCTATATATATTTCTCAATTATTTGTCATGCATATATTCATAGATATCTTTTTATACTAATAATGAAATAACTAAATAGATAGAGATATTCATATTGACTTGTTACTACACAAACTCTTGTATATTGATGCTTATAATAGATATACTTTTGAAGTGCATTATTCTTATTGAATGTAATAAAGATTATTTATATAAATCATAGTTTACTATAAAATAGAAATAGTTGTATTAAATATATTACATTTAATATGTTCTAGTTGGATTACCTTGAGAGTGTATCTTCTTGGTTTCAAGATGTCTTGATAAAGCTGACTACAAATATGAAAAAAAATATATATAAATTAAAAATGATGCATGACTAACGAGATATATTTTGGAGAAATTATTATGTGTTGAAATTGGATGCAGAACATCGTTCGGAGACTAATCATAATACTGTTAGGCCGGTCCAACCTGGACCGGCCCAACCTGGACCGGCCAAGCCGGTCCGGGTCTTCTCCAGGCGACACAAAGCCGCGGGACAGCCAGCGATCGCGAGAGAGCGGCTGGGCGGAAGCGTTGGGGAGCTCGGGAGTGGGGTCCACTTGGAATTCAAACAAAATTGAAGTATTTTTGGAGGGAGAAGGAAGGGTAGAGAGGTCCTTTTGCTTTTGTTTTGAATTAGAATGCATTAAGTAGGGAGAAAGGGGAGGAATTAGGGTTATGTGATGTTTTGGTGAGAATTTCTTTTGTCTTCTTGGATAGTGAGGGCTCTAGATCGAAATCTAGAGATTGGGAGAGTGCGATCCTCCTCTCGAATAGAGGATCCTTGTATCTTTGCTATTTTCCTTGCGCCTACTAGTAAAATACAAGTTGTTTTCTCAGTTTTCTCTCAGATTTCTCCTGTTTTCTACTGTTTTTGGCTGTTTTACTGCTGTGGACAGCAGTTTTCATCTTGGATCTATTGGATTTTGGTGAGAAACATTTGGAAATCCAAGTGTTTCCTATCAAATTGGTATCAGAGCAAGATCCGGACGGTGGAGGGCTGTTTTTCCACTGTTTTGCTGCAGAATTTTGCAGATTTTGGGTTGTCGGAGGCTGTTTTCCCCTGAAAACAGCAGTTTTTGACTGTTTGGAGGAAGATTCTTGCTGTCCGGAAGTTTTTTCTTGCGGATCCGGAGGCATCTCGTTGGTTCCCATGGCATCTAAGCGGGTAGAAGTCTTGGAGACCGAGATGGGTCAACTTAAGGCGGATCTGGAAGAGAAGATGGCCACATTTAGTGAAAATGTGGAAGGGAAATTCATGGCTTTGGAGGAAATGATGAAGAAGTTGTTGGAGGGGCAAGCTCGGGCGGTGCCGGCGGAGGAAAGAGGAGAAGGTAGTGGGAGCAGGGGTAAGGAGAAGGTGAATCCAGAAGAGGAAGAGGAGGTGGAATTGCTTAACAGCAACGGGAGGATGCCACCTCAGGAGTCCTTTAGGCGAGAAGAACATGACAGGAGGGGAGATTTCCGGGAAGGAAGAGGAGATGATTGGCGACGTCGGAGGCCCGACCCAGTGGACCGGCCGTGGGGGATCTATAACCACCATGGCGGGGCACGAGGGGAAGATGGCTACCGGCGGCCAAGGAGGGAGGATGAGCCCCGATATGGAGAAAGAGGAACTTGGGAAGATCCCATAGCTTGGGACAGAGGAGGCCATGGGGGGAACAGAGCATACGGAATTGACACGAGGGCCAGGAAGCTGAAAATGCCTGTCTTCGAAGAAGGAAATGTGGATGAGTGGATCCACAAGGTAGAAAGGTACTTCGCAGTGAATGGCCTTATGGAGGAGGAGAGATTGATGGCTGCTAGCATGTGCTTGGAAGGGGCGGCTTTTGCCTGGTTCAAGTACATGGATAAGTGGGATCCGGTGAGAACGTGGAGGGATTTCAAGGAGGCCATTAGAGAGAGGTTCAGGGGGGGCAGCCCATGGGAGATCTCTGAGCAGTTCTATTCCCTCACTCAGGAGGGGACAGTGGAGGAATACAGAAAGAAATTCGAGAGTCTGGTGGGCGACATGGAGGGCTTATCGAACAACACGTTGGGGGGAAACTTTATGAAGGGGCTCAAGCCAGAAATTAGGGATGCGGTGAAGGTCATGAGACCGAGAGACCTGAGGGAGGCAATGGAGTTGGCCCAGCTGGTGGAGAACCAGAAGACCAACGCTCGAAGTTGGCGGAACAACCACTCGGGAGGTCCCACCAGGACAACTACCACTTACTTGGCTCCAAAAGGGCCAAGCACTAGTGTCCCTAGAGAGAGTGGAAAGGAGAAGAGCGGGGTGACTAGAACTGCAGGAAGCTTCAAGAAATTGACTGAGGAGGAGATGCAGGAGAAGAGGGCCAAGGGCCTTTGTTTCAGATGTGAGGAGAAGTTTGTTCCAGGACATAGATGCAAGGATCGCGCTCTTCGGGCTCTCACCGTCTATATAGACGAGGCGCCTGAAGAGGGTGATGATTCTGATGAGGAGCAGATTGATCCACAGTTGGAGGTAGCCGAGGTCTCCCTCAATTCTGTGATGGGATTCACTCCTAGCCATACGATGAAGGTGAAGGGGAGATTCGGGGGAGAGAGGTTGTGGTTCTGATTGACAGTGGAGCCACCCACAATTTCATATCCACTCAGGTGGCGGAGGAGCTGGGGATGGAACCTACTGAGACAGGCAGTTATGGGGTGATGATGGGGACAGGAAAGATTGAGTCCAGCACTGGGATCTGCAAGGGGGTGGAGATGAGGCTACAGGAGATCAGGGTGGTGGAGGACTTCCTACCCCTGAGGTTGGGTAGCACAGACGTCATTCTGGGCATGAAGTGGTTACAGACCTTGGGTGAAACCAAGGTGAACTGGGGGACCATGGTGATGGAGCTGATGGTAGAAGGAAAGAGGGTAAAGCTAAAAGGGGAACCAGGATTGTCCAGAGCTGGAGTGTCACTCAGGTCGATGGTGAAAATTATCCATGAGGAAGGAGGAGGTTTTCTTGTGGAGTTGCAGAGCTTGGAGGATCAGCAGGAGGGGGAAGAAAAACCCATTCCTGCGTCAGTTCAGCCTCTTCTGCAAGAATTTGAAGATGTGTTCCAACCTCCGGTGGGACTGCCACCTGACAGAGAGCAGGAGCACCAGATTATCCTGAAAGAGGGAGTATCTCCTATCAGTGTGAGGCCTTACAGATACCCTCAGGTGCAGAAAGATGAGATTGAGAAGCTGGTGGGAGAAATGCTAGAAGGAGGGATCATTCAGCCCAGTGTGAGCCCTTTCTCTAGTCCAGTTCTGCTTGTGAAAAAGAAGGATGGGAGTTGGAGGTTCTGTGTAGACTATAGAGCTCTAAACAAGGAGACGGTGCCTGATAAGTTTCCTATCCCGGTGATTGATGAGTTGATGGATGAGCTACATGGAGCAGCCTTGTTCACCAAGGTCGATCTAAAGTCAGGCTACCACCAAATCAGGATGAGGAAGGAAGATGTGCAGAAGACGGCCTTCAGGACTCATGAGGGCCACTACGAGTTTCTGGTGATGCCTTTTGGCCTCACCAACGCACCTGCCACATTCCAGGCCTTGATGAACCGGATCTTCAAGCCACTCCTCCGCAGGTTTGTGTTGGTATTTTTTGATGATATTCTAATCTATAGCAGAACTGAGGAGGAACACCTAGAGCACCTGAGAGTGGTGTTGGGTGTGCTGAGGGAGCATCAGCTGAAGGCCAACTTCAAGAAGTGTGACTTCGCTCAGGCACGGGTGGAGTACCTGGGGCATGTGATATCCCAGGAGGGAGTTGCTGCAGATCAGTCCAAGATAGAGGCAATGCTGGCATGGCCTCAACCCAAGACCTTGAAGGGGCTCAGGGGATTCTTGGGATTGACAGGCTACTACAGGAGGTTCGTGAGGGGATACAGTACCATAGCATGGCCACTGACAGAGCAGTTGAAGAAGGACAACTTTTTATGGGAGAAGCAGCTTCAGAAGCTTTTGAGAAGCTGAAGAAGGCCATGACGACAGTGCCAGTGCTTGCTCTGCCAGACTTCAACCAGGTGTTTATGGTGGAGACAGATGCCTCAGGCTATGGATTGGGAGCAGTGTTGATGCAGAACCACAGGCCCATAGCTTACTTCAGTCAGGTACTGTCGTCCCGGGCTAGGCTGAAGTCTGTCTACGAGAGAGAGCTGATGGCTATTGTACTGGCCATTCAGAAGTGGAGACCTTACTTATTGGGCAGACACTTTATTGTCAGGACTGATCAGAGGAGCCTGAAGTACTTATTAGAGCAGAGGATGGTCACAGAGGAGCACCAGAGGTGGTTGTCCAAGCTACTGGGATATGATTTTGAGATCCACTACCGGCCGGGACTAGAGAATAAGGCAGCAGATGCCTTATCTCGCTGTATGGGGGAGCTCCAAGGGATGGCTGTATCAGTACCAGTACTGATAGATTGGGGGGCTATCAAAGAGGAGAGCATTCAGGATGAAGAGCTAAGGAAAATCAAAGAAGATGTGTTATCAGATGGGAACAGCCACCCAGGCTACTCAGTTGTGGGAGAGAGACTGTACTATCAGGGAAGGAGTGTGATTCCAAGGTCTTCCATCCACATTCCCCAGCTGTTACAGGAGTTTCATGGGAGTGCCATAGGAGGGCACTCCGGAGTGCAAAAAACTTATAGCCGGTTAGCTGCTGAATTGTACTGGAAGGGGATGAGGAAAGATGTAGAGGAGATGGTGGCAAAGTGTGATATCTGCCAGCGGAGCAAGTACCTGACGATGGCCCCCGGGGGATTATTACAGCCTCTGGCCCTACCAGAGAAGGTTTGGGAGGAGATTACTATGGATTTCATTGATGGGCTCCCAAAATCAGAAGGCTACACAGTTATACTGGTAGTGGTCGACAGGCTGAGCAAATATGCTCATTTTATTCCCTTGAGACACCCGTACACAGCAGTGTCTGTAGCCGCAGCATTTGTGAGGGAGATAGTCCGCCTGCATGGGGTACCAGAGTCCATTATTTCGGATAGGGACAAGGTGTTCCTGAGCCATTTTTGGAGGGAGCTATTTAGGATGCAGGGAACAGTACTGAAGAGGAGCACAGCCTACCATCCACAGACTGACGGACAGACAGAGGTGGTAAATAGGAGCGTGGAGACATACTTGAGGTGTTTTGTGTCTGAAACACCAAAGCAGTGGGCCAAATGGCTAGCTTGGGCAGAATACTGGTACAATACTTCTTTTCACTCGGCTACCAAGATGACACCTTTTAAGGTATTATATGGGAGGGACCCCCCACATCTGGTACACTACAACCATAGTAGTACTCCAGTATCTGCAGTGGATCAGCATTTGAAGGAGAGAGATCAGGTGTTGGAAGAGCTCAAGAGGCATCTACTTAGAGCCCAGCAACTTATGAAGAAGCAGGCGGATGGCAAAAGGAGAGATATACAGTTTGCAGTTGGGGACAAAGTCTACTTGAAGCTCCGACCATACCGACAGAGGACTATGGCCCAAAGGAGAAATGAGAAGCTTGCAGCAAGATATTTTGGCCCTTTTGAAGTGGAGGAGAGAATTGGAGAGGTGGCTTATAGATTGAGGCTTCCTCCAACAGCCAGAATACACCCCGTTTTTCATGTCTCACAATTGAGAAGAGTGGTGGGGGAGCATGCAGTAAGCCCAGAGCTGCCCAGCACATTGAGGGAGGACATGGAAGTGACATTGGAGCCTCTAGCGGTAGAAGGCGTGCGCATCAATGAGAAGGGGGAAAAGGAGGTGAAGATAAGGTGGAGCGGCCTCCCAGACTATGAGGCCACCTGGGAGCCACAGGAGAGGATAGCAGAGCAGTTTCCTGCTTTCCACCTTGAGGACAAGGTGGTACTTTGGGAGGGGGGTAATGTTAGGCCGGTCCAACCTGGACCGGCCCAACCTGGACCGGCCAAGCCGGTCCGGGTCTTCTCCAGGCGACACAAAGCCGCGGGACAGCCAGCGATCGCGAGAGAGCGGCTGGGCGGAAGCGTTGGGGAGCTCGGGAGTGGGGTCCACTTGGAATTCAAACAAAATTGAAGTATTTTTGGAGGGAGAAGGAAGGGTAGAGAGGTCCTTTTGCTTTTGTTTTGAATTAGAATGCATTAAGTAGGGAGAAAGGGGAGGAATTAGGGTTATGTGATGTTTTGGTGAGAATTTCTTTTGTCTTCTTGGATAGTGAGGGCTCTAGATCGAAATCTAGAGATTGGGAGAGTGCGATCCTCCTCTCGAATAGAGGATCCTTGTATCTTTGCTATTTTCCTTGCGCCTACTAGTAAAATACAAGTTGTTTTCTCAGTTTTCTCTCAGATTTCTCCTGTTTTCTACTGTTTTTGGCTGTTTTACTGCTGTGGACAGCAGTTTTCATCTTGGATCTATTGGATTTTGGTGAGAAACATTTGGAAATCCAAGTGTTTCCTATCAAATACACACATCAGCGGTATCAAATTACGGTACCGAGCCGCGGTACCGAGCGAAGGGATAACGTGGCACATTATGGTTGGTCTCAAAATGCCGAGCGAAGGGATAATGTGACGTATTCTAATTGATCTCCGGACGACGTTCAGCATCAGCACATAATAATTAATCCATATTTTGGCAGGTATGATCATAAACATTAACATATTAGGAGTTTGCAAGAAATTCTGGAAGGCTCAATTAAATCACTCAATTTAACAACTCCAAGCCCAAATGATAACAAGCTTTACAAGATTGACAACAAAAAACATACAAAAAGTAAGTCTAGAATTTCATTGATAGAAAATACTCATACATTTCCCGCAAAGAGGGATTGACAAAGTAGCTTACTACATAAATTTCCCAGAAAAGAGAAACTGCAAAATTGCATTAAGTCAAATACATACATAAAGTACCCCACCAAGTGAAAAGTAACCTAAACCTGGACAAAATGAAATTTCTAATTATCCAATAATGAAAAATATGCAAAGAATTGGAAGGCCACTAATCCGAGGAGCTATTGAGCACAAAATACAGGCATGGCGTTGAGGTCAGTTGGCTGCAATATGCGGAGGCGATGCCTTCTGCAAACTTGCCATGTACGTGAGGTAAATGGTCCACAGAAATGAGAATGAATTGCTAACCAAAGGCTGAGAACAAAGCAGATATGAGAGAAAATAAATGAATAAGCAGAACAAAATAAATCATGATGATTATATATATATTTACATATACCTGTAGCCGAACAGGGATGAATCTGAAGGTAACAAAGTCGCAGATGGGCCAGTAGGCTAGGCCGTTCAATAAAGTTGGCACCAAGTCTCTCTTCAATCTGGCCAAAATTTCAGCAGCAGATTCACCTGTGATTCCATGAATTACAAAAATCCAATAGAAGAGAAAGGATAATTATAGGTTATATCATGCAATTTCATATATGGTGGTGCATTCATCGCAAGGACCAAATGTGATTGAAAACTGAACTAGACAAGTACTGCAACTTCGATCTATGTAATTTAGCTTAACCTTGTTCATAAAGTTTTCGAGCTACCAGGTTCAAATGTATTATGCGAGGGTAATATAAGACGCTTAAGAGCATCTCCAACCGAAAAACCCATTTTCGACTCCAAAATACAGTAAAACTTCAAAATGTAGTAATTCTTCTCCAATCGAATGGCATTTTCTCTCTTCTTTCGTGGGCTTCATGCGAAGGTAACCATTTTATCTTCTTTGCCGTGTTTTTCTCCTCTTTCACGCGCTTCTTCGGTAAATCTCGTAGCCCAATTTTTTTGGCGTAGGTGAACAGTCTGATGCCAATATTGGTGTCACACTGTTCACCCGCCGAACTTTGGCATGAGATTTGGAGTTTGAATGGACCGAATGTCCGACAATATATGGTGGTATGCAGTTCGGTTGAAGATGATCTAATAAGAACTTGGTACGAGAAACAGAAACTCACTTAGGTTTTACAATTTGCAAACCACGGTAAATACTAATTCAAAGAACATTGAAATGATGGCATTGATTTTCAGAAAAAAAAATGATGCAAATGCTTAATCAGCAACTTATGATGTATTTTAATTAATTCAAATTTGCAAATTGCGCAGAAGAAAGCTATGCTCCCGGCCTTGACAGCGAAGCTCATATTGTTTATTGCCTGAAAATTTTTCTGTTTCATTATAACTATAGCATGTAGGCACTAGACAGTCGTGAAAGAAAGCATATGGAATCCTAGAATAACCTGATGCACAAACCAAAAAATAAAACTATAACGTCTCATTTGGTTGCCTGTTTGAGCACAAAATCACATAATTACACCACAATGAACTATCATAAAAAAACAAAATCTATTTAAGACACATTACTTCAAAATAATAGGTAGCTCGTAGACATGCTCTTGGTCGAGGAACCCAAATTTAGATATTTTAATCTTGGTAGCCAAGTGTTCTATAAAAAGATTTACACAAGAAAGACAAATCATCAATGATGCCAAAATATTGAAAGCCATCATCTGAACACAATTTGTGAAGAACAATAAGTTCTACCTACCAGGTTACATCAAAACGCAGCAGAATTCAAAAATACATAAAAACACTTGAAAGCATATAAGTCAAGTTCAAAATTAAAAACAAAACGTCATTGAGGAATTATAAAGAAAAAGATATAGTGAAGCTAACTCAACCAAGGAACCCTAGCTAAGCTGTGCTTAAGATTCATGTTCTAATGGTTTAAGAAGGAATATTCTACCCAAAGGAAATAGATAAAATGATCATAGAGATGGTAACAAACTTCATAGGAATGGTGAGGAGTGGGTGCATATAGAGGTGCAAGCTTTATTTTGAAGTTTAGTGCAGTTCCTATATGCTAAATAACATTTAATGATTTTATTATCATCAGTAATTTAAAGTACCTTAAAGATGGTATGGAAATATGAAATTAAAAAATGTAATTATATATGATCAATCTTATGTGACAAAACTGGGGGTATTGTTTGATGACATGCCTTCCAAAACACTCGACTGAGTAAGTTCATTAATTCATTCAACATGCTACTTGCTAAAACATTCCGAGCCTTAATCAGAAAGCACAATATTCTACATCTTGCAATAAATAATGAGGCAAACTGCAGTGCAGTCTATTCTACCACCTGCAAGATGTATGGAGGCATAACTGCAAACTTGTTTTAGCAAAAGACTCACAAGGCTTTGTTTGGTAATATAAGGTTGTGTTGTGTAACTTGAGTTGTTTGATCACATTTCTTCCTAGCTTAATTTTGGATACCAATAATTTTTTTAATGTCAAGCATATAGATTCATAAAACATAATTATCATAATTACAATTTTATAAAATTTACCTTTAAGTATCGCATAATGTCCGAGGCATTTTTTTTTTCTTTTAAACCATCAATTTCTACTTTTATATTCTCATATATATTCATATTTTCCTACAAAGTAGATCCAACATATCACCTCAATGTTCCACTTAATCTCAATAATATAGTACGTATTGATTATTTTGAATATTCCTAAGGTTCACTATAATTACATATCATATGCTCATTCTTTGTTTTACTAGTCCTATATCCTTTATTTTATAACATTTCTCTCCAAACTAAGGTTTTAGAACAAAAAAAAAAAAACTAAATAAATAAATAAAACCTACCCCCAGCCCAATCGATCCACTGTCACTGTCCTTCCCCAACACAAACTTAATTCTACTCAACCACATCCTTAAACTACCACACCATTCCCCTACATCATAATGACCGCTAATTTGTGAATCATCATTCCCTAACCTTACAACCACCTCCACAAGTTGTCATGCCCTCTACAAAATGCAATTAGAGAAAAAAGAGGCTACTTTGCCTCTTCAATCTAGCAAAAGCTATCAAGGTCAGTATAATTGTCTAATTATTGGCCTCGTCGATGTTGCCATGACCTTGAGACTATGAGACCTGTCAATTTTGAAGCACTTACTTCAGCTTAGCCTGCGCCAATGACAAAGACCATCTCAATGCAACTCCATACTTCGTAACTACTCGATCTCCTGCAACCCCAGCACCTCCTTGCCTTCCTCTTTCAATTTTGCCACCGAACTACATCTTCAAGGTTCACCCAATCTGAACCTGAAGACCTACCTTGTGCCAATAGCATTTGATGCTAAGCAACATTACTCTAGAATTGCACCAAAGAAAATTCTACATTCCACTACTATATTACACATATTTATAGCATGTAACAAATACTAATTTGGTATTTTAATTGATAAACTATAAGTTTAAGTAAATCAAAGCTCTAATTTGACTACAATTTCATTTAAATATGAAGATAAAATAATTCTATTTATTTCGTACAAAAATCAACAGTTATGATCATCTACATTCATTGTAAGTATTGATCGATATACCAACGTTGCATAACAAATAATGCTATGAGGCCAATGCCTGTAATTCATGTGATATTCTTACTTGTGAATTGTAGTACCATAGAAAAGAGAAGCAAATGTTTAGTTGCTTCATCAGTTTCAAGACAATGCATACCATTAAATCAATGTGGTGAAATTTACTAAAATTAAATGGCACAAATCTAGCTTATAATCTTAGATTTAGATAAGTAGGCATTATATTGCAAAAATTTACCTAACCATTTAACCAAAATTCTTAAGGAAAAAAAAAACCCCAAAATAAAAATCTTAAACCCTAAATTCTAAACCCCAAAACCTCAACATATGGATCAGCATAATCACAAATTGTATCATAATCACAAACGAATGCGTGAACCAGTAACCAGCACAACAAAGAAAAACTATCTAAATTATACCTTGTAGACCAGCATTCACAGAGAAAAAAATGGATGTCATAATTGGTCCAAAGCAAGTTTGCCCGATAAATATTTTCTTCAGTGTACTGATTACATCACGTTTTGGGATAATTCTTGAAGCAAAATTGAACCAAAGATGCAATGATGGACCAGCAACTAGCGTCCCATAACTACCCATACGAAGTGTTCGTATCCAATCAAAAGAATCTGAAGCTGGAAGAGTGACCACCTGTCATAAAACAAACAACAATTACTCAAAATTAATCCAGGAACAAAAGCACTATACATATATCCTGTCGCCAGGAAGGCATCCATTGCGTGCTTTGCTTTCCAGGTTTAATATCCCGAAACTATTGACACTCCAATTCACTTCCATAGAACGCCATCATTACAAAGTTTTGACCCCAACTCCCATTCCAATAGAACTCATACCTGCGACGAAATATCGGCAGCGATGAATATAGCTCCGGATGTTATGCTCTTCGTCAAAATAGGTCGTGCTTCGATCATCCCTAGATACCAACTCACGAACCCATTCCTGGAAGCGGCTGATGATAGAAAAGAGGATACGGCTGGGGAAAGATGAGAAGACGAGTCTTGGCTGACCTTTGCCGCGGCCGGAAATGAGCGTACGTAAGCCCTAGGCCGTTGCGCAAAGCTAGAAGAAATCGGGACACGGGAACGACAGAGAAGTTCGCGGGCTCTCATGCCACCGCTCCTCAGAAAGCTACCGCTCATTTCTCAAACCTTTTTGGTTTCAAATTGAATGCTAGCTTGCCGGCCTATAGCTATTTTTCTATGTTTTTCTCTCTTTGGTTTCTGGTTCGACCACCGGGTGTCGAAGTTACTTATAGGGCAGGGTAGAGGCGGGCGGCGGCGGATGTAGTCGAGCATTCAAACTTCTTGTTCCCAGCTGAGGATGGACTAATTCCGAGAAATTTGCTATGTGCGAAACATGCAGGTGTACAGGTGTTATCACTCTCTTCGCGTACGTACGTGTGTATGTTGGTGGATATTTAGCATTAATCAATTCAGGCATAAGAATTTTAAAGCAAATTTAGGCCTCATTTGGTAGCCGGAGGAGTTTTGCTGAGGAATGGTGATTTCAAAACTGACTTTTACTAACAGAGAAAATAAAAATAAAAAGCTTCACAAATCGGTATGATAATGGAGGTTTGAAAAATACAATTTTGTAAAAGATATGCATCCAAATAAGAACTGACATCTTTTTTCACGTTACAGAATGGAAACAACACTAATTACGCCGAATCAAATCAAGCCTTGATATTATATGGTTTAATTGTGGGAGCTAAATTTCTCAATTATTAGATCATGATGAACATTCAACTCATTTTGATCTGTTGGTTGAGAATTTTGATTATCAAGATGTCTTGAATTTGAGTTATGTATGTGATCTATGTGTAAATTTATCTTAATTAGTCTAAATGTCCCAAAAAAAATCATGATGGACAGCCTTTCATTATAATTCCTCACTAATTTTTATGTGAAGTTATGAATGAGAACTTGGGATTTATGCATATATTTATAAATATTAGCATTCAAATTCATGCTCGTTGTTGCTTGTTAAAAATTTATGATAATAGATATTGAATTATTATATATGTTGCGTCCAGGAGTATTCGCGGCGGTAGAGAAATATAAAGTTTATCATCTTAGCGTTATACGAAAATCCGGCACGCAATCAGATAAGAGAAAGGGTCTAGCATTTATGAGACACCAAGATTTTTACGTGGAAAACCCCTGAAAAGGGGGAAAAACCACGGGGCATAGCCCAGTTTGAATAAATCCACTAGTATTGCAGTCGATTACAAATGAGGCCCTTCCTTGGTGGAAGGTCTTAGCTTGATGTACATCTTATGGAGTACATTACATGATGTTAATACAAAGAGTCGTTGTCGACATGTTTGTTTGGTCGGAAGGACCGTAGTCGGAGGGCGACGGAGGTCGGAAGACTTGTAGTCGGTGGGCGACATATGTCAGAAGGACCGTAGTCGGTTGGCGACTGAGGTCAGAATGACTGTAGTCAGCGGGCGACGTAAGTAAGGATGACCGTAGTTGGCGGGCGACAGAGGTCGGAAAGACTGTAGTCGGCGAGCGACATAAGTCAGGATGACCGTAGTCGGCGAGCGACGGAGGTCGGAAGAACTATATTCAGCAGGCGACATAAGTCAGGAGGACCGTAGTCGGCGGGCGATGGAGGTCGGAAAGACTGTAGTCTGACGACAAAGATCAGAAGGACAGCGCCAGGTAGAAGTCCAACAATGGAAAGAAAATCCATCTTCGCGTAGACGTCCAGCGAAGTTCGATAACCGGTAGAAATCCGGCGTCGGGTAGAAACTTGGCGAAGAGTGAAGGTTCAATGTCGGGTAGAAACTTTGCGAAGAGTGAAGGTCCGACATCGGGTAGAAGTCCGACGTCTGTTAGTGGCAGAGGAGAACTCCGGCTTCACTTAGGCGGAGTTTCGGCGCCAGGAGGGAACTCTATTTTAGATTAGGAAGAATTTCAGCATCACGAGGAAGTTGGGAAGAATTCCTGCGTTCTCCCGAATATCACGCAGAATCCCGGCGTGTTCGGGCGGCAGGATGAACTCTGATGGTGGTCAAGGAGGAGGGGATTCTCCTTTCCCCTTTCTCTTATTCTTCCCTTCTTCTTCTCTCTCTTCACTTGAGTTCCCTTTGTGTAGAATGAGGGCTCTATTTATAGTTTTTCTGCAGTGGCATGGCTCGTAAATAGGTGTGAGATCATGGGCGAATAGGGAGTGGTTTGAATGGACGGCCGATATTGAACCCTTCGATCGTGCACCATTCGTTGGATATTTGAAGGCTTTAATGAAGTCGGAATTCAATAATCTTGGGCTCGTTGGATTTGTCTCGTCGAGCCGCTCGATTCTAGTATAAGCTCGTTAAAATCGGAGACCGTTTGGTAACTAAAATTGCGGTTTGAACCTTCCAATAGCGTTTCGGGTCCTTGACTCATTTGAGCTCGGATTGGGTTGAATTTGGTGTCGTTGGGTTCGTAATTCTGAGACGCTCAGTTTGACTATAAGTTTGCTGAAATCAGAGTTCATGTGCTCTCGGATTTAATTTTTGAAGTTTCCAACTTGTTTTTTGCCTCAAGATTCGTGCCCGATCAAGATAATTTTTGCATGATGTATCAATATCTTATTTTTTTATACAAAGACCCAATGCATATCAATAAAAAAATGCATTTGACACCTGAATTTTAACTTGAAATTTCCAAAAAGAAAAAAAAATGACGCTTGATCTAGATAAAATGATCCACTATATAGGTATGTTATTAGAGTTTGTTCTCTCCCTCAAATTGAGAAGATGGGCATGACATTTAGGGCTGCAAGCGGACCAAACGTTTGATGAGCTACTAGTTGCTTGGTTCGATTAAAATCCATTTGTGATCATTTAACTAACTAAACAAAGAAATTTGAACAACATTTTAATACTCGATTATTAAATAAACAAATTTGAACACTAATGTGTTCAGTTCATTTCTGTTCACAAACAACATCATTTGAAGCTCATGAACAAGCTCGACATTAAGCTCGATAAGAAGCTCGATAAAAACTTGATTCGTGTTCGATTTAGAACTCGTGAATAATCTCGATAAATATATTCATATATATTAATCATATTTTCATTTTAAATAGACAATTGCTTTTATTATAAATTTAATTTCATTTTATTTTATACCTTCAGTAGAATGAATTTGTTCATGAACAAGAAGCATTTCATATTTTTCAATGTTTGTTAGATTGTTTGTTTAAGATGTTCATGAGCAAATATAAGATGAATCATAGATCGTTTGTTCGTGAACGAGCTCATTTAATTTGGTAGCTTGAAATACTAGTTATGTATTTATTCATGATCTTGCTCATTTGATAGCTCAAGAATACTTATTAGAATTATTCATGAAGTGTAAAAAAATTTGCTAAATATGTTCATGAACATAGCTCGTTAAGGCTTGTTTGTTTTGTTTAAAGCTTGATAAACACTAAACGAACAGAACATGAACAGAACATGAACAAAACATGAACACCATTAATTTAAATGAACCAAACATGAACACAAACAATAAAGCTCGAATCAAACACAAACAAAACTTGATCAAGCTAATAATAAATGAACTCAAACATGAACACTCACATACTAGGCTCGGTTCGGTTCGTTTATAGCCCTAATGACATTATTCAAGTGATGACAATTAGACAAAGACAGTTGGGCGACGACAATCAAGATATGATGATTGGATGATGACAATTGAGTGATGACAATTAGACAATGATGGTTGAGAGACGATGGATGAATGACAATAAAGCGATTACAATATGGAGATGATGATTGGGTGATAGCAATAAAATGATAATAATCAAACAATGGTGGTCACACAATGGTAATCAGGTGATTACAATGGTTGGCGATGATCGTCTGTTTAAAATATCAAGTAGAGTTGTTGGGTCATGGAATATTCATGACGGTAAAGAAATATAAAGTTTAATGTCTTAGCGTTGTACAAAGATCCATCAAGCAACCAGATAAAAAGAGAGAGTATAATATTCATCGGGAGAGAACAAGACTTTTTACATGAAAAACCCTAAAAAGGGGAAAAACCATGGGACATAGCCCAGTTTGAATGAATCCACTAATATTTTGCAGTTAATTACAAATGAGGCCCTTCATTGGAAGGAAGTCATGGCTTTATGTAACAAACATACATCATATGTTACATGGTGGAAATATGAAGAATCACAGTTGACGTGTTCGTTTGGTCGGAAGATTTATAGTCGGTGGGCGTTAGAGGTCAGAAGGATTGTAGTCGGTGGACGACATAAGTCCGAAGAACCGTAGTTGGTCGGGGACTGAGGTCATAAAGACATTTGTCTAACGACGGAAGCGGAAGGACGACATTAGATAGAAGTTCCACGATGGACAGAAGACCAACGTTAGATAGAAGTCCAATGAATGTCCGACGACATGTAGAAGTCTAACGTTGGGTAGAAGTCCGGCGTCTGGTAGAAGTCCGACGTCAAGTAAAAGTCCGACAGAATTTCGGTGATGGGCGAAAGTCTGGCGTTGGGCAGAATCTGGTGATGGGTTGAAGTCGAGCATTGGGTAGGAATCCAACGACAGACGGAAGCCCCTTGGAGGTCCCCTTCTATGAGAAATGAGGGATCTATTTATAGTTTTCTAAGAGTGGCATGACCAGTAAATAGGAGAAAGATCAAGGGCGACTATAAGTTTGCTGAAATTGGAGTTCAGTTAGTCTCCAATTTAATTTTTAAAATTTCCAACTCAATTTTTGCCTCGAGATTCATGCTTGATCAAGATAAATTTTTGATGATATATCAAGAGTCTTAGAGTATTCCATGCATTCAAGCTCTCTCTCAACTCAAATATAAATTCTATCATATAAAAACCAAGGTCTATTTATAATACTTATAATTGCCATTTTGATAAATTTAGTCAAATTTAATAACACGCAATTGAATAACTCATATTGAATCATTTGATCATAAATTGTTCATTCAAAATTTAAGGATTTTTATGACCTCAATATTGAATAATATTGTATTTGTTGGATCATTCTCATAAAGCTACTTATTTTTTAGCATACACATAGATTTAGAGATTATTTAGTCATTCAACTAATGTCTCAAAGTTTTCCACGATATTTCAAATGATTGATTTGTGCTCATTTGGAATTAAATTGGATCACCTTTGATGTCTTTGAATTTGTCTTGTCAATATACTTAATTTAACTACAAATGAAATTGTAAAAAGATTCTGAATTTAATTTTAAAAGTTTTCAAATAAATATTATATTAAGACAAATAAATCATAAAAATCAAAATAATATTCAATATTTATAATATAAACCGTTGATTTGTTCTTATGTTATTGCAAATTATTGCTTTTGTTTTTGTTTTTTTTTTTTCTCCTATATATCATTTAAAAAAATTAGATGAAGATTTGTGTTTACCTAAAAGTACATCTTAATTATTTAAATGTGTATTTCATAGCTAATAAATTTAGCCTTCATAATTTCTCATTAAGCAATGGGAGACTTTAGAGTCTAGGTTAAGAGAGATTGTTACGTGCGGAGTCCGAATATATAGAACCGTTCGATTTTGTGACTGTAAACAATAAAAGTGTAATTACTATTTATTACTGTTCTTTTACTATATACACTACTGTGCTTTTACTACACTTTTATTACTCGAGCTTGAGCTGGCTCAGACTCGTGAGCTCGCGAGCCGGCTCGAATAAATATTTTTAAAATAATTTTATTTTATTTATTAAATATAAATATATAATAAGAATAATAATAATAATCACCTAATTTTTATTTAAATGTTAAATGTTTCATATATATTTTTTAAATTTTATCTAAGTTTTAAAAATCCCGCCTAAAATTAAAAATTCCCGCCCATGGCTGTCGAGCCAGCTCCAGCTCGTTTGCATTTAGACGAGCTCGAATTCGAGCTCGCTTTCCATGTAACAAGCGGAGCTCGATAAGAAACTAAACTCAACTCGTTTAGACCCCTACTCCGGACGTAATAATTTCTCATAGGTCAAGGAGCAAAAGTCACAAGCCGTCACAAGTTTTGGCAAATGCATGTCGATTCTGGAGACCGTTTTTTCTTTTTGAAAGTGATTTCTTTGACTTTCTCCAACGCATTATAGGAATAAAAGGATACTGATGAATTTAAAAAACTTTTAATTTATATTGAGTTAAATGCAATATATTAGTCTAATCCATGTGATTATACTTATTGTTGTGTTTATTAAGTGTGCATTTATAATTTATTAGTTATATATTTCATTATCTCTCATCACAAAAATTTAAACTTAATAATATCTCATTACTTTCTACCTAATGAGAGGATAGAGCCAGTTTGTAGTGGGCCCACAAACAAATCGAGCATTGGTTGGTTCGATTAAAACTCATTCATGATCATTTAATTAAGTAAATGAGTTTGATTTTTTTTAAATATCCGATACTTAAATAAATAAGTTTGAACAATTATACGTTCAACTCATTTATGATCAAGAACAATAATATTTAAATCTCGTGAACAAACTCATGAATAAGCTAGTTAAAAACTCGATTAATATTTGATTATAAAATTGATGAGCATGCCTAATATAAATATTTTATATTTATTATAATTTAATGATATAATAAATATTAGTTATTAATTTTAAATTAATTACATATTATAATATATATGAATTACAAATTATAAATATCTATTAAATCAAAATTATATGTAATTTAGTTATAATTATTTTTATTTTATAATATTATTTAATTATAAAGTAATAAAAATGATTATTCTTTTATAAATATTTGTGTTTATTATATTGTTTGTTTAAAATATTTATGAGTAAGTATGTTTATAACATAAATCATAAACCAGCTTAGATCTTAGCTTGAAAACAATAGATAAATATGTTTCTGAATGGGCTCGTGTGATAGCTCGAGAACACTCGTTGGATATGTTCGTGAACAGGCTTGTTTGATAGTTTAAAATACCTCGCTAGTTATGTTCGCGAAGAAGCTCGTTTGGCAACTTGGATACACTATAAGATATGTTCGTGAACGAGGTTTGAACCATGTTCGAATTCGAACGTATTTGAACCTATTTCGATTGACTCACTCCATTGAACAGTCCTCTATACAGTAATTTATCATTCATTAGGTTAACTTTTTCTAAAATAAACTTTCAAACATATTTATCCAAAAACAAAAAACAAATACCTTAAAATCATAGCTTTTAAGAAGCAGAAAAAAAACTGTCTCAAACGAAGTCTAAAATGAGCCAGATTGATTAAAATTACACCTCAATTTTCATATAGATCGAAATTCTCTTAGACTTCTTTTGAGGTAGTTTTCTTGTTGTTTTCTATAATAAATTTTTAGTGCAAAAATTTATTGCAGTCGCTAAAAGTTAATCAAAGTAAGGTTTCATTTGGGACAACTTTCTTACTACTTTTTAAAGCAAATTTTTAGCACAAAAATTTGTTGTTCAACAAATTTTTGTATTAAAAAATTGTCTTAGAAAAAAAATAAGAAAGCCATCCCAATCGAAGCCTAAGTTGGTCTCAAGTGGCTAAGTTGGCTAAAAGATTAAATTGCTATGCGTAATTTGTCAAATAATAGAATGATCTAGAAAGCAAGTTCAAGTTGCCAATCATATTTAACAAACTCTTCAAAGCTATTTGCCAACTAACGGTCGATCGAAAGCCATTGCCAAACCTATTTACAAAATTTTGATAAATTTTTTTTTTTCATTTTTAGCCCCCCGACAATCTTGTCATGTAATGAGAGCTGCAACAATTATAATTGGTCTCATTTATAAGCTACGTTCTTATTACAGTACATTGTGGTTGTGGCTAATAAAATTTTGATTGACTTCAGTTTTGAATTTTAGTTCAATTTTAAATTAATTCTAAGGGGTTATTTGGTTGTTTGAAAAGAAATGCAGTGTAAAGTAAATATAATGTATTTAAAATATTTTAGAACTGTTTGGTTGTCTGCAAAGTAAATACATGGAAACAATTTTTTTTGTTTGGTTAGGTATACACAGTGCAAAGTAAAAGCAGTTTATTTTGAATACTTTTGAAGCTGTTTAGTATGATGAGCAGTATTGAAGCAAAGTATAATATTGAAATGGAATGATAATAATAATATTCAATGAGCAATCAAACATAATGAACAATATCACCAATGTTTCATAAATCCAAAATACATATGAAGGCATTACATAACAAAATGTTTATATATGTAACACAAAAAAACTCCAAAAATATCGAGCTACTATAACTCATAGTGCTAACAATTTGCATAACACAAATCATTTTCCTAACTTTTTACGCATCCATCTAGCCTTCGACTCCATATGCTTTGAGAGGAAAGATTGTATCATTTGAATTCTTTGATAAGTTCTCGTATGTTGTATCAACCACTTATTCAAAAAATCCATGCACGATTGATAGCTTCGTCATAAGCTCAGTGAACATTTCTTTTCTTGAGAAGCACTTGATGTTCCTGTGTTCTGGATAGCATTTGCAACTTGATTGACATTATCGACCATCAACACAATATTTTCTTGAAGAGTTCGATCAATAGTAGATACTTTACTTTTCTTTTTGAAGGCACCAGCTAGTGTAGATGAACTCAATATCTTTTTTATTGTTATGGATTCCTCTTTACTTTCCACATCAGGCCAATCACTAATTAGTGATACATCCACACCAGCTTCCACAAATATTGAGTCATCATCATCTTCAACATATATTTATCGAGTCCCAAGCAGAGTTTGAGAATTACCAGCTTTGGCCCACTCTCCAGTTGCATGCCTTTCACTACATAACTTCTCCAACTCAACATAATTTGCAATTGTCATATTTAAATAAGCAACATCCTTTGGAAAAGTCTGAAATATAATAAAAGTTCTTCATTGTTAGCACATATCATTCTTCTTGAAGTTGAGGCTAAAATAGTACATGAATATGTGATGCATACTCTTCTTGACCCATCAAAATCATCTTCTTGATTTCGTCCCAAGAAACCCCTAATTTCCTTTTTTTTACTCCTGAATGTGAGTCCATAAAGTTAGTTGATGTCAAATTTAATTCTTGCATTACTCAGTTGTAACCTCTAGCCCAAAATTTTCTTTCAATTTTTTTAGTTGCACCTTCATACACCAACTCCTTAAATCCTTGGGTACTTTGCATATTGGCATCTACATACTCATTCATAACTTGTAGTAATCCAGTTACCCACTATGGTTTTAAGCTCCATAAGAAATTTTTTCTCTTCTCATTTTTAGAAGTAGTTGGAACACATGTTTGTGAAGAATCCATGAGGCCTAAACAATATAAAATATATGAAAAAAAGAACATGATATTCCCACCAAAATAAGACAAAACTACATAACATATACAAGAGAAAACAAAAGGCAAAAAATCAAAACAATATCTATAAAATATTGCTTGCAACCAAAAGTACATTAGAGAGGTTTAGCCACCCAAAAACCTAGTACCCTTGATTTTTCAAAGAACTAAAGGCAAGATAAACCCTTTGCGTGTGAAGTTGCCTCCATCATCAAGATACATTTTGCATGTCATATTGATATTAATATATTGGACATGTCACTAATTATTAAAACATTCAAAAATTAATCAGACATTATACCTTCTACGACTTTTAATCCATATGGTCTTCATAATGCATCTTTAAACACCGTTGCATCATGAACAGATCCTTCCCAAACAACGAGAACAAAGGTGAACCTCAAATCAAAGTCAATTGTCACTAACACATTTTATGTTGGGTATGATTTTCTTCCTCTAAATGCATATTCATTCGATTTACGAACTGTAGCTTTGATGTGTGCTCCATTTATAGCTCCAACACAATCCTACTTTTGATAAAATGCATCTTAAAAAGATCACTAAAAAAATTGAATAATATCAATTGTGATTCGATTATACTTGAAAAAATGGCATGAACCTACTACTTGTCTGAATCTTCTACGGAGTTCCAAGACTTGGAGGCTTAATTAATTGAAGGCGAAGTTCCCCTACAACGTTTAGTGCAGCTTTACAATATCTACTGATTGTTTCCCCTGAGTATTGGAAGTTAAATCGAATGACTCAATTATGAACACTATGCCCGAGTGTATGTAAAAATATAGCCATTTGTTCTTCAATTCGAACATGAAGTGTGTCTGCCAACAATCTTCTTGTCCATACTAAGTAACAGTTTGAAGAAAGGCTTTCTTCTCTTGTATATCATATCAATACAAGCAGAATCAGATTCGTCACATAACCTAGAAAGGTATGTGTGCCATTGTATTTTTCATTGTGGATTAATTTTTTTCCTTTATCAATTTCAGGGAATAACAAGCATAAGTAAATGTACCAACAACAACTACTTCTACTGTAGTAAAAATTTGTGTTTCATTTACTCATGCGGCCCAAATGTTTATTGAAATTGGATTGTTGTTCTTCATCATCTTGCAATAGTTCATCCATAGTTACCAATAGTGATCTATAAGTTTCCAAAAAGAAAAAGATAGTACCTAACAATTTTGCTACATAACTTGCTTTCGAAACTAATAGCCAAAGATTTCAACTCAGAAAAAATAATCAAATACGTAGAAAATCAAAAATCAATCTATTTATTTATCCAAAATTAAAAAAAAATGATTTCGCCTAGTTTTAAACTGAGAAAGAAGCCTACGAACAACATTTTCAAAACCCTTTTTTTTCACCAACACATAAACGAATTTTCATAGAATGGCTTAAGAACCCTACAAATGAGTGATGCAAAAGATTCTAAGTGAAAAGAAAAGGTTCCATTACAGCAAAATGCAATTTTTTTCATATGAGAACTCATTAAACGACCGGAAGAAATCATGGAAGAACGACCCAATCTTTTCATCTATCGTAATAATAAGTCAAATAAGAAAGTAAAAAAGCAAGAGACAAACCCTAGTAAGCAAGGTAGGAATAGAAGAACAACTAGACTTCACGAGATGCACCCGAACGACTGGACTTTGCTGCACGTTCCGAGGAAGAATGACGCTAAGGATGACAGACGAGCACGATGAGTGAATGACTGGAGCGAACGCCTGGACTGCGAGTGATAAAACACAATGAGGATAACAGACGAGCACACACACAATTTCAACAGGAAGAATAACGTTCAAGAGGAAGAATAACGTTCGTTTCCTGGATTTCTTTCACGAGGAAAACAAAGACACGAAGATTCTCGTGCTCCCCGTTCTCATGTTTCAGAGCTCGATATTTGGAACTCACCCAATTTGATCGGATTTGAAATATATCAAACATACACTATCCAAAGAGTTTTAAATACTTTACTTATTTACTTTACATATACTTTACATCATTAAAACCCCTATATTTACTTTACAATACCCTCTAAATATAGGCAATCAAATAGCCCCTAAGCATTCTCTTAACAAGAGGCTTCAATAATTAGTCTTAATTATTAAAGTGGGATTATTTAGTATTATTAAATCTTAGATATTGTACATAAAAAATAAAATAGCGATTATATTCCATTTATTTATTAGCACATACAGTGAAAATTTTCTAATATTTTTACAATATTTTTGTTAGCCAAAAAACCACTTAAATAGGCAAATACCAGTTTAAACCGACTAAGATTTCGTCTGGGACCAATTTTTTATTGTTTTTTAAAAATAAAATTTTAGTATTTTTTTTTTACTAACTCTGTTTTAAAAACCTCGTCGCATACGAATCGTTCTCTCCTGTTCCAAAGCGGAAAGTGGCGCCTGACCGATGGGCTCACAACCGCCCCTCCCTTCTCCTCGCGCTGTTGCTAGCGAGCGCAGTTCTCTTGGCACTGCGCCCGCCGGTGCCTTCCTCCTCGCCGCTACCTTCTCCACCGCCATTTATTTCCTCTTATAATGACATGTCCACATGTAACACTAACAGCAATGATATCAACACCAACATCAATCTTAGTTTGTGCCCTTGCTTAGCTACTGTGCGCTTCGCTGACCTTCCATCTTCGATCGCCGAGATCGAGGGGTCGGCCTCCATGTCGAAGGCTCGAGTTTATGCCGACGTCAACGTGATTCGCCCGAAAGAGTACCGGGATTACGAGTCTCTCACAGTGCAATGGGGGTAAGCATGTGCCCTCAACTGGAAAACCTAACTCTAATTTATAATCGTTTCTCTGGGTTTATCTTTTAGTAATATGTGTATGTCTTTGAATATATTATTATGGAATTGACGAATTATATAGATATGTACAAGAGTGAAAAAAGGAGTTCTCTCAATTTCAATTGTGGTTGAAAAACTACAAGAGGAAACAAAAGACTTGAATAGGATTGCGAAATAGGAAGCCAAATAATTACAATAGTTACCGATTTATGGTAATGAGATATTTCCTCTAATATGCCTTGTCAAAATGATGCTTCAATTTGATATGACAATATTGATTTTAAGGTATGAAATTGGGTGCGTAGCGGTGACATAGTGAGTGTAAAACCCTTAAAAAGCTGATTTTTGTGAGTGCCGTTAGTCCGGACGAACTTGCCTTAGTACGGGACGAACTGAAGAAAATTGTGAAGAAATCTGTCATTTTCGTCTGTACGAACCTGGAACAGTCGGGGCGAACCGTCGGGACGAACTGAACTCGAGAGTTTCGTCCCGGGACGACGACATTGGCATTTAATTTCGTCTGGACGATCTGGTTCACGATCTGTGTCCATAGGAGTTCGTCCCGGGACGAATTTGGATCGTCTGGGACGATCCTGCTTGATAAATATCGGATTTGAGATATTTTGGATTCATTTGGAGGAGAGAGAAAGAGAAGGCAGGAGAGAGAAAGAGGAGGCAGGAGAGAGAAAGCTTGGTTTTGGAGCCCGCGGAGTGCTTTTCGTCCGATGACGCAGTTGGAAGATTTGTCTGTCTCGCAGTAAGGACTCCGAATCCTATTTATATTTTCGAAGATTTCGAGTTTTGATATTTCTGTGCTTAGATTTATGTTTCCGTTACCGTAAAACGCGCATAATTTTGTATTGACGAAAGTTTTACCGCACAACTTCTGATATATTTTTGATATGATATTTTTACATTATTTGAGTATTTTCTGTAAAGTTTTCACCGGGTATTTTGAATTCTGTGCAATTTTTATCGAATAGAAAAATTATCTGGATGTTGGAAATTGTTGCTTCAGTATAAGTAAAGCTTTGAAACGTTGTTTTATTCGATTACCAGTAATTTGGTAAATTTCTGAATTTGTGATTTCTGTGTGCATTCCGTATACTGTCGTTATGCTGTCGATTTCTCGTACGATCTCTAATTTTCTGAATTGATGATTCGAATGATTGAATAAGCATACGGATGTGATTATATGATTGAATTATTGTTATGGTTACTGAAAGACAAGTGAAGACTGGTTGAACCGTTGGTTGGAGATTGATTTGACCTGTACAGGATGGTGGGCCGACGGGCTTTCCTTTAAAAAGGATTTGACGATATCCTCTATTGATCATTGATATAACGATTGGGAGTCATAAGGAGATTATTATGCCAACGGGCGGCCGACGAGCACAGAGTGACGACTCTTATTGAGCCAACGGATATAACGACACAACGATACATCAACTCGAAAAACGCCTTAATAGCCAGTGATTGTACTTGTTCAGTAAGACTACTGTACTGAATTGCATGTGTACGGTATTGACCTATTAATCTCATTATGGATTTATAGATTTATTGATATCGACGAACTTCTTATATTGATTATTGATTTATTGATTTTGAATGGTTTGACTGACGGATTTACGAGTTTACTGATACTGATATGGATATCGATATTGCATTGACTTAATGATACTATGGACATGGATACTATTGATTCGTTGATATTGATTCATTGATACTATCGCTTCATTGATATACCGTATTGAACTGCTGCATGTGATTCATTGACTGTTATGAAATAGATTTTACTGTATTGATTTGATTTCCACCGTTCTTGCGCTCTATTGGTTTGATTGTTTTATATGATTTCGTATCGATTGATGTTATTGACCAGAGATGATTGATTCTATTGATATGATATTAATTTAATTGATATTATCGAAATGATGATTTTTCTCTATCAATTTGACTGATCGATTTAACTGAGATTCTTCTGAATATAGATTTTTCTACTGTTTATGGATTTCTTCCTACTGTTTAACGAATCTTCTACCGCTGACTATGGATTATATCGATTATGCATTGATTACTGATTTTCGTATCTGCTGCATATATTCACTGATCATGTGCAACTGACTGTTATGGATTTGATTGATTGACATGCATATTGTTTCAGTACTGTGTTTTGATTTCAGTTATAGGTATTAGGTGACCTGCTGGGCTTTTTGAAGCTCATTATATGTGGTTAATATTTTCAGGTCAGGGCAAGGGAGCAGGAGATTGAGATTGATCAGGAATCCTCAGGTTTTTATTCTTTTTGGTTATAGTGATTCTTTTGTACTCATGACAGGATAGATTTCATTTTCATGTGATCATTGTGTAGATCCTGAGTATTGTATATGATCTTTTGGGATATGAATAGAATCGTACATTGATGTTTTAAATTATAGAATTTTGTTAGACTGTTTGTTATTGATTGAAGACTATAGATAGCTATGGTAAATGATTGATGGTTGTAATGGATTGATTGAAATTCTTTCCAACTTAGATCTTGGGGCGTTACAGTGAGGGCATTTGCAAGTTGATCATCAAAGGACTTATGTGTCACGTGAAGAACACCAGCATAAACTCGTCTCCAATTTAATGGTAGAATATTGCAACTTGCTTCATGCAAGAGTGAAAAAATGAATTAGAGCAGAGAGTGGTCGTCCTAACATTTTTGCAATAAATAACAATATTGCCATCATAGATGATGAGAATTGTTGCCCCTGTGGGAATATTCACCAAATTTTGCGAGAACACATATCGTAGTTCAACAACAAAGGTGGCAACAAATAAAAATTTAGCATTAATAGAAGAACGTGCAAATGCATGTTGTTTCTTGGAGGACCACAGGATAGGCTTGAGACCAAAATGCACAATGTAAGCATGGGTGCGCACCAGAGGCGGTTGTTATAATCATCCTTCTTGAAAGAAATGTAGTGATAAGGAGGCATCATAACAAGCACTCGATGACATTCTAATGTTGTTGTTGGTAGATGCATGAAATGTGAGAGCTTGTTGAATGCAAAGATAAGTTCGGTCGTTTAAGACATAAATATTGAGGGTTGTCGACAATGACACAATACTCTATGGGATCCATCAAGGAAGTGCCAAAGTGAAGATTAATTGTGGGCTTGGTGACAAGTGATGTAGCAACTGGCTTGGCACTGATCATATGTGTGTGATTAGGTAGATCACTAACATACCTTCACTTTGACATAAGAATCCCATAGGAAGCGTGGGTAAGTTCAACACCAATTAAGATGAAGGCCCAATATCTTTGAGGGTGAATTATTGGGATAAAAGAGCAATGAACTGCTGCACCACAACATCATTATTACTTGTAATGATGATGCCATCAACATAAACAAAGAGATAGAGCCTGGCATTACTAGATTTGATGACAAATTCTAAAGTTTCGATGTTGGAATATGACAAGAAATTGATGAACTTATAATACTAGGCACACGGTGATTTTTTTAGTACAAAGATGATTTTGTGAAGTTTGCACATATGAGTCGGATAGACTTGAATCAATGAACCCTAGTGGTTATGTCATATAAGCGTCCATAGGTTAATTTCCTTGAAGAAAGGGATTGCTGATGTGTATTTAATATAGAGACCAACATGTTTAATAAGAAGGCAGACAATGGTGTGAAACCTATATTGATAGTAGGGAGACTTGTGCAATGTCTGATCATATTGTTTTCAATGCCATCATAGCGAGTATGCAATGAGAGATTGCTCAGTTCAGTAATGGCATGATGAGATGCTTTGTTATTGAGTATCCAATTAGGAGTGTTGGAGTGGGCGGTAATGACATTATACGCTTGGGGTTGACATAGAGCCAATGGCTGGTGGGTCGGAGGTTATGGAGCTAAGGGGGATAATTTGGTGTTGGTTGTGTGATCACTAGGTAAAACTTGGGACATGTTTTAGCATTGTGTCATTGAACACCACATGTCTGACAATAGTCATTATAATATAAATTGATAAATACTCTTATGCTATCATTCGATTCAATGCACTCTCCAATTCCAAAGCAAACAATAGCATATGATTGATGCACTCACGACTGCTTCTCCCTTCTTATGCTCATGCTAGCAAGTGCTATGTTGTTGGCTCTGTGCCCATTGGGACATTTCTCCTTACTGCCCACTCCTCCACCGCTATCCATTTTCTTTGATAATATCATCTTAAACTGTAACACAAACAATTATTACATCAACGTCAAGGTTAATATTAATTTGAGTCCTTTCATAGTTACACTTTGCATTGCAGATCTTTCAGCTTTCGTAAAGAAGATTGCAGATACATCTGCCATGTTGAAAGCTTGAGTTTATACTAACTTTTGTAGGATTCCATTAACTCTAAATTTAAAATAACAAAACCTCCATACTCTTTTACCCCAGTGAACCGCAAACCAAGTTATGATGACAGCAACCACACTAAGTCAATGATTTAGAAAAAAAAAGTTAAAATGATAATATAATAATTTCAAAATCTCAAACTTTTGATAGACTTTAACTCAAAGGGTGATCTTATAAACAACTTAATTTGATTACCTTAAAATGCTGCAACACTTGCAATAATTTGACCAAAATATGCTCACAATAATTTTTTATTGTATATAAAAATTATATGAGTTACAAACAACACTTTAATAATTTTCAAAATGATTTCTAAACATGCTATTCCAACAAATGTAAAATAGTTTTCAAAATATTCAAATTCAGCAAATGAAATAATGATTTTCACTAAATAAAAAAATAATTTTAGTGCTTCCAAAATTCATTGAGTACCAAGACTATAATTTTTCCACAATGCAGTGAGGTGAGCCTGTACCCCTATCTAGAAAAATGTAATATTAATTTTATAATTCTTGTTCTAGGTTTGTTCTTGATTTGTGTTTGTGCTTTTGGGGTATGGTTTAGAGCTTGGTTAATTGATTAAGGGAAATATAAATGGAGTTAGAAGGGACTCATTGGGATGAGTGTAAGGATGAACTTTTAATGCTATTGGTTGAAAAAATTGGTCCGCAATCTCCAAATAACTTGAAGGTAGAATTGATCAGGTTTGCAAATCTTAGTGGTTGAAGAACATTTGTCCAAATGCAAACTGCACGTGTATTGTCTGCCTTTAACATGAAGGAAATCGCTATCATTCACGTAGTATATTACATGTTGATGATATGTAAACAGTGACAACAATTCTTCCCAATAGCAGCCAAGATGAAATACAGAACTGGTTCTTCTATTTCATGTAACTGTCTCGCTTTCTACAGTGGCTTAAATCATTGAAGAAAAAACTACCAGATTAGATTTTTGAAGAGAGCCTGACTCGCTGAAACCATCTTTTAGGCTTGAGGGGAGTCGTCTTTATTTTTTATTTTGCTCATAGTGCTTGATTTAGCTTATGGAATTACAAAATATATACTATTTTTTGTTCCAGATAAAGATGCATGATGTCTCTTGTTTTCTTAAATTACTAGCAACAACCCTGAATTATATAGATCTGCATATTGCCTCTTGTTATAATCTGATGGTTCTAGAATTGGTAGTGTAATTTCATTTTCAGATGAATTCATGAATTTTATCATTTTTATACTATGGCTGCTATGGTTTTGCTTGAAAACAATTTCATCCAGTGATCAGGTTGATATGAAGTTGTAAGAAAAGTTTGAAGAGGAAAATATAGCGAAGTCTTTGAAGGCATTAGTGTTTCTAACAAGGATCGCTGCATCATTAAAATACTCAAACCTGTCAAGAAAAAGAAGGTTTTGTATGTCTATTTGATGAAATTTTGTCATTTGAATTCTAGAAGTCATACTGTTAAATGCTATCTATTTTTTTTTTCCAATTTTTGGCAAGAATTTTATATCATTGGGTTGATGCACGAGCAATTTAGGTGAAAGCTTGGTTTCGATAGATTATTTGCACGTGTAGTAATTGGATGTTTCACAGCTAGTGATATTTAAAACGGTAGTAAACTAGAATTGTGCTGCTAAATCTTGAGAATTGAATGCATAAAAAAAGTGGCATGAAGTGGTGAAGTGGTATAATGTTGAAAGAAAGAAGCATAAGAGAAATAGGGGAGAAGAAAAGGAGGAATACTCCATGCATTCCTGAAGATGTAATCAAGCCCAATTTATAGAGGATTACAAAGAAGAAAAACAAGCAAGGAATTAACGTATCAAAGAAAGAAAGGAAATCTATATATTGAAGTAGTTTTGTTTTTTAAATTTAAAAACCTACTTAATATATGATAGAATCCCAATAAATAATCATCAGACAGTTCTATACCGACAGCTTTCCAATATTGAGGCCCCTAGCTCATCAATTTGTGTGCTTCTTTGAGAGAAATATTGGACTTCAATTATCACAAAACAAATACAGGAAAGAAATCACTAGCTAAAATAATTCAAAAATCAACCATTTCAACCATTCAATTTTTTTTCATAGCTTTAGATGCAACGATGTATTCATCTTCAGTTGTAGACAAGACTACAACTGATTGCAAATTTGCCTTCCAACTAAATGTGTTTCCAAATTTCTTAAATACATAACTGTAAGGGATCTTCTAGTATCACATCCTATAAAATCTAAATGTACAGATGCAGTGGTAAATTCATTCTTAGAACTAAAAATTTTCAAATCTTAATACCAAGGTTATGGTTCCATTTAAGTATTATAGCAGCTGTTTTGTAGCTTCCCTATAATGTCTTCTTGTATCTACCATGAATTTACTTATAATGCTAAGTGAATAAGCTAAATGTAGGCTATAACAGACCATAACATACATGACACTATCTACAACATTTTGATGGGGAATCTTTTTCATAGATAATTTTTCGGCATCATAACCTGGTTCTTGATCCTTGCTCAATTTAAATTTCAGTTGTTTCAAATCATAGGATCTTTTCAGGTTTTGTTTCAGTTTTTTCTTAATCATTGCCTTCAAGAATTTCATGGTTCTTTGACTTCACCTCAATTTGCAATTTATTATTTACATCATCATTCTTGGTTTGAGTCATTAGAGCTAAATTTGTCATTTGTTTGTACATTTAAAATCTTCTGAATGGGAATTCCTCAGGTTCTTGATCGAACCAGCAAGCCACCACAAAACAAAAACAAAAACCAAAATAGAGCAAGTGAGAGGGAGACGGAGAGGAGAGTGAATTAGATTGTTTGAATACAAGGGTGGGTGGTCTATTTATAGTGGGTATTTATGTAAATATAAATTTATAAATATAACCTCCAATACAAAACAGTTAAAAATAGCTTCAAAAAAGAAAAAAAAAAAAAGAATTAAAGAACCGATAGAACATAACCCAACAGCCAAAAGTCCCGATCAAAGTACACCAAATAGTTCTGCTTGCTCAGCCCTACAAATTTTGATGTCGAGCATTCACCAAGTACTTCGTAGCTAATTGTTAATCATTTGATTACCTTAACTTATTTATTTATTTTGCAGATAAAGAGAGATTAAAATACTTCAAAACCTTTGTGGTGGTCCCAATATTGTGAAGCTTCTTGACATTGTCAGATATCAGGATTCTAAAATTCCTAGCCTGATATTTGAATATGTGAACAGTACTGGTGTGAAACCGATTGGTAGGTGCCTCTTACCTGCAACTGAAGACCACAAAACACACACTATGCCAAGGCAATGGAACAGTAATTTCTCTATTCGAAAATTCTATCTGGTTTCTTCTTTACAAGAGCTTAATACTGTAGCTGAAAAGTAAGGGTAATATGGTAATACTAAAACCTAAAAACCCTGAAATAAAATGCAACTAATTAGGAGGCTGGCAGGAGTAGTGGAGACTAGGTAATAATCTCATAGCAGGTGGCCACGTTGGCAATTCTGTTAGAGAAATCGACTACTCCTCAGGGCATAATAACTATCCGGTACCACATCAGGTGCCCTCCGCCGTAGCAAATTCAGGTTCCACCTGAATGTGTGCAGCTCCAGGGTCATCTGGGGGATGATACGGAAAAATATCAGCTATGTTAAATGTTTTGGAGGTGTGCATCGTATCGGGTAAATCGACGACATATGCGTTGTCGTTGATGCGTTTAAGGATCGGAACTGGACCGAATTTCCGGGGGTTTAATTTGGAATTAGCTCCAGTGGGAAATCGGTTTTTGCTGAGCCAAATGTAGACCAAATCGCCCGGCTGGAAGGTGACATGTCGCCGATGTTTGTCTGCGGCCTGTTTATGGAAGAGTTGGAAGTGATTAGTTTCATGCGTACCTCGTCCAGGACTGACTGGCATTGATCCGTGAGTGCTGCCGCCGATTTGTTTGCACATTTTGGCAAAATTGCAATGTCAAACAAGTGATTGGGGGCCTTTGTGTAGACAATGGCGAAAGGGCTTTGTCCAGTCGATCGGTTAGGCATTGAATTGAAGGCGAATTCTGCCTGACTGAGTGCATTCTCCCACTGTTTGGGCTGGTTTTGCACCAAGCACCGTAGCAAGCTGCCGAGAGTACGGTTGATAACTTCAGTCTGGCCGTCTGATTGGGGGTGGTAGGCGGAGCTAAGATTAAGCGACGTGTGCAGTCGTTTCCACAGTTCGCGCCAGAAGTGGCTAACAAATTTAACGTCACGATCGGACGTGATACTTCGCGGCAGACCATGTAAACGCACAATTTCATTAAAAAATAAACGTGCGATGTTGACAACATCAAGAGTTCGTTTGCAGGCGACGAAGTGTGCCATTTTAGAGAAACGGTCGACAACGACCATAATTGAATCAGCTCCCCTTTGTGTCAGTGGCAATCCCAATACAAAGTCAATGCTAATGTCCTCCCAGATGGAATCAGGCACCGGTAAGGGAGTATAGAGTCATGCATTTTGTTTAGTTCCCTTGAACTCTTGGCAGATAGCACACCGCTCAATAAAACGGGAGACATCTCGGTGAAGCTTTGGCCAGAAGAAGCGTGCCTTCAGTTGCTGTACTGTCTTTTCCCGTCCAAGATGGGCAGCCAAGCCGCCAGAGTGAGCCTCTTTGACCAATTGCTGCCGGTAGGATGAGTCAGGAATACACAAGGCGTTGCCTCGAAAAAGATATCCATGCCGGAGGGAATAGTCTGCGACGGGTTGGAGATCATTACATTGCTTCCAGATTGTAGAGAAATCTGGGTCCTCGGAATACAGCTCGCGAAGGCATTCAAGTCCAGTCAATTCCGTTTGAAGCTGAGTTACCCAACAACATTAATACTGTTTAGCAAATTAAACAGCTCCTAAAGAAAGACTTGCATGATGAATATGTTATGAATTTAATTAGGGGTGTCAATATTTGACATGATATGAAAATCCAACTCGAACGCGATCCTAAAATTTTAGGTTAGGGTCCACCTGAACCTGAAACGGGTCGGGTTCGGGTTCAACATTTCAACCCGTTTAAAAAATTGGGTTAGGTTCAGGTTAACCCTTTGACCCGAAAGTATCCATTTTTACCCGAAAATCTGATTTTAACCCGGCAGCCCGAGATTGACCCGATTTTGACCCATTTTGACCCGAAAGAAGAGATTGACCGGTTTTGATCCTAAAATTAGTAATTTTTTTGTTGGAAACGGGTCATTCGGGTCGTGTCGGGTTGACCTGGACCCGAAGTGGGTCAGTTTGGGTTCGGAAAGCCGACCCATTTTTAAAAACGGGTCGGGTTCGGGTTGACCCGAATAGTGCCGGGTCATTTTCGGGTTCAACCCGAACCCGACCCATGACCCGAAATTGACACCCCTAAATTTAATTTTATAAATATTCTAATATATTTGAGTAATTTTGAGTAGATTGTTTTTTTTTTTTGGCATTTATGTATATATATTGACAATAAATTTTAATGATTAATATGGGTTCCGTTGTGAGTACCAAAAATAAGGGGAGCGGGTCCGTCTCAATTTGTTCCTCTGCTTAATCAATTCCTTGCGGTCTTCTTCAAGTTCAATTTAGCAAGTATTTCCAAGACTGAAAAGCACACAGCGGAAGCGTGTGAGAAACCAACCACCACGTGTTTCTCCTCACGCCCCCACAAGCTTTCCACAGAATCACTCAACAGTAACAGTACAGATCTCAAACAAGCGTTGGAGAGCAAACAAGGAACCAAAAAACTCGGATAAGAAATCCAGAATCAGCTCAAATATATTTGCTTCCACCAATTATATTCACGGCCATAAACAAACCTCGCTCTTTCAGACATATTAAGCTTCATCCTTTAATTGCTCTATGATCTGCTAAAGCTCGGCAGGGAAAGCAGCAGAGCTATGCTTCGGCTCCAGTTCTGCAACTATGCAATCACTGCAACAAAGATTGCCAGAGACCAAGCTCGCCGGAGTGGAAGCATACTTCGCCTTCAAAGCTTGAGTTGTCTGCCGTCGAGATTTCGCCATTTCTGTGTCGTCAAAGCGTTGAAGGAGGAACCAGATGGGCGAAGCAGTGGATTCGCCGGCCAGAGTTGGGATCCAGGGTTGGAGAATGAGGTTCCTTTTGAGCAGAGACCTGTAAGTTCGACTTTTTTACTTCTGCAGAGCACTGTATCTATATGATGGAACAACATAGCTGTTTTTCCTCTTTTCAATTAGGATTTGAAAGTTTAAATATGTCCTGAACCTATTGCAACTACAGGTGAATGAGTATTCGTCGTTGAAGAACAGTGTACTTTACTCGTGGGGTGAACTTAGCCCAGGATCATTTTTCCTGCGCCTTGGTGGCTTGTGTTTAGTGACATTTACTGTTCTAGGAGCGCCGATAGCAGCGGCAAGTTTTAGTCCTTCTAAGGTATGAGAAAACACACCAACCATTATGATCACTAATAATCATTTCTCGATAAAAAAAAATCTAATCACATAACTACATAAGTTCTATATGCAATGTACAATTTAGCCTTCAAACAGTATACTTTAAATAGTCATGATTCAAATATCATTAGAATCTGTAGAAGCAGCACATCAAGATTTCTTCTTGGACCATTCTGCTAAGGTTTTTTGTGATTTTTTCTTGTAAATGTAGGATCCCCTCAGATTTGCCCTGGCAGCTGGGACTGGCACTCTTCTCTTGGTGTCTCTCGTTGTACTCAGAATATATCTGGTAACTTACTTCTGTTGAGCTCTAGGCCAGATATTATGAGATCATCTATCAGCTTTTGATATGCAAATGAACTGAGCTGCTATGAGATTAAATTGTGTTTCTGGAATGCAATATCTTACCACGGAAAAATTTGGAGAATTGTGAACTTCAGAAGTCCCAAAAACAAAGCTTGAGCATAAATTTGAAGTAGGGAATAGCTTTTCAAGATTTCTATAGCCATAATTATCAGAAACTGGTAAGATAGATAATTTAAAATATGGTTTGGGCAGTTAATGCATGAGAGATATGCGGTCATCATCTTCACTTCAAGAATAGTATATAATAAGATGTTGAGATGTTAAGGTGTTGTCTTTCATAATTCTAGAATTAGATGTTATATTAATATTTAAACCTTAAAATTAAAAAAAAAAACTTTTATAAGAATCATATCACTTATGCATAAATAATTATTTATAAATGCGTGTTGGACTAAAAGGTTACAAGTTAAAAATATTGGCATCTCATATATATTTTATTAGACCAGATTAAAGTTTGATTGTAGCTTGAACTTGATAAAGAATTTGAATTGTTTGAATGCAATTTTTGCACTCAGATCGTAGCTTAAACTCGATTGTAGCTTGAACTTGATAAAGTTTGATTGTAGCTTAAACTCGATTTAAGGACGACAAAAACAAGCTTGAGAATAGTGATACTTGACTTGGCTCAACCAGTTATGGCCCTAATAATCGTTCCTAAGCTGATTGATCCCTAGATTTAAGAAGCCATTTCAGTGTTTTCCAATAATATTACTAAATTGCAATTTTACACAGCCATGCGAGCATTCCAACATGGATTGAAGAAAAAATTTTCGAATGAACTCACTGCATAGATGGCATTTCCTTTCTAAACATTCCTGCACCATGTTGCATCCCTTGATACACCACGTAACTCTTCTTTTTATGTATTAGTAATTAAGCAATTTTTTCCTCATATTCATATTCAGAACTTGATTGGTGCAGCCATTCAAATTTGTTTTTTTTCAAAAGTGTAATAGGATGTTATAAGCTCATCAGATCCGATGATGGTGTTGTTTGAAGGAAAATGAAATTAATAGATGTAAAAAACAAAAAAATGATGTCCACCAAATGATTTACAGCTTGATATACATAGAAAAGTTAATCAAATAACGATTCGTACACCAAAATAACTAGCTAAAGATGGCATGAACAAGGTAGTTAACTTGGTAAATAGTTTATTGATGTTAGCGTGTTTTTTAAGCTTCAAGAATATAATCCTAGTGACATTCTACCCACTGGATCGGAGTACTTTACCTTTTACGCAGAATATTGAATCGCTGTTTCTTTCACATTTACCCATACTTGCAGTTTCTGAAAGATGAAGGTACCATCTGTAGACTGTGATCTTAGCACAAAATCAGTTGGCTAATTGTTTGAAATTATATAGATTAATGAACAAATAATACAGGAAGTTCATCATGAAGTTTTAATTTTAGTAAATCAAATTTATTTAAGGATTCATAAAACACATAACATAAATTATTTTGAATAATTTCTATTCATGTAACTTTTCCCACATAATCCTCTTACACAAATATTATTGAATTGTCTAACATGCGCTTATCCGCCCTTTGTTGTACATGTCCAAATCATCCAAGTTTTTTTTTTGATCACCTTATCTTCAATAGACTTGAATCTTTATTCTAATATAATCATTCTTTAATTTATCTTTCTGAGTCTTATGACGCATTCAACTTAATATTTTTATTTTTGTTGCACTTAGCGTAGGTGTCAATGACTTTATTCTAATCCAAAATTTTGATTGAAAGAACCTTACCAGCCTATTTGTGGTTTAATAAAATTTACACATAAAGCTCCACTCTCTTATCACATAAAATTCTTGATGTACTTTACCATTTTAACCATCTAATATTAACTCTAGAAATTATGTCTTCATTATTCTATATATTAGATCCAAAATACTTAAACTATACTACACCTGGGTCACTGGTGGTCACTGGTGCCACCTTATATTATAAGTGATATATTCTCAAATTTTTATCTTGATCGGCACGAATCTCGAGGCAAAACCAACCCGGAAACTTCAAAAATTAATTCAGGGAGTACCCGAACTTCGATTTCAGCAAGCTTACAGTCAAACTGAGCGTCTCGGAAATACGAACCCAACGACATCAAATTCAACTCAATCCGAGTCCAAATGAGCCCAAATCAAGTGCCCGAAGCGCTGTTGGAAGGTTCAAAACACAATTTGAGTTACCAAACGATCTCCGATTTTAACGATCTTATACTCAAATCGAACGGCTCGACGAGACGAATCCAACAAGCCCAAGATCGCCGAATTCCGAAATCATTAAGGCCTCCAAATGTCCAGCGAACGGTGCACGATCGAAGGGTTCAATATCGGCCGTCTATTCAAACCACTCCCTATTCGCCCCTGATCTCACGACTATTTACGAGCCACGCCACTCCAGAAAACTATAAATAGAGCCCTCATTATTCACAAAGGGAACTCAAGTGAAGAGAGAGAAGAAGAAGGGAAGAAGAAGAGAAAGGGGAAAAGGAGAATCCTCTCCTCCTCGACCACCGCCGGAGCTCTTCCCGCAGCCTGAATACGTCGGAACTCTGCCGGATTTTCGGGAAACGACGGGATTCTGCAAAACTTTGTAAGATTGCTTGCTTCAAGTTGTAATCTGATCGTCCAGATTTGTGGGACGAATAGTCACTTGTAATTTACAAAAATACTAGTGAAACGTTTCAGCTGGGCGTGGCCCCGTGGTTTTTTCCCTCTTTCGGGTTTTCCACGTAAAAATCGTGGTGTTCATTCTCTTTTCTGTTTGTGTTGAATACTCGTACAACGCTCGGACGCGAATTTACAAACTCTACCGCTGCGTATATTCTAGCACGCAACAATAAGAATATTGAATAATGATTTTTAACGTCATACCTCTGTAAAAAGAGATAGGTAAAGAGAAAAGGAGGAAAAAAAAAAACAGTCCATTTATGGAGACTATTCAATATTATAGGAGAAATTCACCAATACTAGTATAATTGCACGTGCATTAAATGCACGTTAATAAAATTTAAATAATTAAGTAATATTATTAAATTATAAATAGTTTAGCAAATGCATTTCTTTATTTAGAGTTAAAAAAAAGATGAAAATAGAATACAAAATAATTACTGCTTCACAAAACATAGTATTTCAGTACTATAAAAAACCGGATCATCAACAATGAGGGATACTTATGTTCTCTTTTTGGTGAGTACATGTTACTTTCGAGCTACCACTTTCTGTAGCAACCCAAAGATGCAAATATCATAGAGAAAATTAAAAATTGAGATTTTTTTTTTTTTTTTTTTTTTTTTTTTTTTACGAATTACAAGAGTATCATCTCCCCTTTTCATATATATATAAATAGAAGGTTTTTTTTGAAAACTAAGCCAATTAAATTCGTGATCTATTTAAATATTAAATAAATATTTGGCTTATGTGGCATCTCAATTAAATTTTGTATAGAATTAATTTGTGTAGAGGCCGGGTATTTATTTTATTTTAATGATGGGCTAAAATAAAAGAAATACACTTAAAATATAAAAGGTCGTGGTCCCCAATTTAAGTGGTGAAGTTCTCATTTCCCATCTTGAGTGAAAAGAAGGGGTCGCTCGCTCTCTTGGAGAACACCGCTCTAAACGTGGAAGATCGAAAGACCTTAATTCTGCTTTTCAATGGATTCAGGTACGCTTCCGAAAATTCTTCTCGATGATTTAACATGTCGTTCGGAGACGATCGAATTGATTTTTTTTTATTTGTCTCCATTAAATCCTAACAAAATGTCCACTCTATCTCTGAATAAAAATTTCAAAATATAAATTGATTATCAAACAAGAAGTAAATTTGAATAATTAAAAAGATCGATATGCAAAACAATTAAGATATTTTTAATCTACACAGCTCCAGCCACTTGTAGATTGATTTTCACATCAATGATATAATCAAAGTATAAATGTAACCTCATATACATTAATTATAGTTTAGGAATGCATAATCAATTGTCGAACCCATAAGAAAGTTAACTTCAAGAAGCGCGCATTGCCATTATCATCCAATTTTATTTGCATTTCCTATTTATATTTTAAAATATTCGTATGTCCTATTACAAACATACATCAAGCAAGCTCAGTACCCTCTTATAATAACCAATTATAGCATAAAATGATTTAAACAAACAATTTTTTTAAATTCAAATTCGTTGTATGTAATAAGGAAAGAGGTAAATTAAGTGACAATGATTTAACTTTTATTGATCAAAGAGATGAAGAAAATATGAAAATTAGGATGATTAATTAGTAAAGTAAAATATCAAGAGAAATTAATTAGTATTCAACAACTAACACACTAAAAGGAAATTAATTTTTTATATAGGCAAAATGAAAATAAGTTCATAATAAAATATTATATGGATCAATTGATAGAGTCAGGTCATTAAAAATACATAATACTTAAATATTAATGATTCCATCAATTTATCTTCACATCAAATATCTTTCAATTTGAATCAACAAAATTTATCAACGAAACCTTTAAATAAAAATATATGGTCCATCATTTATTGGAATTATCATTTGTTGTTTTGGATGACAATACTATTACTCAATTAAAAGAAATGAACAACATAAGCACTTATTTTTGTTTTATCCATCAATTATTTGCATTTAATTTCTTTTTGTTAATCCATTCATCTACATTGACTGACAAATAACTTAATAAAAAAAGTTTTGTTAAAAAGGAAATATGTTTTGAATTGAATTTAAAATGTTACATATTTTCAAAAAATGAATCTCATATGATAAAATTCTTTCATTCTTGATAAATAACAAAACAATAAAATATTAATAAATAAAACAATAAAGCTATAGATTAAAAAAAAAAACAAATCTACATGAAGAAAATTGCAAAAATAACATGAAATAAAATTAAGTTTCAAAATAAAAAAAATAAACTTTTATATTATCTTTTAACCATCATCTTCATATAAAAGTCTTTAAGCTGAAATAACAAAGAAGCGTGATTTTTGTGAACTACAAACAATAGAAACTTCAATACAATCTCATCAAATAAATATTATATATGATATAAGTCGTAGTAAATTTGGAACTTAGTGAACTACACCTCGCATAACAAATTATCATAAGAGCTATATTGTTTATAATTTTAAAGGCAAAAACAAATGCATGAAGGGAGAATTAGGTCCAAAGCAAGCTCACTAAGATCCTGTCAATTGTACAAAACTTAAGACTCCACAACAAACATCCATGATTGTTCTCAATCTTGCATCATTGTTTATTAACATTATTTGGGAACTTCAACTTCCATCAAATAAACTAAGTAAAATTAGTCGTTCATTTTATTGTTCAACAAAAAATAATATGCTTTGAAAGAGATTGCAATGGATGATGAATTTCTTAAGATTTAACAGTTCTATAGACAAATAAATAAATAATATTTGAGATAAATGAATCACTAAATATTAAAACAAATCAGAAGAAGCCAGCACAAAGACTTTCTAGGAGTTAATTTAATCTCAATAGCATAAATAGGCAGAAGAAGAAATCAACTTACATTTGTAATTGAGGCTTTATATTTGTCACCTCTGTGATGAAAATGAGTGCTATCACAGGGAAAATGTATCTTATGACCATTCACAACCATCAAGTTCTGATCAAACTTCTCATGTGCAAGGTGAGTGTGAGGTATGCTTGCTTCCCAAACTTCATCTATATTAATGTTATTGACCACTTAATTGGAATCTAACGCAAGTAGAGAACAGTACCAAGAGCTAACACTTCTCCATATATGACTTTTTCGATTTTGAATATACAAATATAATCAAATCATAAGAAAAAAGTTCCCTCAAAATGAAGAAAATCACAAGAAAATAGAATGGAAGGAGTCATCTAAAATATGCATCCAAAGAGTAGGAAGCCTCATAGATTTTATGTACAATAATTAGAAGATAAAACTTTATAGTCATTAAGATATGAAATTAAAATATCAAAATAAAATGATAAGCTACAATGTCAAGTGAATTCAACTAAAACAAAAAAAGAAACAAATGTGCTATATCAAATAAGACAAAGTATTTAGCATCAAATTAAACATTGAGTTCACGTGAATAAAAATAAAAATAAACATTATAATTTATAGTACTATATTTATTTATTTATATGAATAAATAAATTTAACAATAAAAACATTTGTAATAATGATCATATTAATAAAAAATTAGAATTATATAAAACTATATTTAACAAAAAATATATATTTTTATAGTTTAGTAAGAAACTAAAATCTTTGATATCTTTGATCAGAATTAAAATTGGTTATTTTTAGCCAATAGTTTATCATCATTAATTTTTGAACAACTTTTCATCCTATTTTTCAAATAAAAACGACATTCTTACTAAAGGAATTCTAACACTTACAATTTTCACATTAACTTTGAACTAAAGAATTCGAATGAAATAGACAATAAAATATTTGTATGTGCACTTAATAAAATTTAAAAAATCACATTTCTATCTCTATTACTATATCTTTTTAAGTGCACTTGATCACATCTGTATGTGCACTTAATCATATTTCTATCTCTATTATTATATCTAAAGATGTTTGATTTATCACATAAGCTCTTAAAGATGACTTAATTGAGTATTTTAAAAATAATCATAGAGGTTAAGAGTCATTTCATATCTGTGCAAGTATTTCAAAATCATGTAATTAAATTTATTAAAAATAATTTGAAGATGCCCAATCTTGAGTGATTGAATTTGTATTATCATAATAACAATGATAATACAATTAATTTATGTTTACTTCTTTTTCGTCAAAATATTAAAGAAAAATCCTTCTCATCAAAATAAAAGGAAACGATATATATGGGAGAAAGCCAATTATAGAGACAATAAAACAATTATCTAAGCACGAATTAATTGAGTATTTTTTAATAATAAGATATAACCTGTAAAACTTACCGCAGGCAGGATGCTTGGAAGTTCTAAAATGAATTTGTTTCTTCCAACCTTAGGAGGATAGAAGTTGAAGAGAAGCAACGGCGATTTGGTAGTCAAGGGCCCAAAACTCTTCTTCATGTGAAATAGGTGAACGAAGAGGTAAAGGATATGAAGAGACTTGAAATCATGGGGATCTCTCATCGTGGCTTCCGATCAAATAGGAACAACATAGGAAGAAGTTTCCTCTACCCTCCCAAAACTCTTCTTCACACGAAGTAGGGAAACGAATACGCCTAAAAGAGGGTGTGAATAGATTTGAAGATGAGCTAGAGCTTCTGTCGTAACTTCCCATCTGACAGGAGGAGAAGAAGGCGATTAAACTTTTTTGCGATTTCACCTGTCTCGGTGAAGAAGAGGAAGCGAAGATATAAAAGGAGGTGAGCGGAATGGAATGCAAAGAGGCGCAAAAACGGATGGAGCAGATTACATTAATAATATAGTTTCAAATAATTTGGTAGCGGAATGAAACGGCGATTTGATAGCCAAGGCACAAATATAGGCGGTTTCCTTCATCTTCCAAAACATGAAATGCGAGATACTTAGTGCAAACACTTTGGAAGTTCAAGAGAACGAAGGTGGTAATTAATTAATTAATGAAATTTAAGGCTTTTTCAGTTATGCATTTAAAGTCTTTAATGAAATAGATTTAATATGAAACTCAAGCCTCTTTTGGAGGAAATTAAAAATAAAGAATATGAAGAGTTATAAATGAATGATGTAGATTTAATTTTATGTTTATAAATGAACGATCTTGATGTTCAAGAGAACGAAGGTGGTAATTAATTAATTAATGAAATTTAAGGCTTTTTCAGTTATGCATTTAAAGTCTTTAATGAAATAGATTTAATATGAAACTCAAGTCTCTTTTGGAGGAAATTAAAAATAAAGAATATGAAGAGTTATAAATGAATGATGTAGATTTAATTTTATGTTTATAAATGAACGGTCAAGATTTACTATGGGTGAAGTCCCAAGTCACTTTTATATAGTAGTATAGATAATGACCACATACTCAAACGCAAGCACCAAACTTCTAAGGAAAACACTGTTATCAGAAATATGCGGCATCATTCTCAGCAGTGATCTGCTCCACTTACCACCTGCTCCCCACGAACTTAAACATGCTTTAAGCCATAACTGTTAGATGCCTACCATAACATCTGCACCGTTATTCTTCACATGTTACCCTTTCATTATAAATAGTCATGTACACTAACAGTGATAGTAGTAATACATACTCTATTCACAGTATTATTTTTGCTCTGTATTGCTTTTATCTTTGCTACAGGTTGTAGCTCTTTATGGTATCAGAGCTTTCTAGGTTGTAAGCTTTCTTTTCGATAGTCATGTCCTTCTCGCCTCTCTAATGGCGAGTACCGAAGCTTCCTCTGCTACTACTATCCCGTCATCTCCACAGTTGACATCACTATCCCCTTGCAACTAAAGTTTTTTATCACTAATGTTAAATCAGTTTTAAAACATTCAGCTTACCACCACAAACTATCCTATATGGCGATCTCAGATCTTAAAACTCTTTGGTGCAAACATCTTTACCGGTTACCTTGATGGTTCCATTAACAACCCCCAAATCACCTTCCAAATAACTCATTTTCCCTCAATACTACATACCTCACTTGGCATTTCATTGACCAAAATCTTGCTGCAACCCTTTTCTCTATTATATCGCCCTCATTGTTACCCTATGTTCTCACTTTTGAAACCTCCACTGAAATATGGTTTACATTGGAACGCCGATTACAAGCTACAAACCGCTCCGGCGTTCTCCAGCTCAAGAACGAATTGCATCAACTCAAAATGCAGGACAAATCGATGTTCCAATATCTTTCGGAAATCAAGCAGCTTGTCGATGCCATAAACGCCACTGGTTCCCACATCAATCCCGAGGATGTCATCCTTTACACACTCAATGGTTTACCTCCCGCTTACAATGCCTTCAAAACAACCATTCAGACTAAATTGTAGCCCATCTTCCTTGATGATTTGTATGCTTTGCCATGTAGTGAGGAAGTTAACATCTCAACCGAATAGACGCCTTAGCCTACCATGTGCTCCCCCTTTGCTCTAGCTGCAGGAGAGATGGTTCCTGTCGCGGTCGTTCACCTAACTATTGCGATAGTCGTTCTCCCTTACTCTCCCACGATGTCCGTCGTTTGTTCCCTCTGGTTGTTTGCCAAATTTGTGGCAAAATAGGGCATTCTGCAATTTCTTGCTGGCATCGTGCCAATCTTTCGTATCAGCATGCGCCAAGAGCTTTGGTGGCACAAGAAGACGATTTATCCATAGACTGGTTTTTGGACTCAGATGCCTCCACATATCTTACTTCTAACCCTTCCCAGCTTCAATCCATTCAATCGCACTTGGGCACTTCCCACGTTCAAGTCGACAGCGGTCATCACCTTCCCATTGCTAACTCCCGCAAAGACATTTTCCCACGTCCGCCTTTAAGCTCTATTTACCCCAAATCCTTCATGTTCCGCATCTTACACAACCTCCTCTCTCTTAATAGACTTCTTAATGATAATGCCTGTTACATTTTATTTGGCAGTGCTGGCATTACAATAAAGGACTTCAAGACTCATCAGATCCTCCTTCGGGGACCCAATCTACATGGCCTCTACCCAATTAAGCTTCATTCCACACTTCATTCACAACAACCATCCACCGCCCCCGCTGCTCTTCTCAGCACATCTTCCAGCTTCTCAACTTGGCACAATCAGCTTGGTCACCCATCTCTTCCAATTCAACATCTGCTATCCACCGAACTCAAGCTCAGACAGAATTCACCACTGTGACTCCAACGCTCGTGCAAAAAGTCATCGCCTCCCCTTTAGTTTAGTCTCTTCTACTACTAGAAAATGTTTAAAACTTTTGTATATAGATGTATGGGGTCTCTCCTCAGTTATCTCAAATCAAAATTATAAATTCTACCTTATATTTGTGGATGACTTTACTCGATTTTGTTGGCTATTCCCTTCAAATTTTAAATCAGATGTGTTTAATACTTTTGTCAGCTTTAAGCAACAAGTGGAAAAACAATTCCAAGCCCCTATTAAAATGTTGCAATCCGATCACGATTGCGAGTTTGTCAATTTCAAGTTTAAAAACTATGTAAATAACTATGGCATTATTCATCGCCTTACTTGTCCTTATGCTCGTCTACAAAACGGCATCGCTAAGCGAAAACATTGACACCTCTTAGAAACAATGTGCTTCCTCATGTTTGAAGCAAATACGGCTCATCATTTATGGGGTGATATGATCCTAACAACGGCTTACCTTATCAACCATTTGCCCTCTAAAAACACCTCAAGTCTCTCCCCATATGAGCTCCTCTATCACAATCCACCTTCTTATGATCACTTACGTGTGTTTGACTACTTATGCTACCCTTGGTTACCCCCTTTAACTTGCCACAAGCTTGAACCACGATCTCTACCCTGCGTCTTCCTTGCTTGAGTATGCTACTGACTCCACAACAACAACAACAACAAGCCTTTATCCCACTACGTGGGGCTGGTTACATGAATCCTTTTTCTCTATTTTGTCCTATTAAAGGTCGAATTCTCGTTTAAATCTAATAAAGAAAGGTCATTCCTAATATTTTCTAACCAAGTCTTTTTAGGTCTGCGGCTACCTTTCTTAACATAAGTCAAATCTAATACCTCTACTCTCATAACCGGGTCATTGGAAGGTCGCTGTTTTATGTGACCAAACCATCTAAGGCGACTCACTCTAATCTTATCTTCTATTGAAGCTACTCCAACCTTTTCACGTATATGCTCATTTCGTATCCTATCTCTAAGGGTAAAGCCACTCATCCACCTGAGCATCCTCATCTCTGCCACACTTAACTTAGTATTATGCTTCTCTTTTAATGGCCAACATTTAGCACCATAAAGCATTGCAGGCCTCACTACCATCTTATAGAATTTTCCCTTAAGTTTGAGGGGTACTTTTCTATCACACAACAAGCCCGATGCATTCCTCCACTTCAACCATCCAACTTGAATTCTGCTGATAATATCTCCAAAGGCTATAAATGCTTGGAGCCCCGCACTAATTGCTTCTATCTCTCTCGGCATGTCAACTTCTTTGAATCAAAATTCCCATTCAAACTTTCATCAATAACTTCAACATTTCCACAGTCAACTACCTCTTCTCCACTCACAATTGTACCGACCTATATTGCCTCACCTCCCTCCACGGTCCCTCCAACCACTTCCTTCACGGAGCATTCTCAAAGCCCACTCCATGTTCCAAATTCTTCCCTTCTAACTCAGCAACTACACCATATCACTTTAGTTTACCCACTACCACCAATTCTCATACCACACCTTCCAAAACTTCTACATCTTCTGCTCCACATCCTCCACCAGCCCAATCCATCCACCATCACATGCTAAAACACTTCCGAACTGGACATCTAAAGCCCAAACAAAAACTTGAACTTCATCATCAAGTCATCCCATTCTCTCCATCATTCTGAAGCCAAAATTGCATGCTGCTTGGAGAGTCGCTATGTCCACTGAATTTTAAGCTCTCCAAAATGAAGGCACTTAGTCCCTAGTTCCAAGAACCAATGATCAAAACGTATTTGGATGCAAATGGCTTTACAAGACTAAATTTCATCCTGACGGGTCAATTACTCGTCACAAAGCTCGATTAGTGGCTCAGGGTTTCAAACAGAAGTTTGGCATTGACTATATGGACACATTTAGCCCTGTTGCGAAATTTCCTACTATTTGACTTCTTCTAATTGTTGCAACCCATTTTTAGTGGCCGGTTCTACACTTAGATGTATGTAACGCCTTTTTGCATGATAAACTTGATGAAGTCGTCTACATGAAACAACCTCTTGGGTTTCATTATCAACAATTTCCTTCACATGTATGTTGCCTACACAAATCAATATATGACCTAAAACAGTCCCCTCAGTAGTGGTTCTCCACATTCTCCAGTCATCTCATGCAATATGGCTTTGTTGCGAGCAAGGTTGATCCTTCTTTCCTGATATTATATAAAGGCTCCATCTCCCTCTGCTTGCTTGTCCACGTGGATGATGTGCTTCTCACGGGAAACAGTCAATAGGAGATCGACAACCTCCTTGAGAATTTAAACTCCACTTTTCTTATGAGAAATTTGGGCCAGGTCGCACAGTTTCTTGGAATTCAAATACAGCCTCTTCCACATGGTCTGCTCTTGAATCAATCACGGTACATATCTGAGCTGCTCTACAAAGTAGGTATGCTTCATTGCAAACTTGTTCACAACTCACTCCCAACCAAACTGCCAGCTCCAGATGCTTATTCTCCCTTATTCCCTCAAGCTGAGCTCTATCGAAAACTAGTTGGCTCATTGCAGTACATCACCATTACACGGCCCAATATCGCATTTGCCGTCAACCATCTCTGTCAACATATGCACAAGTCTTATCAACTTTACTTTCAGCTACTCAAGCGGGTTTTACGCCACCGCCATGGCACTATCACATATGCACTGCCAATTACAAATTTCTCTCTTCAGTTTTCAGCCTATGCAGATTTCGATTGGGCTGTTGATTCCGCTGATAGATGTTCGGTAGTTGGATTATGTACATTTTTTGACAACAATCTCATCTCTTGGTCGGTCAAAAAGCAACCTACAATTACACGCTCAGCCACAGGCGAAATACTGAGCTTTGACAGCAGTTGCGTGCGACATCTTGTGGCTGTGACGTCTTCTACATGACTTATGAATTTCTCTATCTGCACCCACCCCTTTTTTGTGACAACACATCTGCCATTGCTTTGGCTAATTATTCGGTTTTTCAAACCCGTACAAAACATATCAAGGTAGATTATCATTTTATTCGGAATTGCATCAAAGCCCAACACATTGTAGTACATCACATTGCCTCACACGATCAATTGTTCGGCATCTTTACAAAATCTCTTTCTACAACCCGCCTCATACAACTAAGGTGCAAGTTAACTATTCAACTGGAATTGTCAACTTGAGGGGGTGTTAATAGATATACGTGGCATCGGTCTCAGCAGTGATCTGCTTCACTTAACACATGCTCCCCAACGAACTTAAACATGCTTTAAGCCATAACCGTTAGACCAGCCAATACATCTGCACCGTTATTCTTCACATGTTACCCTTTCATTATAAATAGTCATGTGCACAGTTACAGTGATAGTAGTAATACATACTCTATTCACAATATTATTTCTGCTCTGTATTTGTTTTTATCTTTGCTACAGGTTGCAGCTCTTTAAACACTGTTGCGAAAGAAAAAAAATCCTCATATAAAGTGCATATAGTTCATTTTCTTACAAGATGACCGTACTCGTGCTATAATAGCTTCCTCTTTTTTTTTTATTCAACAGGGATGGAGCTATGTTGGAGATAGGCTATTGTCAGCAGTGATTCCTTATGAGGAGACGGGGTGGTACGATGGACAAATGTGGGTGAAGCCACCTGAGGTAAGCACATCGTTCTACAAAGGTTGTGAACCTGTACTTTTTTTTCACTTATATTATGTTGTTTTATGGTATAATTTTAAATACTAAAAAGATGCTATAGAAAGTAATAAGAGCCGCCCCAAATGAAGCATTAGGCTTTGTTTGGGACGGCTTTTTTTCTGCTTCTTAAAGCAGTTTTTTAGTCAAAATTAAATATTTTTATACTAGAAAGCCGTTTTAAGAAGCATAAAAAAAGCTGTCCCACACGAAGCCTTAGGCTGCTGACATATAATTGATATCTCGTGTACATTATAGACAAGTTCAATAAATCACTGAAAAGTGAAAAAACAAGTAGAAATATAAAACATAAATGGCACAATTTTGGGCTCTTAAAGGGAACCTCAGTAAAAAAACTATTTGATTCGTTCAATCATGATTTATGACTTATTTTAAAGTTTGAATAATTCATGCATATATACATTTTATTCTTCATATCTTTGTGATTGAAGCTTATTGTTAATGGAAGCATACGCTGGAAGAGACTAACACATAGCAATGATCTGTATGAATATTTCCTAAGTAACGAGTTCTTAAATTTCTTTATTGCAGGTACTTGCTCGTGACAGGTTATTGGGTTCTTATAAGGTACGTTATAGTAGATGCAAACTTTTTTTTAGGAAAATGATCATTTCAATCCATCATTAACATTTGTACACACAGTATATTTTCAACTAAAATAATCAGATGTAACGGGAAGTAACTAAAAGTATAATAAAGTGTGAGGATAACCCACTGATGTTTAGCTTGGTTGGTGGGCGAGTACGGTTGTGAACCTCCCAACCCATGTTACATGTGCTCGATTCTCCTCCAGCGGCTGCGCCTCTTAAGTGGGGCCCAATCAAGTACTGGCCAGGAGGTTTATGGGGTGGGTGCCTCTTCGAGGTCAATTGAGGATTAGTCACGGCGCCAAGCGCCCTTTCGGGGGTGGCACCATGCGGATACCCCGTTCCAAAAAAAAAAAAAAGTGTGAGGATTCATGCTTGAGCTATCTTTCTAATATTCTTGTGTCTTATATAGTTAATTTTCTTCGTATAAAGTTCCTATCATGCAGCTCACCTTGATGTGTTGGTTGGAAGCTCACTTTGATGTGTTGGTAGCTTTGGTTACTAACTAAGAGGTCTTGGATTCGAGTTTCGCACATATGTTGTGCGTGAGAGTTTATCTTAATTGGCCTAAATGTTCCAAAAAAAAAGTTCCTATCCAAAAAGATAGTTATCACATTATTTTAGAAAAGTAGTACTTTGGATAGTTATCGATTATGAAATTTACACCAAACTATCATCAGGTAAAGCCAGTGATCAAGTTGTTGAAGCAAACATTAGTGGGCACAGGAGCTTTATTGGTTACTGCAGTATCATTATTCATTTTGGCTTCCCCTGTAGAGAACTTCATACATTCAATATTCGATTCAAAAGAAATCAGTTCAAATCCCTCAGTTTCTAACGTTAAAATTAATCTAAGGTGAGAAATTCTATTGTTTGCATTTTAGGTGTGGTTAAGGCTTCGTTTGGGACAGCTTTCTTGTTGCTTCTTAAAGTTATTTTTTAGTACAAAAATTTTAAGAAGTAGTACTAAAAAACTGCTTTAAGAAGTAAAAAGAAAGCCGTCGCAAATGAAACCTAATTTACAACTTAGCATTAATACATGCCTGATGACAAGATATTTATAGCAAGAAAGAACTGCTAAGACTACCAGTGGAGGTAATTAAAGACGATGAACTGGCAGCTGCAGCAGCTGAGGCTGCTGATGGAAGACCAGTTTACTGTAGAGACCGATTCTATCGTGCGCTGGCTGGTGGACAGTATTGCAAGTGGGATGATCTACTGAACTAATGTCTTGATGTTTCTGTCAGTTGAAGCTATGATGAAGATATTGCAGACTTCTGCTGCAAGAGAAAGCCATTGTGAAGAAATAGATGTTCAAGGTTAGAACAATCTTGTAATTATGCACCTAAAGCCTATCCAAGGTGCAGATTAGCAGAAAGCCCCATATAAGTTGCAGAAAGCAGTATGTTGTTTGTGAATAATCTGTCAATTTGTATTGGATGTTTTATATGATAGTTATAGTGAAAGTCAGATGATTTTAGCAAACTAAAAATATGGTATTGATGCTTAAAATATGAAGTGACCTCAAGCTAGCGAGAAATTATTTTGTGCGGATGCCGAATGTCGTCTGGAGACAAATCAAAATGGGCCACGTCAATATCGCGGCTCGATACTGTTGATGTGGCTCGTTATAGTTAATCTCCGGATGTAGAGCTGCTTTCAGCGTTCTGCACAGAATAATTTCCTCAAGCTAGCAGCATATAAATAACAGATGAAGTAAATTATCAAAAAGAGAAATGCCGAGTACCGCCATTTGCAGGGTAAAATTTCTATCTTTTCCTTCCATTTGCTAGAGTTATTAGCAACCTCGATTTCCCAATTAACCCTTCTTACCCATTGTGTTCTTGTTCTTCTTGGTGCTTTCATTAAGCTAATCGTCTATATATCATCTTTAAACTTCTAATAATTCATATTGATCATCTTATAATGCCTATCAAGGATCAATATTTGATGTCAATGATTTAAATCCAATCTTTTCGATAGTTTGATTTGTCATCCTAATAGAATAATGATTAAGGTTTTGTTTGAGACGATTTTTTTACTGTTTCTTAAATCAGCTTTTAGTACAAAAATTAAAATTTTTGTACTAAAAAATTGCTTTAAGAAGCAATAAATATGTCGTCCCAAACGAAGCCTAGGTTGACCAACTAGCATCGTTTGAATTTTGAAGTTCCTATGTATTATCATTTACTAACGACCAACATTTGACATCTATCAACTAACAAAGTCCAATGCCTTTCTTAGTAATCACTTTGTCTCCCCCCATATTAGCGGAGCAACCAAGTAGGCCATTCACAATCGCCCAACTTCTAACGCTTCTCATAGAACATCATTTGAAGTTCATCAACGAAGGATGTTTGTTACTCATTGGTATATGATGTCTATATTTTTCGACCGTCTGTCTCCCCTCCTATTAGGATAACAACTAAGGTACCTGTTCTTTGTGGGTTCCCCATTTACTTGAATATGAATGATGATACATACGAACTTTATCAACCATCAATGTATGAAATCCTATCTTTTGGGTCATCCAATCTCCCCTCTTATCAGTAGAATACTCAAGCTAATTATTGGCTATATATCACCCTATTACTTGTGACATTCTTCATCTTCTGTTGTCTGGTAAGTATTGCCATGAAATGCTTGTTAGCCACTAGCTAGCTTCTAATGTCTAATGCTCCTTACCAAATATCAACTCTAAGGCCTAAAAACTTCTTCCAATACCACCACATGAGACATCTTCTACAATCCATATTTAGTATATTGGCACAACAATTTCCCGCACAGTGGGATAAATATCTTGCTGCACTCCAAATTGCACAATGGCCCCTTTTATAAGGTCATTTCTAACCTAAAAACTTAATTTTCACTCCAAAATGTAGTAATACATCAAATTGTAATAATTTGTCTTCAATCGAACTTCATTTTCTAATACCAAAAAAGAATATTCTTAGTATATTCTTTCTCATGCTATATTTTATAAAAATGTGTGTTTTAAATTTAAATTAGCTTAAGGAGCAGTTTAACAAAAAAACTTAAAAATATGCAAACACGGAACTTCATAATCCGGTTTTAATAGAAACCAGAATTTAATTCTCTGGTTTCTATTTTAACGATAATTTTAAAAGAAACTGAAATACAAAATTATGATTTCTTGAGAAATAGGATTAAAAAATCCCGGTTTCAAGAAACCGGAATTCCTTAACCCGGTTTCTTAAAATTTAAAACATTAGAAACCAAAAATAAAAAGAAAGTAATAAATTTCCATTTTATAAAATGAAAGTAATAAATTGCCATTTTAAAAGAACTGAAACCGAAAATTAATTCTCATTAAAATTATTCTCATATAAATATTTAAGAGTTATAATAATATAAATAGAAAAAGTAAAATTAATTTTTGATACGTCATCATGAAATTATCTTGATCGGGCACGAATCTCGAGGAAAAAACCAACACGGAAAATTCAAAAAATAAATCCGGAAGCACCTGAACTCCGATTTTAGCGAGCTTACAGTCAAACTGAGGGTCTCAAAAATATGAACCCAACGACACCAAATTCAACCCAATCTGAGCCCAAATGGGTCCAAATCAAGGACCCGAAGCGCTGTTGGAAGGTTCAACCCACAATTTGAGTTACCAAACAGTCTTTGATTTTAATGAGCTTATACTCGAATCGAACGGCTCGACGAGGCGATTCCAACGAACCCAAGATTGCCGGATTCCGACATCACTAAGGCCCTCAAATGTCCAAAGAACGGTGCACGATCGAAGGATTCAATATCAGCCGTCCATTCGGCCACTCCCTATTTGCCCATGATCTCGCAGCTATTTACAAGTCATGCCACTCCAAAAAAATTATAAATAGAGCCCTCATTCTCCATAAGAAGGGACCAAAGTAAGAAGAAGAAGAGAAGAAGAAGGGAAGTGGAAGGAGAATCAGCTCCTCCTCGACCACCGCCGAAGTTTTTTCTGCCGCCCGAACACGCTGGGATTCTGCGTGATATTCGGGAGAACGCCGAAATTCTGCCCAACTTCCACGTGATGCTGAAATTCTTCCCAATTAACGACAGAGTTCTCTCCTGACGCAGAAACTCCGCCAAAATGATGCCGGAGTTCTCCTCGTCCACCAACAGACGTCGGACTTCTACCCGACTCTGGACATTAATTCACTCTTCGCTAAGTTTCTACCCGACACCGGACTTCTACCAGTTATCGGACTTTTGCTGGACGTTTATTCGAAGATGGATTTCTTCCCATTGTTAGACTTCTCCCTGACGCCGTCCTTCTAACCTTCATCGTCAGACACAGTCCTTTCAACCTCCGTTGCCAACCGACTACGGTTCTCCTGATTTACGTCGCCAGCCGGCTACAGTCCTTCTGACGCCAGCCGACTACAGTCCTTCCAACAAAACGAATATGTCAACATTGACTCTTTGTATTCCCAACACATGTAATGTACTCCATATAATAACACATCCCCTCCTCAAAGGAAGGGCCTCATTTGTAATCAACCACAATACTAGTGGATTCATTCAAACTGGGCTAGGCCCGTGATTTTGCCCCCTTTTTAGAGGTTTTTCACGTAAAAATCTTGGTGTCTCATAAATGCTAGACCCTCTCTCTTTATTTGATTGCGTGCCGGATTTTCGTACAACGCTAAGACGTTAAATCTTATATTTCTCTACCGCCGCGAATACTCCCGGATGCAACAATTTTATTTAATTTTTTAAAACATAATCAGTTTTATAAAATTTAAAACATTAGAAACCGGAATTTAATATTATAACTTTTTAAATATAAAATATTTAAGACAAAAATAATATAAAGTTTATAAACATTTTAATATAAAAATTAATATAAAGTTTAAAAACATTTTAATAAAAAATTAATCAATTTTTATTAAATATTACATTTTTTCTTAAATAAATAATAATCTAAAAATAATATTTAATATAATTATAAAATTTAAAAATTAATTTATAAAAAGTTTAAAGTTTAAAAACAATTAATAACATTTTATAAAATGCCAATAACTTTTAAAATAAATTTAATAACATTTTTCTGGTTTCAGTTTTTATAAAATGCCAATAACTTTAAGCTTTTGTGAAAAAAATGGCAATTTATTACTTTATTAATTTTCGGTTTCAGTTTTTATGAAATAATAATTTATTATTTTCGTTTATTTAAAAAGTAGGAACTAGAAAATTGGTTTTTTTATGAAATCGTGCTTTGATAATCCGGTTTCTTAAGAAACTGAGTTAAGGAATTCCGGTTTCTTGAAATCTTAATTTTTTAATCCAGTTTTTCAAAAAATTGTAATTTTGTATTCCGGTTTCTTTTAAAATTATCGTTAAAGTAGAAATCGGATAATTTAATTCCGATTTTTATTAAAATCGGATAATGAAGTTCTATATTAACTTATTTTAAAATTTTTTGTTAAACTACTTCTTAAGCCAATTTAAATTTAAAACACACACCTTTTTATAAAATGCCCATTATATTTATCAATTTTTTGAATTAAACCTATTATAATATATATATATATATATATATATATATATATATATATATATATATATATATATATATATATATATATATATATATATATAATAAATTAATTACATAAAAAATATTTTATTGTTAAAAAAACTAATGTGTTTCTAATTTATTATTTCTTAAAAAAATATTTTATTGTTCAAATAACTAATGTGTTTCTAATAATAATAATTTTTACTCTAAAAAAAAATAAAATTAATAACCTATTTTTTGGATTAAAAAAATAAAAATAATAGCGGATGAACATTGCACACTCCGCTGACAATATTTTTTTTTGCATTCAAATGGAGCAATCGAGCGACGCTATACAACCATTTGAAGTCTAACGGGAGAAGCTCTAATACTACTCATACTATATAACTATTTCAATCAAGTTAGGCTCCATAATTACTTTTTTTTTTTTCATGTATCATATGTGCTTTTAAATCATGTATATTTTTAGGAGTGAAAGGATCCATGGTCTATAGCCGTAAAAAAAAAAAAATCTCTCTCCTCATTTAAAAAAAAAATGAAACTTGTATTTGTGCGTGTGGTCATCATGCAGCCATAAAGCTTTAAAATTATCTGTAACACCTCACAACTTCAACACAAACCTATTACATGCAGGCCGATACGTGGATGAATCGAATTTGCTTCCCATATATATATATATATATATATATATATATATATATATATATATATATATATATATATATATATATATATATATATATATATATATATATCTTTTTATTCCATCCAATGAACGTACGCAGAGGAATGTTCAGTTTTAGGCAAACAAGCGCCTGTACCGAGTTTTTCGCGCCTGTACCGGAAAAAACTCGGTACAGGCGCTTTTTTGCCTAAAATCGAACATTCCTCTGCGTACGTTCACTGGATAGAATAAAAGTTCTTGCAAGTGGGGCGGCAAAGATTTAATTGAGAAACAAAGCAGCAAAAAAAATCCAAACAAACTGGGCCACATAAGCGAGACCAAATCCATTAACTTTAAGATAAGAGCCCGTCAGCTTCCAATTAGAACAAACTAAATTAAATTTCATTAAAGCAAGAATTAATAAATCACTCAAAGTTGGCTTCGGTGGCCACCATGCTAATGTGCACATTAATCAACTGGACGGCGGATTCGATGGCATCTGGAAAATGGACGGCGACATGTCGATGTCGGGTAGCATCTTCTCTTCTCCGTTCGACTCACCTCCCACTGCCTTTTCCATCCACTTGTGTGGACCAAGCATGCGCGTGAGCCCCAGGCCCCAATAGCACGAACAATTATTAGATCCGGTGACCGGACGTAGCTCTACGTTCGGTCACCACTGAGATCGCGCCACGTGCTCTTATTCTTTACCGTGCGGCCCGACGACTTGACCCGGACCGGAACCGGGAATGTTATGTTCGCGTATTGCTAGGTATTACTCAGTATTTGCTCGGTATTACTTGACCATAACGAGAAATACCGCTCTGTGAAGACCAATACCGAGTAATACCGAGTTTTTCTAGAAAAACTCGGTATTGTTCGATATTTGTCTTCACATAATGGTATTTCTCGTTATTGCCGAACAAAATCGACAAATACCTAACAAAATCGACATAGTCACTATTCGCCTGATCGGATCCACGATTTTGTGCCTGCTACGTGGCACATTCTCAGCTCTCGCCGAACATAGCTCTACGTCCAATCGCCAGACTAAATAAAAGTTCCAATAACACAGCCCACACTTTTTAAACTATCGGCACTTTAGCAATCGGGCGGGTTCTGAAACCCGAGAGACCCGAGACGAACACCTTTCTAGCAGGCCGACAATTAACTTTAGTAATGTACTGGCCCATCAGTACAAGAAGGGCCAAGGTTCCCGATTCCTGCGCTCTTTGAGTTTACGATCCACCCGCCATTAATAGAGAGAGGGAGTGCGACAGAGAGGACTTACTTCTTCCGTTCTTCGACCTCCGACCTCGGCACTGTTTGATTTTCAGCTTAGGTTTTTTTTTTTTTTTTTTTTAATCTCTGGTTTGATTCGGTTGCTCATTCATGGCGACGGCGTTCGATCGATGGGAGAAGGACCCTTTCTTCTACGCTGCCGAGGAGGTGCAGGAATCCGCCGATAGGTATCGGACTGTCTCCAGCGTCACTTTTTCCACTCTCATTTTTTCCGTAAAATTCTTATGTTCCGTTTTGCAGGATGGAATCGGTTTACCGACGATGGATGATTCACGAAAAGAGACCGGGCGGGGGTGTCAAGGATCCATCTGCCGCTGAGCTACGGCGGGAGCTCCACACTGCCCTGGGCACCGCGAAATGGCAGGTACTTTTTGATAATTGAAGTCTTTTCTCCTATTATTTTTCTGGGCGAATGTTAGAATAATTCAGGATAATTCTCAGCTGGAGGAATTGGAGAGGGCAGTCAGATCTAGTGATCATGCACTTTCATCCGGCGAAGATACCGTAACTCGGCACAGCGATTTTATTGTGGCCATTTCGAGCAAAATTTCGATGGTGGAGAAGGCTCTAAAGGAATTGAATGTAGAGGATAGGAGGAGTGCTTTGGAGTGGGTAAGGCTGGACGAAGTTGAGAGGGACGAGCTTGCTCTTTTCCTTTCGTACTCCAAAAGTGAAGTAGAGAAGGTGTTACCGACATCGTCAGATGATTTCCTGGAGACACAACATAGTTTGAATGGAGAAAGTTCTGTTTCTTTGAACTGTTGCCAGTCCAACAACTTAAATACATTGGACATGAAGGAAGGGAAAATGAAAGATCACCAGAGTGTAGCCAGTGCTTGTGCTGATTTAGGGGTATGGAAGACTTCAGTTTCTACCGAGCGGTCTCCACATAAACTATTAAATGAGCAGCCTCCTCCAAGGATATTTAATCTCTCACAGTTTAGAACCGTGGAAGCAATTACTAAGCCCAAGTGGTATAGAAATGGCTTTAGGAAGTGTAGGATTCTTAGCAATGAAGATATGAAGGAGACCATACCATTGCAGAATAATCAGCTGAGTCGGGTATGAAATTTTATTATTCCTATTTTTAATGATCTTCATCTATTTCAGTAATATTATGATTTTTATTATTATAATTTTTTTTCTTCAAGTGTATTATTTTTCTTTTCGATGATTTTCTTGATGTTATTTATACTTTCATTGACGGTATTTCCTATTTTAAAACCAAGGACATGGATGCTTGCTATGCGAAGAGTAAGAGCTGTCTTAGCGATTGCACTGATGAGTCTTACAATAAGCAACTCTATGGCTGGCTTGGAGCCTTTCAAAGGCAGATTCAAAGGTCTCAATATCATGTACAATATAGACGACCTATTCAAATGATTATTTGGACTATTGTCACTGTATTTTTGATTGGTGAGTTCCTTTAGCTTCTATTTGATATTTGCTATTTTGGTCATGCTTTATTTATTCTTGAATTCATTTTTATTTAGATTAACAAGAAATGTTAGTTAAGGAATGAATAATTAGTAGTTTCACACAGTCGCAAAATTATTACATGCGGTCACCAGACGCCATCCGGAGGCCAATCAGATTGTGACACATCACCTATACATTGTGTACCATAACTATGTATTGCAGTGAATCGGGTGATGTGGCGCATCCTGATTGGCCTTCGGACTGTCCGGTGACCGCACGTAATAATCTCTCCGCACAGTCAGTTATGTTATGCAAGAAAAAAAGGATATAATGAGAAATATAAGAGTGAGAGGATGATAGCGACATGCACTCTTTCACTGCCTATTAGTCTCTTTATCTGCCTTGTGGGTTGCTTAGTCAAGTCTCGACCAATGAATATATAATCTCATCAAGTTCTTCGCTTCATGGTGGAGATGCGATGAGTTTTAAAACCTCAAGAAAAGAAGAATTGCTAACACAACCTCCATGCCAGATTAATGTGGCACCCTCGTAGTGTCATAATCCAACCAAATATAACCCACATATAGGACAAGTCTTATCGTGTTGAATGCTGACAGACCAAGTCCTAAGATATAGTTTTGGAGGTTTCATATTTCCTTTTATTTAAAACAGACGATAGAGCTTCTAATTAATTTTTAATAAACAAAAAATAAATTTATCCACAATTTTTTTTCTTTTCATTCATCATCAAAATATTTATACAATAAAATCTATACACTACAGTACATTGCTACAGACTCAAAATAAAAGAGAGCAGTGTAGAACAAATGATAGTCATGACTCTACAAAAGCTATAAACCAGAAAGTACTTATACCAACTCAGACAAATCAAATATTGCAACCATAACTACTCAACCGGTTTCTTACCCTTTTTCTGACTTGAAACAGAATGCATACTAGGCATGTCACGCCCGCTGATCTAAATTTTAAATAATAAACCCATCATGTTTTATTGAATTTAAAAACAATTGATAATAATTTATTGTATCGAACAAAATATTGCTTTGCAGACAACTGAAATATAATGGACTTTATATGGAATGTAAATAAATAAGTGTTTAATATATCAGAGCATAAAGTAGTAGGTTTTGCTTAGGCTCTTATGCTTCTCATTAAAATAAGATCAGAATTCAGGCCTTATGACTTTTTATATTAGCATATCAAAACCAATTTTAGAAATTCACGTAATGATTTATTGGTAGACAACATATTCAACAACTGAGTAGAATTTCACAATTTTAGAATTTCATCAGATTACCTAGAATTGTTAAGAGCATTGTTTTGAAGTTTTAATTATACTATAACATTATTTTTTGGGATTAGAAATGTTTTCTTATTGGATAAAAATAATGCACTTTGTAAACTAGTTGTGTAAATTTTTCAGAAAAAATTGCCTAAATGCCCAGAATGATCATATCTACAACATACAGAAAGTTACACGGTGAAAATTTAGCGTGTGTAAAGTTATTATCTTTTTTACGCTAAGAAATTATAATTTAAATTATAAAATCCCAAAAATTTTATATTTTTAAAAACTGAGATATGTAGAATGTAATCTACCTTATGGGTGTAAGTGAGCCGAGCTAGCTTGAGCTTGACTCATTAACAAGCTCGCGAGTCGAGCTTATCGAGATGCGAGGTCGACCTTAATCCTGGCTCGGTTCGAAAGATCGTTGAGCCGTTCGATTAAATTAAAATATATTTAATAATTAATTTAAATTAGTATTATATAATATATTTTAATAAGTTTAAATAAATTCTATACTAAAATTAAAATTCTAAAAAAATTAAAAATTTTAATTTAAAGCTAAGAAATCCAGCTCAACAATCGAGTCAAACTCAAGCTTTTTAAACGAGCTCGAGCCTATGGATTTTTTAACGAGTCGAGCTCGAACTCAATGACAGCTAAAAAATAAAAAATCAATGACAGCTAAACAAGCTTAGCTCGATTAGACAGATATTCAACTCATTTACAGCCCTAATCTACCGTGATTTGAACAGTTTTATTCCTCGGTTCGACCTCAGAATGAGAATTTAGGTCCTTGCGCGAGTGTCTCATTCCTCAGACTTGCTTTCTCTGTATGGAGTGCCCCATGGTTCCTCGAGTGCCAGCCGCAGAGAGGAATGCCATCAACTAGGGCGCTATTTGCCACTAACCACTCGCTCGCCGGTCGCTCGGGCTCCGCGTTTCAAGTTCGTTATCCTAACAGTCTCCTCTGCTCTACCGGGAGCCTGGTCAGGCCAGGGGCTTGCTTCATAGCTCCATTCCTATCTTCCAAGTTTCCTTCCTCGAGCAATTCTATGTGCTTAGCCCCCGTCTTAACTGGGTCGACAACAGAAAATAGATCAAAGTCGTCAAATCCTAGCTTTTTCTCATTAGGATTTCTGCCTCTCTATGTAATCGGTTGCCTAGGGGTGGGGGTGGGTTTTTGTGGAAGTGAAAATTGATATTTTTATAAAACTTTGAGCTGGCACTGCGACGCTCTACTTCATTGGGAATGCACACTATCAACAAATATATTGAGTAGTTTTCAATATTAAGTTCAAGGAACAATCTGAATGAAAGAACCAATCAATTAGTTTGATAAATTGTAGCTTTAAAGGAGGGATTTTAAGGCAAGTTGGAAATGAATTCTATTTGATCTTTATCCCAGGTTATCAACTTTGCTTATGATGACCAAAGTATGTCCATGAAACTCATGCGTGTTGTTCACATCAACAATAGCTCAAATTTAAATTTGATATCCCATACTTTAACTAACATACTATGCATATTGGGGAATATTTAGATTTGCTTAAACTGATGGAACTTTTTTTTGTGAATATATGGGGATTTTTTAGGAGAAACATGTCAACTTTATGTCCTATAAACTTCAAGGAGGTATTTTTAGCATGGTGGGAGCAACTCCAAACCAATTAGCGATAGGAAGGCACACGCCCTGTTCATTCTTGGTTGCAAATGCACAATTTATTGAGGGAAATTATTTCTTCTTATCGGTTATAACCAAATTCTATATAATCAATATCAATAATGCCAACAGAAGGGATGTTTAATTAGTGATTAGGTAGAGGAATTTTATTTCTTAAACACTAAAGTTAATTTCTATGAACCGAAGCGCCTTAGAGTCTTATAGTATCTCAATGGATTTTAGGACTTCTTATGTGATTATCTGGCTCTACAATCCATTTGGTGATTATCCAAAATTGTCAACCTTGTTTATAAAGTTGAAAAGAGCCAGTCCAGGACTTTCCATAAATACTTTGCTAGTCCCAATATCAATAATGCCAGCAGAAGGGATGTTTAATTAGTGATTAGGTAGAGGAATTTTATTTCTTAAGCACTCAAGTTAATTTTTATGAACCGAAGTGCCTTCGAGTCTTATAGTATATAAATGGATTTCAGGAATTCTTATAATCTTATGTGATTATCTGGCTCTACAATCCATTTGGTGATTATCCAAAACTGTCAACCTTGCTTATAAAGTTGAAAAGAGCCAGTCTAGGACTTTCCATAAATACTCTTCTAGTCCCTGAACATTTATGGAGCTTTCAAGTGACAAGCCACAGCTCCCATCAAGTAAGAAATATTCCTCTTCCATAGTCGTTGAGGGTTTAGCTGCCACTAATAGTCAATTGTGCACAATTGACTAAATGAACGCTCCTTTAGCTAAGTTAATGTAAGAACCAAGCATGTTCGGTTCAATTGAACCGAACATTTTAACATCTGCTGCATGAGTGTGGGAGCATAATAGCTTGCTGAATGAACCGCATGCGGGCGCGGGAGGGTTTGGCGAGGTCGGATCGTGTGTTTGAATGAGGAGCCGCATGCAGGAGTGAAAAGCATCAACTCCTTGTCGTAGATAACTCCGATTCCCTCACTCTAGTGAAATCAAACATGCGTGAGAAGCTTCAATCGAGAGGAACTGTGCCGAGAGGAAGAAGGAGAATGAAGGTAAGTTTGTGCATTTTGTTCATTTTATGCAAACTCTTCTATGATTTAAACCTGAGAAGAGGGTTACGACTCAATTGAACGCAGATGAAGAAAATTTGGAAGAGAAAGAGTACGAATTTGGAGTTTGAAGTTTCTTATGTCTGACAACGGAGGAAGGAGTAAGTGATTGATTTATATTCAACTTAGATAAGAAATTTATACACATTCATTCCTCTAATTGAATGAATAAAATATTAATGTCATTAGGAAGAATCCAAGCGTAGCAAGCCTTGATTCGACTTTGAAGGAGGAAAAAATTTATTGAGGTAATTATCTTTGATTTGAGAAAAAAATTAATTTTATATTATGTTAGAGTGTAAGGTGGATAGTGCAACGGAAATTGTGGAAGATATAGAGCCATTCAATATTATGTAATGTTATTAAATTAATTAAAAGTCTTTTTTTGGAAATAATTGAAGTAATTTGTGTTAACTTTAGAGGTTTAAGAAAATTTAATGTTGCTTCTGATGATATTTGAGGCATCCAAATTAAATTTTAGTGTTAATTAAGATATCATCATGTAATTTTGTACAATGAAAGATTTTTTCATAATTGAACTGAGACGAGTATTGAAAGTTTATATCAAGCTCGAGATTTGGAAGAAAATTGAAGCATGAAAATAACCAAGCTGTTAATTACAATTATTTTTATAACACTAATAATTTCTTTTGAATTTATTGCAATTATCACATGTAGTATCATAAATGATTATTGAATGTTTTATGCATAGAATTAAGCAATTGAGAAAATCAAAGTTGATAATTATAGTCATCATATAACAATTACATTCTTTATTTATCATTTCAGTTTGTGCTATTAAATTATGATAATTATTTATTTATTTATGTTGAAGGCCTATTATGTTCAAAATAATGAAAGTTTAACACTCATAAATAAAAATATAAATAATGCTTTGCACTTATAACTTACAATATGTAAAAGAAAGTATAGATAGAAAAGGGAGAAGATGCATGCATGCAACTACTGCAGTTCAACCCTTCATAGTATTGACTGGGGATGTAATGTACTCGTTCTCGTTAAATGAAAATAAAATTTAAAATAGAAATGGTTGTACGTTCAATGGTACAAATTTTAGACTACTCTTGTACTAAATAAAAGGAAAAATTAATAAATAAAAATAAAAATAAATAAATGAGACAGGAAAAGAAATGTATTATTTAAAAAGACAAATTATAAGAATCTACAGCTTATAAGATGTTGTGTATATATTAACTATATAAGTGATGAAAAAGAGTATATATGTTTTATTTTATATGATTAACTATTATATTATATATTGTGATTATCCATTGAGTTTGTCATGTAAACTCAAACTGCTAAATTAAATTTTCATGTAAAACTTTTAATAAGTAGAAATGATTGAAAGAGAGGAATATGCCTATCGAAGAAGGAGATCGTATGAAAATAGGTAAACAATTTAGTTGTATGATTTAAGTATATGCTTAATATGTAATTGCTTTAGTGGCTCTTTAGTTTTGTGGGATGTTAGTTTTTATTGTTTATATGTAATTGAAGAAACATATTAACTGTCCGATCGTTCATTCCCACCGCATTAATTTGAGTCTCCGATCCGAGTCGTGACAAAGTGGTATCAGAGACCTCAAATAGGATATGAATCGTATGGAAAAAGCCATTAATTTGATTATTGAGTAAGGAAAATTAATTGATATTAAATTATGAATTTTATAAGAGACTTAATTTTATTTCAGGACTCAGGATGATCCTAAAGAAGATTTGGAAAAGGCCATACCAAATATTGTTGTTAATCCTGATACACCAATGCAAATGATGACGGCAATGACTCAATTAATTCAAGACTCAAGAAATCAACCATTAGGAAGTTGTGGTAGTAGTAGCATGTCAATGGATAAATGTTTATAACTATTTTAGGATATGAGACCACCATTGTTTAAATTGGTAGAGGGATCAATTAAGGTAGAAAATTGGTTATTGCGGGTCGAGAAGATATTAGAGGAGATTTTTTAGCCCAAAAGATAGATTTCATTGACGATATTTGTACTTGATGGCAAGGCTGAAAGGTGGTTGAGGGGTAAGCACGAGGATAAATTTGAAGGGAAACCTAGCCTCTAGATCAAATGGAATGAGTATTCTATTTACTTAGGTGTTCCGAAATAGGTCTGTGCCTCTTTCTGCGAGGAGGCAAATGCAGGATAAATTTTTAATGTTGGTACAAAGAGACATATTTGTTATGCATTATGAAGCAGAATTTACTATTTTATTCAGATATGCTCCTCAATTAGTTCATGCTGCAGAAGAAATGTATCATTGGTTTTTATCTGGATTAAAAGATGCTATCAGGCTTCCTCTTGTTCCTCTAGAAATTGAAGATTATTTTATATTGGTGGAGAGAGCTAGAATGATTGAAATTGATGTTCAAAATATCCAAAAAGGCGTGAATTTCAGAAAAGGAAGAATGTAGATGTTGTGGGAGCTTCCCAGGATTCTCAAACTAAATCCTTTTTTACAATCTAGGAAGTCTAACTGGAAGAAGGCAAAACCCAGTAACAATGAGAGTCAAATGAGCTTAAATATCTGTAACAAAGGTGAAAAATAATACAAGGGAGAATGCCTTTTTAGAACAAATACTTGCTTCTTGTGTTGTCAACCTGGATATATAGCTAAGAGCTGCCCTACTCTGGGGAAAGGAGAATGAAGGATGAATGTGAGACCTTAGAATAATGTTGGCAGACCGAGGATGATAGAATCAGTTGCTTCCACTCCGAAGCCAAGTCAAAGCCGATCAAATACTTAACCTAGAGTATATGCATTATCTAAACAGGAGGTCAAGGACTCTACTATTCATTGTTAAATCCATATGCTCGACCCTCTACTATTCATTGTTCTCATTGTAAACAGGTGCGACACAAATCCAACAAATTCCCTTAGAGAATTATATTGAGGGCTATACAACATTGAGAATATTATTTAATACACAAAGTTTGCAGCACACAGTGATTACAAAGCTCCTAAGTACATTAATTCACAAAAGACCTTGTCTAGGATGCATGTTTGGTGGATGATTTTCTTTCACAAAGTTCACATTCCGTTTCAAGCATCACACATGCTAATTGAATCTTGCTGCATGCGCTCTTAACCGATGGGTTGCTCATATGATTACCCTTCATATGGAACTTGTGAATTTTGACATCCTAAAAGAACTGCACAATATATGAAGACTTTCATCACATATATATGGATTCTATGTTAGCAACATCTCAATACTGGAGATTTTCATATATACAGGGGTTTCTTGTTTAAGGATAATCATCTGTGCATTCCAAGAATGTCTCTCCATGAGTTAATTATCCAAGACTTACATTCTAGAGTATTGGCCGCACATATTGGTTGTAACAAAATTATAGCATCTATTGATGATCAATTTTTTTTTTGCCATGAATGCGCCACAATATTACAAAATTTATGCAAGGATGTGACGCGTTTCAAGCCGCCGGATGCTATACTCAAAACACGATACTCTATTGTCTATTACTTATGCTAGACAATATATGGGAAGTAATTAGTGTAGATTTTATGTTGGGTTTGCCAATGACATAACAAAAGAAGGATTTAATCATTCTTGCGGTGGATTTATTTTTGAAGAGGGGACATTTTATTTGTAGTCAAAAATTTTTTGATGCAATTAATATTGCTAACTTGTTCTTTGTGAAATTTGTGTATCACGGAATACCAAAAATTATTGCTTTCAATCGTGATGTTAAATTTGTAAGTTACTTTTGGCACGTGTTATAAAGAAAATTTGACACAACCTTGACACTTAATATTGTGTATCACTAACATAATGATGGCCAGACAAAAGTTGTTAACTGCACATTTGGATCCATGATTAGGAGCATAGGAAGCAAGCCTAAATCTTGGGATCAAGCTATAGCCCAACCTGAATTTGCATTCAATAAATTATTAATCGACCAACAGGGTGCACTCTATTCTCCATCATGCATATGAAAACTCCAAATGTTATTGTTGATCTCTTGGATGTTGTGCCACTTAGCGCGAATTGCATGACGGAACAATTGGTGGATCATGTTTGAATACATCGGAAGTAAAGCAGCGCCAGAGGAGTCCAATGACAAGTATGAAGCTATATCCAACAGTCACCTAGTGCAAGAAAATTTTTAAAGAAGGTGACTTGGTTATGATTCATTTAATCAAACATCATTATCTAGTGGGCATATATTAGAAATTTTAAGATAAAGAAAATTAGACCATTCTCGATACAAAGAAAAATTAACGATAATGTATACATAATTGATTTATTCGATCAATTGGCTTGGTTCCTGCAGCCCGCTTTATATTTCGTGTGCTATGTTTGGTTTCCCATCCTATTTATTTTCTCCATTGCTATTTTCGATAATTAATCTTTTTATGTGTTTTGTCCGTTATTCCCCAAAATTACCATTCTACTGCCAAATGGCAAAAGTTCGTTGCACAGATTTCCCTTATGCACTGTAAATGCTGTAGAGGTGCTGATGTGATACCAGGAATTGGATTTTAGAAAATTAATAAAATTTGTTAAAATAATGATAATACAATCTTAATGATTCGCTTAATTGAAACTTCAAGAAAGATCTCAGAATTTAACCAAATCTAGGCAAGTAATACCGCTAAATTAGCAAGATCTATAAAATAACAACGGCAATAAGTAGTAGTGCAAATGAAAAGCCAACGAGAATCCAACGGTTAACAAAGCGATTGTCTCACCTTGAGGCTACTACTTCTAGGGTTGTTGGAAGAAGAAGAACCACACAACAGATGAGACCACTCCGAGGGCGACGGTGCCGGAGATCCGTAGGGAAGGAGAGGAAGGCGCCAGATGTGGAGGTGGTGTGGAAGGTCGGCCGTCAATGGTCCACTCGTAGTCCGGACGTTGTATATCAATAACTTGGATGAGGGTCGGGAGGATCCGATCCAAGTAATCTCCCACGGTGTCTTCGTCGGATTCAAATCCCGCGTCGAAGAATGGCGATCGTAGTACGTCGTGATTTCCTTGGGCATCAAACACATGCCCCCATTCTAGCTCGGGATCCGCCATACAACATGGAGTTGACGATGGGTGGTGGCCACGGAGAATTCTCCAAAGGGGAAGGGAGGTGGTTGGCGGGTTGTAGAGAGGAGGGGAGGCCGGTGGTGGGATTAGGGTGAGGGGAGAAGTAAGGTTTAAGAAAACTGAAATTGATTTCAGTTTTAGGGATTTCGGAGGGAAAAGTAATGAGATTTGAAATTCCAATTAAATGCAATTAAAGCATTAATTGGAAAATAATTAGGGTGAGGCCAATGGGGAGCTGGCAGTAGGGAGAGAGGGGAGGAGGAGTTTTAAAACTGAAATTATTTTCAGTTTTAATAAGATTGGAGGGAAAATTGTTTGCACTTAATTTGGGATTTCAAATCACATGAGGGATTAAATGCCTAATTAATGGGGGACCAAGAGAGGGGGACCGGCGGCATTGCTAGAGAGAGAGGGAATTGGGGAGAGGGAGAGAAGTTTCCAAATCTGGATGATGACTAGGAAAATATTTCTCATGAATCCAATTTCGTCTAATGTGAAATTGAATTCAAAATTCAAAACTTTCCTAAAATAGAATTTCCAAATTTGGAAAGAAATTGAACTTTGAAATTCAAATTTCAAGAGAGGTTATGAGAGTGAGAGGTGGTGGGAGGATGGAGGTGGGGAGGAGCCGGCGGCAAGGTGACCGGCCGGTGGGGGTTGGGGTGGCCGACGGGTGGGGATCTCAAGGATACGGCAAGTGTGAAGGGAGGCCGGCTTCTTCCAACTTGTTGGTGTGGATGGTGGCGTTTGTGGATGAGGAAAAGATCTATGGATGCAAATACTAAGAGAACTCACAAAGAGATCTCATGTGAAGATCTCACCAAGAGATCTTCTTGAACTCACAAAGAGAACAAACAGTAGAAAATTTTCATTTCATCAATAATCCATAAAATACAATGACAAAGCCTTTATATAGGCTATCCGGAAATTAAAAAAAAAACATAAAGACGACATTGTCCTTGGGCTACAACAAGCACTAATTCCCTCATAGGGGTACAAAAGAAAAAACATGAAATATAAATGACATGAATAAAATAAAACATCAAAAATAAAGATTCTGAATCATGGCCGTCGATCGGCGTCTCCGGCGATGGTACACGTGTCGAAATCTGATGTCCCCATCAGGTGGTGGTCTTGTTTTTCATTATCTTTTTTTTCTCCGAAGAAATTCCAAAACTTCTAAAGCTCCATTGTGGAAGAACCCGGCTTCCTCAATCCAGCGTTGCTTGATTACTGCTGCATGAATAATCCTTTCAATTCTTACATTTTGGTTCATTCTCATTAATGGAATACGATAAATGCATGTTAACTAATTTCCCTGATTGCCTGTTGTTTGTGATATGTTGAGGGGCCTCCTAGCTCGTACCGCATCAGCAGGTCTTCATAATTCATTGTGTCTTGCATTTTTTTTTTCTTTTTCATCTGCTTTTGCTTTGGATATTCAACACATTTTTTGCTGCATCTGAAACATCTGTGTTGGGCACATTTAAAATTGAAAAGAAACCGCTTTTAAGAAGCTCATTTGTTTTCTAGATTACACTTGCTTGGCAAGCATTGTGCGTAGCCTGAAAAAAAAAAAAAAACACTCGTCATGTTCATAAAAATCACTTGATTTCAGTTAACTAAATGTTGTCCATGAGCTGCATAGCAGACGGCAATCACCAGACTAAAGTAAATGAAATGTTTTTAATGTGCAGCATGGCTGATGTTGAAAGCGTTGCTAAATGAATATAGAGTTGCATATGCTAGTGGGTTTCAATGGACTATTATCCTATCGTTGTAGAATTATAAGTGAGACTTTGATCATGCTTTAAATTTCTGTTGAGAAATTTTTTGAGTGGCATGTGCTGCAACCCTGACTGGTTTCTGTCCAGGATTAGTTTTTGCCATTCAGACATTTTCTTGAAAATCTGTTTATACCTGTCGTCTGGCAATTATTTTGTTTAAGTTTTCATTGATCCATATTTTTTTAGATTATAACAATCTGACTCATTTTGGCAGTTCTTTTCATATTTCACGTGAGTTAAGGGGTTAGTAGATCTTATTAATCCTTTTGATAGTTGATTCCTGGTCCATGAAGCAAAACTCTCAGTTAAGCGGTATAAGGTACTTCATTTCCTATTCTGAACTCTTCTCACTTTTTTAAAAGCTATCAACTCGTGTTGACTAAATATGCTAGCATTCAAAGTTCTTCAAGCTCTGGATGGTGATTGAATAAGATGTTTATACAATTACATTTATGTAAAACCAAGCCAACTTGACAACAAACGTCATAGATTAATACTACATTAAAGTGGAGGATACAATAACAAGGTGATAGGAAATACTTGAATATTTCAAGTAAACCCTAATAAGAATAGAGAAAAACAACAATCGAGTCACACACAATATGTTGGAAAACTCTCCAAACCGTAATTGGATTGCAAATGAGAGACCTAACGGAAACAACGAAAACAAAGATACAATTGATTCTCAATTCGAGAGCAGGATTGTTCTCTCCCAATCTCTAGATGTGTCTAGAGCCCAAGACACCAAGAAGAACCCTCACAAGAACACAATAATCAAAATATAATCTTAATCCTAATCTCCCTCTCATACTTAAGGCATGCAATTAAAACAAAAAGACCTAAAGGCCATTGCCGCCCCCTCCTTTGGCTCTAAATTTGATTTTGAACTCAAGTGTACCCCACCAGATCTCTCTCTCTCTCTCTCTCTCTCTCTCTCTCTCTCTCTCTCTCTCTCTCTCTCTTGCAGCCGCCCCTTCTCGTGTAAACGTGAACCGACCCCTTAGAGGGTATCGACTTGATTGGTCCACTATGGGACGGTCTAATACTACCGCCCTCCCAAAGAATCACCTTGTCCTCAAGGTGAAAACAAGGAATTGATGTTTCACCCTCTCATATGGCTCCCATGTGGCGTCGTAGTCCAGGAGGTTCTTCCACTTGATCAACACTTCCTTAGGTCTATCTTCTCTCTCGCAAACCCCCATAAGCTCCAAGGGTTCCAACATCACATCTAAATCCTCAGTTAGTGTCACTGGTAACGCAAAGCTTGCTGCAGAGTCTCCAATTGCCCTCCTCAATTGAGATACATGGAACACCGGGTATATTGTCGCCATTGGAGGTAGTTTCAGCCGATAAGTCATACTCCAATCCTCTCCAATATCTCATATGGTCCAAAGTATCTTGGGGCAAGCTTCTCATTTCTCCTGTTGGCTACTGATCTCTGCCTGTAAGGTCAATGCTTTAAAAACATCATTTCCCCTACCTCGAATTGGATGTCTTTTTTATACCCATCTGCCTGTTTATTCATAATATGTTGAGCTTTCAGCAGGTGCCTCTTCAACTCCTCAAATATCATGTCTCTCTCCTCCAAGTATTCCTCCACTGAAGAAATTGGAGTGCGGCTATGCCCATAGTGCACTAAGTAAGGTGGATTTCTTCCGTACAACAACTTAAATGGGGTCATCTGAGAAGCAGAATGAAAAGATGTGTTGTACCAATACTCAGCCCATGCTAGCCATTTGGCCCATAATTTGGGTGTCTCCGACCCATAACATCTTAAGTAAATTTCCAAATTCCTGTTGACCACTTCTGCTTGGCCATCCGTCTGTGGGCGGTAGGTGGTGCTCCTCTTCAATATTGTCCCATGCAGTCTGAACAATTCCCTCTAAAAATGGATGAGGAATACCTTATCCCTATCAGACACTATAGCTTTTGGTACTCCATATTGTTTGACCACCTCTCTGATGAAGGTTGATGCTACTTTCATTGCAGTGTATGGATGTCATAGGGGAATGAAATGAGCATATTTTCTTAAGTGGTCCACCACCACCAGTATCACTGTGAAGCCCTTTGATCTGGGTAGCCCATTTATGAAATACATTGACACCTCCTATACTTGACCTAGTAAAGCAAGTGGTTGTAATAATCCTCCTGGAAACATCGCTATGCACTTGTTCCTTTGACATACCTCATACCTGGCAACCATCTCCTCCACCTCCTTATGCATCTGTTTCCGGTATAGCTCTGAAGCTAGTCTCCTGTAGGTCTTCTGCACCCTGAATGTCCCCCAACAGCGCTCCCATAAAACTCTTGAAGCAAGTGTGGAATGTGGACTGATGTTCGAGGCATCACAAACCTCTTTTGGTACAAAAGTCTCTCCCCTACCAAGAATACCCTGGATGGCTACTCTCTTCCCTTAGTAAATCAGCCTTGATCTTCCCCAACTCCTCACCCCATTCACACTCCTCCTTGATGGCCTCCCAATCTAATATCAATGAAATTGACATTGTTGTCGCCTGCAACTCCCCCATACATCCGGACAAGACATATGTTGCCTTGTTCTCCACTCGTGACCTGTATTGGATCTCAAAATCATAACCCAGCAACTTGGACAACCATCTATGATGCTCCTCTGTCACCATCCACTGCTCCAACAAGTACTTCAAACTGCGCTAGTCCGTCTTTAATGAGAAATCGACTATTATCATGACACAATGGCCAACATAGTGAGATAAAAGCTTGATGTTGTTATTGTTGTTGCTTGTATTGTACAATTATAATTTATCATGAGATAAAGCCTGCCAGAAGATGTACCGTTTACTAGGTCTCATTTTGAAGTTTGTTAAAGTGCGCTTCATCCAAGTAATTCCCCTTTTGTCATTAGTGAAAAAATCCATTAGATTTGAAGTCGTAAATGAATATACTGTGTGCTATACACCAGTTAGTCATTATCAACCAGCAAGTTTCATCCCACTCTGCACGCCAAATCCCCTCTCTTCGATCTCATGTTCTCTCTCTTGCCAATCCCTCACTCTCTCCTGCTCATTCTCTATGCTCCTTTCTCTCTCTCTCTCTGCGGCGCTCTCGTAGAATCGGCGCATGGTTACTCACGCATTCTCATCCATTCATGATCTCCCTCTCCCCACTCTCCGTTCCAAGTTTAATTACATAGTTGAGTAAAGCACTTGAGGGAAGCTCTTGATTTAGGATATTTTATGGGCTTCTTGTTTTTGGGAATTGATGCATGTACGTTATGGTGAGTTTGATTTATTCCTTCACAAAATCTGTTTGATTTAATGAGATAACTTTTGGTAAAATAGAAGTTAGCCTTTTTGCCAAGAAATTCATAATTGAATACAAGGATCTTGGTGATTTCATGATTTCATTATTTGAGCAGGGGTTACTGGCGAATAGATTATTACTACAATAACAAAGTTTAAGGCAACTTTTACTTTCAGGTACTACTATGACTGGTTGCATCCAAGTAATTCCTCTTGTTAAATAACAGCAACTATATAACCCTCAAGAAAGTGTGATGTTTAATTGCGGCATTCTGCTGATCTTGGCTCAAAGCTTGTAGTTACAGAGGTGAATTTAGTTATTGGATGAAACATGTGATAATTGTTCCCATATTGCTGTGCTCTTATTATATGTTATATTTGTCTTTAACTGTTTTACTGTTTTTTTTCATGTAGGCGATGACAGAATAAATTGAACAAATGGCTGTGCTGGTTGAAAGCAATCAAAAGGTCAGTTAGTTTTTTTTACTAAGATTTCAACCCAATTTGTAAAATTCTATAAATAATTATTCTGTCTTGGCTGCATGTAAGTAATTCCTCTTGCTAAATAGCAATAAACAGTTGGTTTTCAAGGAAAGTATGAGGTTCAACTTCTATAGTCTGCATGTAAGTCATGGAAAAAAGCATGTGGCATTTGGTTGCATCCAAGTAATTTCCCTTGTTAAATAGCAGAATAGTCGATCTTCAAGGAAAATATGATGTTCAGTTGCAACAATCTGCTAATCTGTGTAAAAAGCTTGAAGTTATAGAGGTGAACTTAGTTATGGAATAAACATGTGTAATTTGTTCACATATAAGAGATTAGTAGACTATTGCACATTGAACATCATATTTTCCTTGAAGATTGGCTATTTTCCCTTATTTACTTTGTTATTATAGTAATAATCTATTTGTCAGTCATGTCCTTACTAAAATAATGACATCATATGACTTTTGCTTCTCGCAGTTCTAATTAGGGCTCCATAGTCAAGCCTCATAAAAAAAAATCCATGTCTTTTATAGGTTTCAAAACCCAGCAAATTATAGTCACGCAAAATCAACATTTAAATCATAACGCATCATGAAATTTCATTGGTCACCTCAAACATCTAAATTCATAAAATAGAAATTTTGAACCGAGATTTGGTGTAACAAATTAAACGAGTTCATGGGTCAGAAAAATAACATGGATGTATAATTGAAGTATCTTAATTCCAGTCTTTGATTCAAATATTATTTTAGTGGGTGTGGGTCTTTCCAATTATATCAAAATATGCTTGAAATAATACATATATTTGAAGTATCTTAATTCCATATGCTAAATATTAAAATTTATTGATTGATTATCAGAAATGATTCATACTAAGGAGGGTCATCCATCCACTTATTCTGTTACCTTGGGACTCTAAATGGCATATGCCATATGATTGGTATGCATTAGCATGAATTGGGGAAAAAAACTTTAGCTAGTTTAATCAACAGGTGGCCCTATACGAAGTCCATTCAGAAATGAAATCAGTCAATTTTATTGTTATACGGCAGCTGAACAAGGAAAGGAAAGGAAAGGAAGGAGGTTAAGGGGGTGAGGCCCAATCGGGAATTAATACATTATATTAGTGGGAAATCAACTAGGAAAATCTTTACTAATGATATCATTTCCTAATTGAATTATTTTCAAATTAAGGAGGGAGATATATTAGGAAGGGGCCTGAATTAGTAAATCCTTTCCTAATGAGATCCTTTCCTAATTGAATTATTTTCAAATTAATGAGGGAGATATATTAGGAAGGGGATTGATTTAGGAGGGAGAGAGGAAGCCTATTTAAATCCATAGTATGGTTTATTTTATTCTTATGCATAATTTTGTTTTGAGTGCTATAGTTTTCTTTTGTGAGGGATCTTAGCTTTGTCTAGGATTTGGGAGAGAAGATCCTCCTCTCAAAAGAGGATAAATTGTATCTTGCTTCTTGCTATTTAATTTTCTAGCAATACATTCTATTATTTTGCTGAAATTTACTGTTGTTCGCGGATTTTTGTGGTTCGAAATGTATTAAATTTGTATCATAGCACGTTCGTAGACCAAAATCCAGGTTTTTCTACTGATTTATGCTGCGATATTCCTTATCATCCGCTGATTTCTGCTGTTTGAAGAGCATAACCGTGTCAAAGTTGTTATTTTTCATCGGGAAGACCTTGATACGGGTACCAATGGCCGGACAAAGAGTTGAAGCATTGGAAGAAAGGTTGGAGGGGGAAGTAGGGCAACTACAAGCAGAAGTGGGATCATTAAATAAACGTATTTATACGATAGACGGTTTGGGAACATGGAGGAAATGATGAAGCGGGTGTTGGAGCTTCATACTAAAAAGGTTCCGCCTGGAGCTAGAAGAAATCAGGAATATGACATGCCGAGGGAAGACGTGGAGGTAAAAATTTTAGGGGAGGACGAGGAAACACCCCACTTGGAGCCTATTCCGAGAATGGGGATGGGTAGGGAGTATGTAGGAAAGAGGGGATGTAAAGAAGAGGACAGACGGGTCGGATTTGGAGGAAAAAGGGGATATGAACGGGTATGTGATGCCTAAATAGAAATAGGGATGTCTAATTAGACGCTAATCTATTTAAACTCTAAACCCTAAACCCTAAACTGGACTAAATTCAAGATTTGAAAATGATTCAGATTAAAACTGACGCCAATTAAAACATTCATGCATAGATGGGTCGATTCATCTTACACCCTGGAGACCAATATTCTTGATTGTTGCATCGATAGTCTTCTTTCCCTAGCCTTTGTTCAATTGCACGTTGATGTAATATAAATCCTCAAATCTCACATAAAGAGTGAATCAGATTCTATGTAGATTGTTGTTGACTTTAGTGATAGAAGAAGAATAACCAAAGTGTCATTAAAACGTTCACATATTATCCACATCACAAAATAAATCCAATTGACCAGAGTCAGCTCTGCGGCAATCCTAATCTTATCTTAACCTTGAGTGGGCCCAATAAAATAAGCCAATTGGTGGTCTAATAATAAGCTTTCAATTGCCCTCTCCAATTGAAATGGTCAATCTGGTGCAATATTTTTGAAATATTCTTGATTTATTTGTTGTTTTTTAATAATTTTCACAAAATTGTTGTTATATGAAAGATAATAAATAATTATCAAAAATAAATGTGGCTAAGCAAGTTTGATGTCTAGCTGCGCGATCCTTCTCTGAACCATTACTAATGTGGACGCCCTGTAGTATTCGATTCGATTGTGATGAATAAGTTTGTGAAGCCTCTTCTAGTTTATGCGTTAGGTTCTCTGAGCTACATACTCATCATCTGAGTGTGTGTCTATGTAGCTTGGGCCCACTCTGTAATATCAGTTTTTGCTCCAGGTTCGTCTGGACGAAGTCGGATCGTCCAGGACGATCGGTACAGGTTGTGCAGTGAAAATCATGTTTGGCTGTATGGTTCGTCTGGACGAAAATAAGTCAGAGAGCCCTTCGCCGGGGACGATATTGGATTTTCGTCTGGACGAAATTCTTTTCTTCATGGATCGTCCGGTACGAAGCTGGATCGTCCAGAACGATCAGTTTGGATATATATAGAAATGAGATATTTTGAAGAGAGAGAAAAAGCTGAGGAGAGAGAAAAACGAAGGAAAAAGTGGAAAAGTGGATTTTCGGGCGACGCCGAGCTGTTTTCGTCCGAAGAGACTGTTGAGGAAATTGCTGTGCGCAAGGTAAGGCACAATCCGACTTTCTCAATTTTCAGAACCGTCGTTTTTGGCGGTATTATCTGTCCGGAATTAAGTTTCGTTTGTGATTTTCGTCCGTAATTTCCGACTGGTTTAGTTTTTACCGTACAACTTTCCGTATTCTGTTGAAGTGCCGAGTGTGCACATTTTGGTTATTTTCTGAAGATTTTTGTCCGGATATTTTTGATTCGACCGTATTTTTAGTCGACTGGATTTTTCTGTGAACTCGAAAATTCTCTGTGCAGTAGAATAAATGTTCTGAAATGTTGATATCTATATTCTGTGCGAATTTGGTGAATTTTGATTTTCAGGAAAATTGTGTAAATTCTGTATACTGCCGTTGTGCTGCCCGATTTTTGAGTAATTTCTGATTTGTCCGGATTTTCTCTGAATTGATATGCTATCTGTATATGCTATGAAAAGGGAGTTATAAGGGGCCTGGATCCTATGAGATTCAGTTAGTGAAACGGGATATCTGAAATGAGCTCAATCTGAAATTTTGATATTTGTTCTGTTCCGGATCCGAGGAAAAATCTGTTTAGGTGCTATAAGCACTATTTATATATTCTGGTGCTGGAAGCACATCTGATCAGTTCTGGTGCTATAAGCACATTTGTTCTGGTGCTGGGGGCACACTTAGCTATTAATTACTCAGCTATTATTCTGGTGCCGGGGGCACATTTAGCTATTAATTAAATATCTGATATCTGATATATGCTGAGTTTGTTCTGTTCTGATATGATCTGTACGATTCTGATTCTGCTATTTGATATGTCTGATCTGTTCTGTTTCTGATGACTTCTGTTTCCGTACAGTTCTGTTTGATTTGATATCTGTCCGAATCTGTTTTGATTTCTGTACGGATTTATCTGAGGTGTTGGTTTTGGGTTTCTGAGGATTTTGATTGGAGGTTTGTTGCTTTACTGAGCTGTTGAGCTCACCCTTGCTTTCTGGTGATTTTCAGGTTCTGGGAAAGGCAAGGAAGTCCAGGATTAGTTTCAGAGTCTGATCAGTTTAGGTATTGTTTGTACCTTTTGATTTTTTGTACAGTCATGGCTTTTTTGTTCTGTCTTTCTTTCTGTTGAAAGCCATGTACTGTTCTGTAGATGATTATTTTGAGGAAATAAAATCAGATAGATGTTTTGTTCCGCTGCAATTGATGTTATTAGTAGCTCTGTGTTTGTGAGTCTGTTTGAATTAATTATTTGGAAGATTCAGTTCCGAACCAAATTCCAAAGCTAGATCCTGGTTAGTGCATGCTCCGTCGCGATCCGGCGCGGGCGGGATCCGTCTCGTCTCGGGTCGGGTCGTGACAAGCTTTTTGGTATCAGAGCACTGGTTTTGGAATTTGGGAATTTTATGAAACAGAGCTATAGGAAGTGATCAGTAAGTCTGTCTGGGAGGTAGTTTTGGTTTGTTCGGCTTTTTATTGTGTTGTTTTTGTGATAGTTTTTCGGATTTTTCTGGATTTTCTGTATGGATCAGCCAGACCCAGACATGACAGACGGTCAGAGTGCCGATCAGGGCACCAGTGGGGAGTACAGCCCCAGTGGTCGGTGCTGATACGCTTTCACAGTTTGCTTCACTTGTTGCTTAGATGATGAGCGAGACTCAGAGTAGAGCTTCTACTATCAGATCTGATGATTTGGACAGACATTTGCAGTTATTTCTGAGGTTGAAACCTCCGAGGTTTGAGGGCGCTGTTGAGCCCAGAGCAGCTGAGGAGTGGCTGAGGAGAGTGGAGAAGACCTTTGACGGGATGCAGTGTCCGTCAGACAGGAAGGTACCGTTGGCAGTTTTTCTGTTGGACGGAGAGGCTGAGCACTGGTGGGACGGCCAGCAGACAGCCAGATTTCAGGGCAGACTGAACTCTTTGATTACTTGGGAAGAGTTCACTGAGGTATTCAGAGATTGGTTTGTTCCCCCTTCTGCACGACAGCAGATGCATGAGAACTTTCTGAGGCTTGTTCAGGGGAGCAAGACGGTGATGCAGTACGAGGCTGAGTTTACTGCATTGGCCAGGTACGCTCCGCAGCTGGTTAGCACTTCTGCTGAGAGGTGTTACAGATTTCTGAGGGGATTGCGAGATACTTTGAGGCAGCCTCTGATACCATTCCGGATCACCGATTTCTCTGAGCTTGTGGAACGAGCTCGTCTGATAGAGAACGACCTGTTGGCTACTCAGCAGCGGTGGACTGCGAGTAGGAAGAGGTTTGGAGGAGAGGCATCTGGCAGTGGTTCCTCTGGGAAGAGGAGATTCGTTTCTGGATCTGGATCTGGAGATTCCAGGAGGAGCGGAGGGTCGTCTGGTACTGTTACCAGTACGACGAGTTCTGGATCAGTTAGTTCGGCACCTGTGTGCCAGAACTGTGGACGACGACACTTTGGCCAGTGCTACAGGATGGCTGGTCTGTGTTTCCGATGTGGTCAGTCAGGACATCGGATTGCAGAGTGTCCACAGATGGGATTTGATCAGCGTTCTGAGTTCCGATCTGAGGGCTTCGTCAGACCTGCCGGTTCAGCAGCAGGAAGACCGAGGACTGTTCCTCCTCGCCCTGAGGGATTTGCTGGTAGAGGTGGTGGACCTAGTTCTGGACCACGTAGACCACCTACTGTTCAGAGGGAGCAGAGTAGTTCTGTTGCTTCAGCTCCTGTTCCAGTTCAGCCACGAGTTTACAGTTTGAGTCAGCAGGAGGCTCGAGATGCTCCCGATGTTGTGACAGGTACGATTTACATTTCTGATCAGCCCTGTCGTGTTTTGTTTGACTCCGGAGCGAGTCATTCTTTTCTGTCCGAGCACTGTTTTGAGGCTTTACGTTTGGATTCTCTTTTACTTCCGGTTTCTTTGTCTGTGATTTTACCGGCTGGGAATCCTTTGATTGCTCGACAGTTTTGTTTGTGTGAGATCGAGATTTCTGGCAAGAAGTGGAAATCGAGTTTGATTCGATTGCCGATTTCTTCGTATGATGTGATTCTGGGCATGGATTGGTTGAGTCAGTATGAGGCTCAGATTGATTGTCTGAAGAAGCAAGTGAGTTTGCTTATGGCTGGAGAGAGAGTTGTATTTCAGGGATTACGAGGTGTTCTCTCCAGTCTGGTTTCTGTGTTGGAGGTGAGCAGGATGTGGAAGAAGGGATGTCCGGTATTTTTAGCTTCGGTGCGGGATCTGAACCTAGAGGTTGGTTCTGTTTCTGAGATCCATGTGGTACGGGAGTTTGCTGATGTTTTTCCTGAGGAGTTGGTTGGTTTACCTCCGGATAGAGATGTGGAGTTCTCTATCGATGTTTTTCCGGGTACCGCTCCGATATCGAAAGCTCCGTACAGGATGGCACCGAAGGAACTTTCTGAGTTGAAAGTTCAGCTTCAGGAGTTGGTTGACAGAGGTTTTGTACGTCCTAGTGTTTCGCCCTGGGGAGCACCTGTTCTGTTTGTGAAGAAGAAGGACGGTACACTCCGTATGTGTATTGATTACAGAGATTTGAACAAGGTCACGATCAAGAACAAGTATCCTTTGCCTCGGATTGACGACTTGTTTGATCAGCTTTCCGGATCTTCAGTATTTTCGAAGATTGACTTGCGATCCGGATATTATCAGGTGAAGGTGAAGGAAGTTGATGTGGTGAAGACAGCTTTCAGTACTCGGTACGGACACTATGAGTTTTTGGTTATGCCTTTTGGGGTAACCAACGCGCCTGCTATTTTCATGGATTTGATGAACCGAGTATTCAGGGAGTATTTGGATCAGTTTGTGATCGTCTTCATCGACGATATTCTGGTATATTCTGCATCTGAGGATGATCATGTCAGACATTTGAGGATTGTGTTGGAGACTTTGAGGAGGCATCAGCTGTATGCCAAGTTCTCCAAGTGTGAGTTCTGGTTGAAGAGCATTTCTTTTCTGGGGCATGTGATTAGCGGAGAAGGCATTTCTGTAGATCCCCAGAAGATTCAGGCTGTTGCTGATTGGCCAAGGCCGACTACGGTATTTGAGGTACGTAGTTTCTTGGGTATGGCCGGGTATTACAGGAAATTTGTGAAGGGCTTTTCACAGATTTCGACGTCTCTGACGAGACTGACTCAGAAGTCAGTTCCTTTTGTTTGGACACCGGAGTGTGAAGCTAGTTTTCAGCGATTGAAGGATTGTTTGACTTCAGCTCCAGTGTTAGCACTTCCGTCAGGTACGGAAGGTTTTCAGGTATTCAGTGATGCTTCACTGAAAGGACTGGGATGTGTCCTGATGCAGCATGGTCAGGTAATTGCTTATGCTTCGAGACAGTTAAAGCCACATGAGAAGAATTACCCGACACATGATTTGGAGTTAGCTGCAGTGGTATTTGCTTTGAAGATTTGGCGTCATTATCTGTATGGCGTCAGATGTGAGATTTTCACTGATCATAAGAGCCTGAAGTATATTTTTACTCAGAAGGATCTGAATCTGAGACAGAGGAGGTGGCTCGAGTTGATCAAGGACTACGATTTGACTATTCAGTATCAGCCTAGGAAGGCGAATGTGATAGCAGATGCTTTGAGCAGAAAGTCTTCTGGATTATCAGGTATTCAGCTTACCTGTGATGACTTTCTGATTCGTGATATGGAACGCTTGCAATTAGAGGTGATTTCCTCCAGTGATTGTGAGTTAGCTCAGATGAGCATTCAGTCTTCTTTGGAAGCAAGGATTCAAGAAGCCCAGAAGTCAGATTCTGATTATTCGAAGTTGATTGCCCAGATTGGATCTGGTAAGACTCCTGAACTTCGAATTTCTGATTCTGGTGCTATTTTCTGTAAGAACAGGTTGTGGGTACCTGTGTTTGGAGACTTGAGGCAGGAGATTCTGTACGAATCTCATCATTCAGGCTACACTGTACATCCAGGCAGTGGTAAGATGTACGCTGATATGAAACTTTTGTTTTGGTGGCCTGGAATGAAGAAAGATGTAGCAGAGTTTGTGTCGAGATGCGAAGCCTGTCAGTTGGTGAAGGCAGAGCATCAGCGACCAGGTGGACTGTTGCAGTCGTTGCCTATCCCTGAGTGGAAATGGGAGGAGGTAACGATGGATTTTGCGATGGGTTTCCCTCGATCTAGACAAGGGCACGACGCTATTTGGGTGGTTGTAGATCGATTGACGAAGTCCGCCCATTTTCTTCCGATCAGACAGACGGATTCAGTTGATCGCTTGGCACAAATTTATGTGAAAGAGATAGTCAGATTGCACGGCGTGCCTCGTGTGATCGTATCTGATCGAGATGGACGTTTTACTTCCAGACTTTGGAAAGGCATTCAGCAAGGCTTGGGTACGAAACTGCATTTCAGTACAGCCTTTCATCCTCAGACCGATGGATAGTCTGAGAGGACTATACAGGTACTGGAAGACCTGTTGAGACTTTGTGTTCTGGACTTTAGCGGAAGCTGGGAAGATCATATTCCGCTGATTGAATTTGCTTATAACAACAGTTTTCAGTCCAGTATCGGTATGGCACCGTACGAGGCTTTATATGGTAGGAAGTGTCGTACTCCTTTGACTCTGACGGAGGTCGGAGATAGACAGGCTTTGGGGGCCACTTTTGCTGATGAAACTGCTCAGAAGATCAGTTTGATAAGAGAAAGATTGAAAGCTGCTCAAGATCGACAGCAGAAGTATTACAATCAGAAGCACAGGTTTGTAGAGTTTCAAGTTGGTGACTTTGTGTATGTCAAAGTCAGTCCGATGAAGGGTGTGAGCAGATTTGGTCAGGTGAGCAAGCTTAGTCCAAGGTATGTTGGACCTTTTGAAATTTTGGAAAGGATTGGAAAAGCTGCTTACAAGTTATTACTTTCTGATTCGATGCCTGACGTGCATAATGTGTTTCACGTATCCACTCTGAGGAAGTGGGTATCCGACTCTGGGAAGAAGGTATCTGCTGATGAGGTTGAGATTCAGGAGAATCTGGTGTACAAGGAAGAGCCAGAGTTGATTTTAGCGTACGACGTCCGAAAACTAAGAAGTAAACAGATTCCAATGGTTAAAGTCCAGTGGAAGCACCGTACTGCACGGGAAGCCACTTGGGAGAAGGAGTCTGACATGCGATGGTTGTACCCATACTTGTTTTGACTGAGTTTGGACTGGATAATGTCGAGGACGACATTTTTTTTTAAGTTGGGGAGATTGTAATATCAGTTTTTGCTCCAGGTTCGTCTGGACGAAGTCGGATCGTCCAGGACGATCGGTACAGGTTGTGCAGTGAAAATCATGTTTGGCTGTATGGTTCGTCTGGACGAAATCAGGATCGTCTGGACGAAAATAAGTCAGAGAGCCCTTCGCCGGGGACGATATTGGATTTTCGTCTGGACGAAATTCTTTTCTTCATGGATCGTCCGGTACGAAGCTGGATCGTCCAGAACGATCAGTTTGGATATATATAGAAATGAGATATTTTGAAGAGAGAGAAAAAGCTGATGAGAGAGAAAAACGAAGGAAAAAGTGGAAAAGTGGATTTTCGGGCGACGCCGAGCTGTTTTCGTCCGAAGAGACTGTTGAGGAAATTGCTGTGCGCAAGGTAAGGCACAATCCGACTTTCTCAATTTTCAGAACCGTCGTTTTTGGCGGTATTATCTGTCCGGAATTAAGTTTCGTTTGTGATTTTCGTCCGTAATTTCCGACTGGTTTAGTTTTTACCGTACAACTTTCCGTATTCTGTTGAAGTGCCGAGTGTGCACATTTTGGTTATTTTCTGAAGATTTTTGTCCGGATATTTTTGATTCGACCGTATTTTTAGTCGACTGGATTTTTCTGTGAACTCGAAAATTCTCTGTGCAGTAGAATAAATGTTCTGAAATGTTGATATCTATATTCTGTGCGAATTTGGTGAATTTTGATTTTCAGGAAAATTGTGTAAATTCTGTATACTGCCGTTGTGCTGCCCGATTTTTGAGTAATTTCTGATTTGTCCGGATTTTCTCTGAATTGATATGCTATCTGTATATGCTATGAAAAGGGAGTTATAAGGGGCCTGGATCCTATGAGATTCAGTTAGTGAAACGGGATATCTGAAATGAGCTCAATCTGAAATTTTGATATTTGTTCTGTTCCGGATCCGAGGAAAAATCTGTTTAGGTGCTATAAGCACTATTTATATATTCTGGTGCTGGAAGCACATCTGATCAGTTCTGGTGCTATAAGCACATTTGTTCTGGTGCCGGGGGCACACTTAGCTATTAATTACTCAGCTATTATTCTGGTGCCGGGGGCACATTTAGCTATTAATTAAATATCTGATATCTGATATATGCTGAGTTTGTTCTGTTCTGATATGATCTGTACGATTCTGATTCTGCTATTTGATATGTCTGATCTGTTCTATTTCTGATGACTTCTGTTTCCGTACAGTTCTGTTTGATTTGATATCTGTCCGAATCTATTTTAATTTCTGTACGGATTTATCTGAGGTGTTGGTTTTGGGTTTCTGAGGATTTTGATTGGAGGTTTGTTGCTTTACTGAGCTGTTGAGCTCACCCTTGCTTTCTGGTGATTTTCAGGTTCTGGGAAAGGCAAGGAAGTCCAGGATTAGTTTCAGAGTCTGATCAGTTTAGGTATTGTTTGTACCTTTTGATTTTTTGTACAGTCATGGCTTTTCTGTTCTGTCTTTCTTTCTGTTGAAAGCCATGTACTGTTCTGTAGATGATTATTTTGAGGAAATGAAATCAGATAGATGTTTTGTTCCGCTGCAATTGATGTTATTAGTAGCTCTGTGTTTGTGAGTCTGTTTGAATTAATTATTTGGAAGATTCAGTTCCGAACCAAATTCCAAAGCTAGATCCTGGTTAGTGCATGCTCCGTCGCGATCCGGCGCGGGCGGGATCCGTCTCGTCTCGGGTCGGGTCGTGACACACTCTTCTATATTAAACGAGCAAGTGAGATGACTAGCCCTTCCTTCCTGAGCACAACACAAGGATTTCTCTAATGGCAATGGTGAAAATAAAACTGAGCACAACTCATCTTGGTCTGTTGGTTGGGAGCTTAGGCTACCAACTCAGATGTCTTGGGTTCGAGTCATGTGTATGTGATGTGCGTGTGAGTATGCCTTAATTGGCCTAAATGTCCAAAAAAAAAAAAAATGGAGCTTGAAATGAAATATAGAGTGGGCTGTGTGAATTGGGCCATTTGCAGGCTGGATGTGTTGCTGCATCATTTTTTTTTTTTTGACATTTAAGCCAATTAAGATAAATTCATACATACATCGTATACACAAGACTTGAATCCAAGATCTCTTGGTTGGTAACCTAAACTCTGAACCACCAGACCAAGATGAGCTATGTGTTGCATTAGTTCTCACTTCTCGGCTTCGAGTTCAGCTCAGTGATGGCAGCTGATTCCAACAGATAATATTAGAAAAATATCTTTAACATTAAATATTTGGATAATATTATCTTTAATTTTCTTTTATATTACATGCCCACTCGATGACAAGGTTTGCTTGAATGAATCATGGCCAAGTCGTCTTCTTTAAAAAATTTCTTGCGCTGGTGAGTATTGGCTGTAGCTTTGTATTTATCATTACACTACTACTAGATGTTCCTGTATCTTTCAGAAGTTTGAATGCCGTCAGAAAATCATAAAAATTCATCGTTGAAAGTAAAGACAAACACCACAATCCTTAGCTTCAAAAGTCATAATTTCATCACCAAATAGTAACTTATGGGTAGGGGCTAGGGGTGTAAATAAGTTGAGTCAAGTCGAATTGAGTATTTGTTTACTTGAGTAAGGCCTCATGTAATTATTAGTTTGAACTTGAGCTCATTAGCTAAGCTTAAATTCGGCTTGTTCGAAAAACATTAAGCTCGAGTTCTTTTGAAAAGCTCGAGTTTGATTCGATAAATAATTAAAATATTTACTATATATTTTATTATACTCCTTTAAATTTAATTTTGAAATATATTTTAATTGAAGGGAGCAGCTCAACAAATTTATTAGTGAAGTTAGGATGAGTTTGAGCTTGAGCTCATATGATATACAACCCTAAGTTTGAGTTTGAGCTTGAACCCTGTAACGTGAGCCGAGAAATCATTAATGAGTCGAACTTCAGCGAGCTGGTAAGCCGACTCAGCTCACTTACACTCCAAGCAGAGTTTTCAATTGAGGATTTGATTAGTTTAAAAGTGTTATATATTATGCCAAATTATTAGCTAACACAACATGGTATAAAGCCTACAGAACCTTTACCATTTACCATTACCTCGTTTTGTAGTTTATTGAAGTACTAATCTAATCAGTTATGTATAGGTTTCTATTAGTGTTCATTTTAACCTCCTCTACGTCTATAGTTTATCTCTTGGGGGTCCCAGCAGCCCCTACCCACTACCTGCTTACCCGTTTTTGCATTAAAAGCGGCAAGCGGTCAAAGTGTGGAAAGCATTATTGGAGGGCTCTCTCATCAAAAGAGCAAAAATAAAAGTTATGAGGATTGATAAATTTTTGTGTGCGTGAAGTTAAAAATTTTAGTTGCTGATTTATCCTTTCAGCTAAAAGATTTGAATTGGCTATTTCAGCTGTACTGGAAAGTCTTTTGGCTATACTATATATGAGTCAAGTCTGCTCGAACTTGACTCGTTAAAATACTCGACAAGTTGAGCTTATCAAGCTCGCGAGTCGAGCTCAAACACAATTTTGAGCTCGAGCTCGAACAGAACTACGCTCAACTCGTGAGCTCTTCAAGCCGCTCGTGGATGTGACGGAACTCGGGACGATGATGGACGCGACGAAGGAGCTCGGGACGACAGTGGACGTGTCGACGAATCTCGTGACAATGGAGCTCGACGTGAGACCAGTCAAATTCGACTAGAATTCAAGCTCACGCTCAGTATTTTATAGTTGAGCTTGACTCGAACACCTCATGACCCAAACTTGATTCGACCTCCTCTAGTTTTAAATAAATCCCTAGTTGTTTCTTCTCCCGTCTTATTATCAATCATCACATTAATTTTTATTTTCTGAACCATGAATTATACAACATAACATGTTTGTATGTGTTTTGGTGCTTTATGGTAATAAGAATAAGAATATTAGGATATTGAGTAGCATATTTTAAAAATAATATACCAAAAATGCTATTATATTTTAATAGATGGTAAAAACTTTAGGTAATTTTCACATAAATTGCGCTAAAAAGATTGATAGATGATATAAAAGTGAAAAAGGGTTAGATAATGGACATGAAAGGGTTAAAAGACAACTTGTCTAAGTCCAACCCATGCAGTACTCTTATTAATACAGATGTTGACTGGAAAAAAATAAAAATCGTTCATGCAAAATAAGAATCATTCGTAAAAAGGAGTTATAACAGTCAAAGATAAAGTCGGTGGTAATGATAAGAGGAGTGGAAAAAGGCCACAACTTTCATGAAATAAAGTTTTAACTTAGCAGTAAAGCTTTTACATTGCCATTAGGATCTGAGCTCATAAGCCTTGTAAGGCCCGATCAGTCTGAAGGATCTGCCATTGCCATCATGCCAGCTTTGGTGTGTTTTGTCCAGTACTATTATGATCATGATTCTCACAAGCCTAAAAAATTCAATCGAAATTCGACCTGAAAAATTTAACTTTGGGTATTAATTCTTAACTCGTTTTAAAATCCTGTTGTGTTTAGGTCGACCTGTTAACTCGGAATCAATTTGAGTTCAATCCCCATCTCGTAGCCCGTGTGGCGTCCCCGTTATGCATCCTGGTTCGCACTAACGCTCGCCGCTTGCGTAGTCTTGACTGCTCACCCCACGTCCCCATCTCACACAGTTGCGCTTACTTATCTTGCACTCTAGCTTGCTGCTTTACTAGTAAATTAGAAATTTTTGTATCATATAATGTATATTTTTAAATTATTATTAAATGTGTAAAATTAAAATTATATATTTTAAATATTTATTATAACTAAAATGCAAGTAAAAATTTTTAATATATGATGTATAGATAGATAATATTTAAAAAAAATTTATTAGAAAATATATTTATTGATAAATAAATTTAATATATAAAATAATTAAATGCAAATTAATTTAATTAAAATGATTAGATTAGCACTTATTATATATTAAATTAAATATTTTTTATTTAGAGTTAAATGTAACAATGATTTTAAATTAGATATAATTAATTTAAATTAAATAACTATTTCATTTAATTAGAATATTACATACATTTAATTAATTTTTATTGAACCATAATAATATTTAAATTAATTATTCAATTTCCTATTTGTACAAATTTAAAAATTGAATTTAAATTAAATAATAGTTATGCTCCTTTTTATAATTTCTCAAAAAAAGTTTTGGTAGATATGTAATCGAAATTTAATTAAAATGAATTTTAAAATAATGGAATTAATTAATGATTATGCTCCTTTTATAATTTTGTTTTCAATTTATTATGATATTAGCTCATCTATGTTCATTTACAAAGGGAATTTTGTCTTTAGATGCTTGAAATTTTATCGATTATTTTTTTATTAATTGTAAGAAATATATATATATATGAAAGTTTTTGGTCTCATAGTACCTTTGCTAGTGATGTCACATGCTAGTGGTCCAGCATTTGAAATCTTCCCTACTCACTTTGCACAGGTGAACTCTTCTGCTCATATGTGGCTAATCCTATGATGCATTCCCCATTGACATCCCGCATTGGCGTTCTCATCGTTGAGGCTTTATTTGGGATAGCTTATTACAGCTTTTTAAAGCAATTTTTAAGTTAAAATTTTAACTTTTGTACTAAAAAATTGCTTTAAGAAGTAATAAGAAAAGTCATCCCAAAACAAAGCTTTATTCTCTATTATTACATGCAACCGGTCTCATGATGAGATTTCCTAGCAACCTTGTATAATGGATCGAATTCTTCTTCTCCTTAAATGTAATTGGTTTCATGATGCCTTCTTTGATGTCGTGGAATGCAGATGATCTTATGATGGTTCTTCTCACACGATTGATCTTGTAATGCCTTCCCCAATGAGCTCTTGACATGTTCGAACCGTGTTTTGAACTAGCACATTCTAAGCAGCATGTTGATGTTCTTGTTTTTCATGCTACAAGCATGTTCGAATTTTGGCTCGAATCAAGCTTGAATTAATGTTTCCATTTCAACGAATTTTATTCATAATGGATTTCAATTAGTAATCTACAAATACAATAAGGATAATTTTGTCAAAAATAAATATTTACGAATAATAATTTTTTAACAGATTTCAATCAGCTTCTTGTCTTTGTTCTTTTCTTTCTTCTGGAATTTGTAGCAAATTTTGGCTTGGTTTATAATGACTTTCTTACTATTTCTTAAAATAACATTTTTTAATATAAAAAATTTATTCTTATATTTAAAAATTATTTTAAGAAGCAGCGAAAAAATCGTCTTAAAAGATTAATCTTAAGCTCAGAAAGCAAACTCATGCATCTAACTTCGAAAGTTTAATTAAGAGTTTTTTTTGGCCTTCATTGATTGGCAGAAATTAAATATTATATTTTGAAAGAATTTAATTAAAAATTAAACTTATTTTTAAACTGTACAAACTCATAAAATCTCTCAAATATTATGATTTTATCTTTAGCCGATTAAAAAGTGTGGATTGAATTATAAATTCTTTAAATATATTTTATTGCTTAAAAAAATAAAATTATATTAACTTAGGATGAAAGAACCTTGTTTTTAAAGTGCATGATAATTGAGTGAATTATGATCTATTTTAGACAACTTTCTTACTATCGAAACTCCATTTTTACACTTATTTTTTATTATTTAAAAAAATTTCTGTTAGCTTTTATAAATAAAGCATTTTTCTCCAAAAAGCTTTATAATCGGCTTTGCAAAAAGTTATAATCATCTCAAACAAACATTAATCTCAATTAAAGTGAAAGTAAAGTGAGCTCGAACATGAGTGAGACTAGAGAAAATCTCTTACTTTATCATGAGCTTTTGTTTAAGACAAATTTCATTCCATTTTATAAAATAATTTTTTAGTATAAAAAATTTATTAAATTGGAATTTTTTATATTACTTTAAAAATTTATTTCAAACAAAAATTTGAATCATCACACTTAGGCTTCGTTTGAGACAGCTTTTCTATTGCTTTCTAAAATGGAGTTTTAGTACATTTTTTTTAATTTTATACTAAAATTCCGTTTTAAAAAGCAATAAAAAAGTAGTCCCAAACGAAGCCTTATTCTCTCTAAAATTAAAAATATTAATAAGTTTAAAAAAAATCAGATTTTATTCAAAAATAATAATTTTGAATCTTATTTTTTTATGTATAAAGAATTCAAATTTCTTATCATTGGGAGTACAGCAAATTCCGAATAAAAAAAAGCCATTTAGACCTCCGCCACTCTTCATGCCGCCTCGTAAAAGAGGTCACGCGTCTATGATGACATCCATCGCTTCCACCCACGAGAAGAATGTCAGAACAAAAGAAAAAGAAAGAAAATAAAGCACCCATTTTGATCGACACAGCATCTTCACTTCAAACGTAAACAAACCGAACCTCCCATTTTACTATTTTAACAGTACTCAAAGAACAGAAAAACAAAAAAAAGAAAGAAATTTGATAGCTCAGAGATCTTAGAACCAAACATTTAGAAGAAGAACACGGAGGATCAGTCATCAAACTAGTTACAGACCAAATTTCACTAACGGTTCTTTTCCAAGCGAAAGCTCCTCCAACCACTCAAACATCCTCTCCCTTCTCTCCATGAAACCTGCAACTCGTCTCCTTCCTTCTCCTTTCTTCTTCGCATTCAAAACCTTTGCAGAAACTGCGTCCTCCGGCGAACATGTGCACCCCATCAACCCGCCGCCCAGTAATCTCCTAACCGCATTCCCTCTCTTCTCTACGGTCTTCACGCTGCCGCCTCTCGCCAGTCTCACTCTTATGTCACTCAGCTCCATCTCCGGTGCCATCGCGACACCTAACCTCAACAATCCCCACCCCACCGGCGGCGCCGAGCCTGTGCTCCTCCTCCCACCACTATTTCTGCCGGCAGGCCTGACCCGAGGTTTCGGGCTGGGGTATGCGTACAAGGTGTTCGATCTTATGCGTGACAGAGACTGCGGGGCGTCAGAGCTGCTCGCGCAGCTGTTCGACGAATGACTTCGGCTGACGCTAGTGCTACTGTCGACGCTGACGCTTGCGGTAGAGTCGGAGCGAGACACGGACCGGGTCGGGCCAAGAGGGAGGAGCTGGCCGTGGAAGAAGACGTCCTCGGCGGCGCACATGCTGACGAGCTCAGTGGATGAGTGCTTGCCGCCGCCGGCTAGGATTCGGAACTCGAATTGTTCATCCTTTGGAGGCGAGGCGGCGCTGGCGCTCTCCTCTTTGGGATTGTTGTTGTCGGGTTTGGAGACTGGGAGGTCGGAGAGGGAGAGGGCCTCGTCGGAGTCGGAGTCGGAGTCGAAGGTGACCCACTTGGTTTCATCCGCCATTGTTGTTATGCTTCTGGCGGAGCTCTGACGGATTTTATATAGTGGGAGATGTTAGAAGGCTTAAGTTAGGAAACAGTCATATTTTGGTCATGATAAATTTTAAAAATTAAAATCTATTTTAAGATGGGTTTAATATACAAATTAATTTATTAATTAAATTTTTTAATTATTATTATATTTTAATTTAATTTTTCCTACTACACATAATTACATATAATCTCTTAATTAATTGTTCACATCTAATAATTAGATTTGAAGTTGAGCTCACTACATCATAAACAAATATACATAAATTATATTATTAATATATCACAGAAATTTAAAGTTTTTTTTTTTTCAAATTAAATGTGAAGCTATTTCTATTTTAATATGATAGAATTTATATTTGTAAAAATAAATTTTTAGCATATTCTAATTTACTTTGTATAGAGATGAGGATAAACGTCATTGAGCATTATCTTGATCGAGCTTAAATCTCAATGCATTTTGACTTGAAAGCTACCAAAATTAAATTCAATGTCTACTTAAATTTGATTTCAGCAAATTTATATAAGAACTAAGGCTTCGTTTGGGACGGCTTTCTTGATGCTTCTTAAAGCTGCTTTCCAGTACAAAAGTTTAAATTTTTGTACTAGAAAGCTGCTTTAAGAAGCATAAAAAAAGCCGTCCCAAACGAAGCGTAAATGTCTCAATAAAATCAACCATATGATACCAAGTGGTCCTATCCAAGCTTATCCAAGTCGGATTGATGAGCCTAAATTAATAAAGGAAATGAACTATATGACATGTAATTAGAAATTTCATGTATTAAATATGAAGACAAAACGATTTTCAAATCTTGGATGCTTATTGGCAAATTGATATCATGACGGAGATAAATCCAAGAAACTCATAATTGAGTAATTCCTATAACATTAAGACACTTAAATGCTGAATGAATGCTCTATAATCAAGATAACCAATTTAATTCATCGGATGGAATGTTCTGGATTTTGTCCATATTTATAGAGCACGCAACTCTAAAAAAAAACCTATGAATCGCCCTTCACTCCCTATATAAGGGGGATTTGGAACTTGGACTTAAGTTTGAGATTCAAGAGAGTTTAAAGGATCTAAAAATCTTGAAGTTTTATTCAAGACCACCATCGGTCCACCACCAAATTGTTGCCATCAAACCGCTTCAAGACTAACGTAATCGGACCACCTCTAGACTGATATCATTGGCTATGGCTTGCATGCTGTCATTTGAACAACACTTGACCTTTGTTGTAAAAATACACTACCAAATCAACGTTGCTAAATCACCTCCCAACCACCGCCTTCATCCAAAACGCTAGTTGGTCATTGTCATCAGTACACCACCCAACCATCCAACCATTGTCATCAGAACATCGCTTGACCACCAGCAACATTGTCTAACAAATATCACCAAATTATAATCCTTCGACATCTACTAATTATCGTCATGCTATAGTCATTCAATCATCATCGTATGACAACAATCCTCGAATCTCCGACCACAGTCGCTCTGATCATCATGATCTAATCACTATGAAACAGTTGTCACTCAACCAAAATTGTCAGATTATTATCACTCAGCCACAACCATGAGAATACCTCTTGCTTATATCAAATTCACTTTATTTTCTACAAGTTCTCCATACTCTTAAAATATTATCGTCTTTACATCAATATAGACAAACTTTGTGTAATCAACACTCACATAATACAATCAATTTAGCTGGATCAGACTTCGTGATTATTCCACTTTTTAGATATTTCATATAAAAATTATATTCTCACATGTGCAACTTTCATTTATTTGTTAGTAAGCTCAATATTTCTATAAATCTAAGACATAAAATTATCTTATTCCCCTACCATGAATTGTCTCATGTATTGAAAATCGCCATCCTTTTTTTCCGGGGGGCAAGATCTCACAATCAGTAGGCAATGCCTTCCAAATCAGCATCTCACAATTTCACATAGCAGATTTTTACGATTTTGCCACAATTTAAATACTTTTTTAAAAGACAGGGATCTCAAAATCAAAGCTAAATTTATTTATTTCTTCTCACTCGTCTTACGCTTCTAGAAAATAATAGGAAAGCTATTCCAAACAAAACCTTACAACAAATACAACAACAACAACATCAAGCCTTTGGACCACTGTGTGGGGTCGGCTACATGAATAATTTTTCTTCATTGTGTCTTGTTAAAAGTTAAATTCTTGTTTAAATCTAATAAAGAAATATTATTTCTAATATTTTCTAACCAAATATTTTTAGGTTTACATCTATCTTTCTTAACATAAGTTGAATCTAATACATTTACTTTCCTAATTGGGTCATCAGAAGACAATCATTTTATGTGACCAAACTGTCTAAGGCGACTCTTTGTAATCTTATCTTCAACTGGAGCTACTCTAACCTTCTCACGTATATGCTCATTTAGTATCTTATCATCTCTGCAACACCTAACTTAGTATTATGCTTCTCTTTTAATGGTCAACATTCGGCACCATAAAGCATTGATGGTCTCACCACCATCTTATAGAGTTTTTCCTTTAAGTTTGAGGGGGACTTTTCTATTACATAATAAGCCTGATGCATTCCTCCACTTCAATCATCCAATTTAAATTATGCTGATAATATCCCTATCCATTTCACCATCACTCTGAATAATGGATCCAAGATATCTAAAACATATACTCTTATTAATGACTTGATTGTCCAAAGTCACAATCCCCTCAGACCCTCACTAGATATATTATTACAAAAATTTCTTGAACTATAACTAAGGAGCAAATATTGGCTAGAATCATAATATGATGAGTTGGCGCAGCCTAAAATCTAATTAATTAAATTATTTTGAATAAATTTTAAATTAAGATAGGATAACCTAGATGTTGAATCATCGATTCACAAACAAAAGATTAGCTAAATTATAACCCCAAGGCCATACAAAATTACCTTTTTGCCCTCACTTTGCATGATTTAAAATATATGATTGAAGCTGAAAAGCAAAAGTAGCATACCCTAAATTTCTAACATTTTGGCAAATTTTTCAAAAATATTGAGCAAAAAGTCAGCAGCTATATGATTTTGAAGCAATTTGTTCATAAAAGAGAGCCAAAATCTCAATTATTAAAGCAATATGTCAACCTGGATTTGAGCGGATCCTTCGGTCTCTGTAGCACGGATTCTCGAATGACAAGATCAAAGCAAAAAAGTTTTTTTTTTTTTTTAAATTATATATTATTTTGTAGGAAATAGTTATAATAAAGTTATTTCTAGAAGAGGTCAAGTGACACGCGAGCACGGATGGAAGACGCGACCAGACGTCCAAACGAGCTCATGCTCGCACACTAGACGCGGTAGCTATTTTCCTGTGTCAAATCGGATTGCTTTCGAGTTTCCAGATTAACCTGAACCCGACTCGATTTTACAAACGGGTTGAAAACTTGAACACAAATCCGAACCCAACCCGTATGGCAAACGACTTGACTTGAATCCAAAATTTTTCAGATCAGATCAGATTTTGACACTCTTAGTGCTTTCGAATTTATCCTAAATGTAAAAATAAAAAAAAAATAAAAAAAAAAAAATAAAGTGAAAGCGAAAGTGTTTGTGGACAGTACGTAGTGGATCAGCGTAAGTGGGAAAGCAGAGCAACCTCAGCAGTCACTATAAATTTGTTTTTATTTTACTTTCTCAGGACATTTGCTGCTGCTGTTGTTTGGCAGTTTATCGTTTACTGTTTTGTTTATTGAGTTCCATTTTGAATGCGGGAAGCAAAGAAGCTTCTTCTAGCAGATCTGATATGTCTGTGTTTTATCATATATATATATATATATATATATATATATATATATATATATATATATATATATATATATATTATATATATATATATATATATATATATATATTATGAAGTTTTATTATTGGTGATATTATATTATCACTATATTTTATTATATAATATATATTCACCTTTTTTTTTTCTTGAATCAGATACTAATATTTACCATATCTTCTACAATATGAACTTTCTTAGCTGTTTCACTTCTTTTATTATTTTACTAAGACTTTCTTATTGTTTCTTAAAACAGCATTTTAGTATAAAAATTTAATTTTTGTACTAAAAAGTTGCTTTAAGAAACAGTAAATAAATCGTCGAAATGAAACATAAAGCTATCTCAAATCAAAGCCTAAGCCTATGTATTTTTTTTTATGTATAAAAAAGAACTCCTTTGTTAATGTACTTCTCATGATGGAAGATCGACCATGAAAGATACTGACATGAAATGAGTGTAATTTTTCATTATTACATGTTTTGCAATGCTCATATAAATAAAACAAGTAAATGGCTCCTTTACCAAATAAATCCAACCAAAAAGCAGCTAAATTCCTTTACTTTTTAGGCATGCAATGGCATAGAGTGGTGAGAATATATTATGAGCATAAGATATATTTATTATTAACAAATTAAATATTGTAAGAGGATAATGAAAATTTTATATAATTATTAAAAATTTTGTTTGTTGTATTAAACATTTTAAATAATTATTGAAAATTTAAATATCTCATTAAAATTTACTCTTTTGTATTTTAATTATATATATATATATATATATATATATATATATATATATATATATATATATATATATATATATATATATATATATATATATATATATATATATATATATATATATATATATATATATATATATATATATATATATATATATATATATATATATATATATATATAAAGAGATGGGTGGATGTCATATTTGACAAATCTATCAATTTTATATATTAATATCATTATAATTTTAATTTATCATTATTTTTAGATAGAATATATGCTAGTTTTTTTTTACAATATAGCAAGAAAAAATTATTTATTTTTTGAAATTAAGAGCCTTCAGAGTTGAAGCTTGTATATTAAAGCTATAAAAGACTATAAAATGCACATTTCATAAAAGTCAAAGAAAATAAAGCGAAAAAAAAAAAACAACATTGAATATGACATAATCAAAACCACAAATAAAAGAATTAAAAGGACTCGGACGGGCTTGAAACATGAATCACAAAAGTGCATAACAAGCACATCATGTGTTGAGATGGATGCAAAAAAAATCTATTAATAAAGAAGAGGAGAGGAAGTCACAAGCGTCATCCGACATCAACACATCAATTAGTCTTATTATGATCAATAATATTGTAAAAAGTAGCAATAGAACTCTTCCATTGGCGAGCCTAGAATGGTCAGTAAAAGTCATATCCACGAAGCATAAAGATGCAGTCATGAGGAGGATGGTAAATTTTATAGGCTCAACCATTCAAATAAGGAAGGAAAAAAAAAAACTTTGTCATGAATGGACTATTTTTTAATAGCCAATGTGAGAAAAGAGAGTATGAAACTATTCCATTTGGTCCATATTCTACTAGAGCTGCACATGGAGAAATTATTTCTCTCTCTTTTGAGAAGATTTTGTGAGATCAAATAAAGAAGGGGACTAAAAGAGTTCACCCTAATTTCAACCACACAAAAAAAGTTCCAAGTTTAAAGAAGAAATAAGGTGCTTGAAATACTATCATTCCCATAAAAAAGTGTGACCAATTTATGCCTCTAAGGTTGTTTGATTATTAGGATTAAATGGTGGAGGATGCTTGAATTTTTTTCATGGGGTCATATGGTTGAGGGGATTAAGAGTTGAAAGCTAAGAGATGAAAATATTTGAGTTCGATGGGACATGGCCAAGCCTTGAAGAAGAATTAGGCTTCGTTTGGGACAGCTTTTTTACTGCTTTCTAAAACGGAGTTTTAGTACAAATTTTTTTATTTTTGTACTAAAACTCCGTTTTAGAAAGCAATAAAAAAACCATCCCAAACGAAGCATTAGACGTCGAATTGATGTTAGGGAAAGAAGAAGGGTCCTCATTTAAAAGGAGGGAGGAGATCCAGCATTGAACTTTATGATGTCACACTAGTGTAAAGGATAATAAGAGCATGTGACTTATTGGATTTAGGCTTTATTTGGGACAATTTTTTTACTGTTTCTTGTTAAAAATTTTGTACTAGCAAGCTGCTTTAAGAAACAGTAAAAATGTCATCTCAAACGAAGCCTTAATCACAATTGAAGGAGGATCGTAACGTCATCAATGTAGCCAAGGGGAATAATAGGAGGTTAGGTAGTACGTAAAGGATATTGGTGAGAAGTATGGTTGAATGATCCACACCCCAGACCTGACATTGATTTTGAGAAGCAAATTAAGGATCTTGAAAAATAACTCTTTCCTATGGTGAGCGATCCTAATTTGACCAGGAAATGCCTACAACTTAGTTTATTGAACGCAAGTGAAATTGATATGAGATTTTCTTGCTACGAGGTCGTCCAAAATCAATGAAATATCAATTTTGTTGACAAATTTTGAATTATAGTTGAGCTCCAATAGAATAGGGCCAGATTCAATATTTATATATTTAATGCTTATGAATTTGTGAATTAATTATATTTGTTCAAAATTCATGTATATATAAATAAATATACTAGTTAAAAAAAAATAATGAAATATGAGGAAAAGTTTGTCTGCGTGTGCCAATGGAAAGATGCTGGTGTGGTCAAATTGCGTGGTCGCTATTCTTGCATGACGTTAGCTTTCTCTAATAACGGGGACAGGTGGGGCTCCACTTTAGCAAAGAAGAAATTATTTTGTTCATCATGATTGTTATTTAATGATGGTTTTACAGTCTTTGAGGGGAGAGAATGAGAGATTATTAAGTGCAGTGTCCGAATACATTTTGAGATCAATTCGGACTCATCACGTCAATCAATGCATTGTATATTATGTATTTGATGATGTGATGCGTCCGAATTAATCTCAGAATGCGTCCGAATAGAACACCTATTAATTTTTACTTTGGGGAAAAAAGTGATTTTTAAATCACTTATATTAATATTGTATGATTTTATCAGTTTGTCCATCGATCGTTTTGGATAAGTTAAAAATAGCTTAATTAGAGTTTATCATTACTCTGAAAATTTGTATGAGATGCATTAAAAAGGCATTTCTAGAAATGGGAAATTAGTATGCATTATGGACAAAATTTAATAATGAGATGCATTAAAAAGGCATTTCTAGAAATAGCTATCAAATTTTAAAGTTTATATATTTAATTTAAAATTTTTGTTTTAATTTCTAACACTTCCATCAACTACATTACGATACTCGTTGGAACTCATCATATCACAGTTTAGCCCATCAAATATATTATTCCTTAGAGTTATTTATGATTTTCTTATTTTCATCGCTGATCATTTGACTTATGGAGGACTCCACGAGTCATCTAGACCTTAATCCATCTATATCTTTGTTTGCAATTTCTCGTGAGCGAAAAAGGGAGAAGAATGCAGAGGCCCTGAAGAGGGAGACGATCAATGCTTCTCCTGTTAGCTACCATGAACAGAAGAGTACGTGTGAACTGTAATAGGGCAATTGGGCTAATAGACGTAATGATAGGGTTAGCAATTTTAATTAGAGAGATTACTTTTATTTAATTTTAGTATTTTGGATACTATAGATATAAATAGTATAGTTTATGGGCAAACCATATAACTCTTATTATTTTGAGTGCTATGTACATGGAACAAATATATATTATTATACTTATATTGTCATTTATTAGGAGTGTTTTAAATGAAAATTTGAGGAGGGTAAAATATTTGGCTTTATTTTATACTAATTAGTATTTGTTCTAATAAAGAAGGATTTCCCTAAAAGTAATTATCAATTAGACAAATTAAATGAGACAACTTAATTTTAACTTAAATTAATCTCTACTTTATATACATATTGAAAAAAGAATAAATAGTTTCTTCTTAATGATATGGACATAGTTGGATTAATCATGGATGTATATAATTTTTTTGTTTATTAAAAATACAAAAAAAAATCAAAATAATATTTTAGAAGCCATCTAATTTCTTTTTTATTTTTGCAAAAATGAGATTATTATATAATTAAACTTATGTGACTTTTTTAGCACGTTTAGATCAAGAAGAATTAAATTGGATTTATATGAGGGTCGACTATAATCACATGATTGTTCAAGCACATTTTGACTATAATCATTTGAATCAAATTGGTCAAAGGGTGAGGCGATTCTCCCCCTACTTGATGTGCAATTTACTCAGCCTATACAAGTCATGTACGTCTGTCCAAAAGTAACAATGACATTCACCTACCGCTCAATTTGTCATGTTAAGCAACATTTAATCTCTTCCAACTACTTTTATGGAGGGAGATCCAGATCTACTTAAAATCACGGCGCCTTCAAATTCATCGACTCCCCCGACTCTTTTTATGAGACGCTCCAGATTATGCACAATTTAAACGCTCAAAAATTTTGAAGCCATTAAGACATCTAAAATGCTTGAAATCATGGACTATTTATGACATTGGTTTTTTTTGGAAATATTTAGGTCAATTAAGGCAAACACACACACACACATCACATACACGAGACTTCAACGCAAGACCTCTTGGTTGGTAACTAAAGCTCCCAACCAACACATCAAGGTGAGTTGCACACATTGGGTCGTTTAAAAGAGAATATTATTATGTGTAAGAAAAAAAAAATTCAATACAATAATAATTTTCTAACTCCTCAACTCAAAACAAAAATTTCTCATAAATGCTTTTGACTCTCACAAGTCCTCATAAATATGACTCGTCAATAATGTCGAATTACTCTTGACAATAATCAAATTATTAGGGTTGAACAAACCCTACCCCTAATTAAGAACCCTAATTAAGAAGAGAACATGGTAGGGTACATCCTTTGGGACCTTTTCACACTCATTGCCTTGCCATCTAGTCAAAGCAAGTTGGTCATGGAATTTGTTGCCTTGGCTTTGAGGGAATTGCTAGGGTGGAGAACACCCATAATGTGTCTTTTTACTAATCTAATCCACCACTAATAATCAAATTGTTTGAAAAAAAATGGATTAACAAAAGAGTGGTTTGTCAACTTGACATTTATTAGTAATTAGTATATTAAAAAGCTTGGGGAGACAGTTTGATAAGCTATTCAGTTGGATATAAACTATAAAATTACTAATACACTATTAGTGTTAGGCATCTCATAACTTAGACTTTTGGGCTGATGGAGCCATTGTAAGCCCAAACCAAATAAAAACTAATTCTAGATTTAATTTATGGCACGGGCTTATGGTCATCTTAGTCCAAATTGACCCATTAGTAATGGGCTTAGGCAATGTTGTAAGACCCAAAATCTTAAAATGTCCTACTTCTGAGTATTTCATATGAATTCACTCAATTCTACCTATTTGGAGTAAAGGGAGGGGTTGTTATCATAAGATTCAACCACTTATTGATTTCCATTCAATAAGTTTTTACATTTAATATTTCTATAGGTTTTTTTGGATTCAGAAAATCTGCACCTCTTAATCATTTTAGTATAAAAAGTTTCAATTACAATTATATATAGGTTGAAGCAAAAAGTCCACAAAATAGAAGAAAAATAATATCTGAAGGCTTGAAGACGTGCAAACTTCATGACTGAATGACATATAATGAAGATGATACAAAATAAGAGGACAACATGCAAAAAATAAAAGTTTGAAGCTTCACTAACATTCCAACTATAATAATTCAATAATGTTTGAGACGACATTATCATCGATCGTACTTCCATTTTTTTCATTTTCAAGGCTTAGTTGTTTAGTTGAAAAATAAATATAAGTATATATATATATATATATATATATATATATATATATATATAGAATAATATGATCCAAGCTTCCACAAATCATCTGGCATAGTGCACTCCATGAAAGCTCAATTTAAGTTTATATTCTTGAAGTTCATATCTCCATAGTCTAAGTAGTTATTAAGCAGTATACTATTTTTGTTGGATATCCGTGCATCGCTAAGTCGGATAGTTTACTCACTCTACCGCCACGAATCTTTCAGCCCGCAACAAGGGTTTATAGTGATCCTCTTATACATTCCATTATCTCCTAAATAAACCAAATGAAGAACATTATTAACGTTCACAAAAAATCAATGCAGAAAAGTTATTCTTGTGAAAAATCTTCGCATCTTGAAACATGCATGCCGAAATAGAGAAGGAATTTAGAAAATGAAAGGCCTCAAAGCTCTTATGATCAAAATGTCATATGATATTGCTTAATGAGGGTCATGCAAATTGTGATATTTTGGTCCTAACGAATTTTTTGTTTAGTTATATTTCTCCAAAAAATAAATAATGGAAATATTTCATCAACTTCAGAAACTATGGGGCATGTAAAATAAACTTTTTTATGAAATTTCTTGTTTTGGAATGAACAAAAGAAAATAAAGAGTGACCTAATGACTGACAAAAATAAAAGCACTAATCCAATATTCACACTCAATAAGTCAATATGACAAATATATATATATATATATATATATATATATATATATATATATATATATATATATATATATATATATATATATATAACTAAGACTCTTAAAAAAATATAATTAATTTGCATATTTTAAAAAATCAAAATATAATTTTAATAGTAAATATTTTCTTTATCAAAAACTATTTTAAGTTTAGATATTCATAAAATAACTTAATTGTAAAACATATAATTATATTTATCTATTTTTAAATTCTTCCCCATTAAAATATTTTCTTGATTATAATATTAAGTGAGAAAATGTATATTTTTAAATTATTAGTTAAAGGTTGAATTTTTTTTTTTGAATTTTAAATTAAAATTATATATTTTATAATTTATAATTCAAAATTAAAAAAAAAAATTAATGGAGTTCATTTCTTTCAAATCTCATGCTTGTTGGGCCTGGCCCATTTTCTATGCAAATCCATGCTTAGATTTCTCTTCACTCTCCCTCGGAAGATATTTCTATTCCCTTTACCACTCTATCGTTAAGCCCAAGCAGCAAAGCCAAAACCATCCTTCATTTGGAGCTTCCGCCATGGCCGCCGAGAAGCTCATCTCTTCCCTCCCGCTCTCCATCCATTCTCCCTCCCCTCCCACCCCCAGGCCCTTCTCCCTCGATTCCCCAACTCTCAGCCCCATCTCGACCACCTCTCCTTCTCCTCTTCTCCAAGATCTCCTCCGCCATTCCTCCTCCGCTTCCCCATCCGTTACTGAACCACGCCGCTCGCCGCGTACCTCCCGCAAACCTCGCCTTGGCCGTCACCACGACTCCAACCGTGGAAAACCATGGTCCGTCGACCCCCGCGTCTCCCTCCGCGGTCACCATATTATCCGCTCCCTCCTCAATCCCGCCTCCCCCGAACTTGAACCCGTCCTTCGCCCACTCCTCAACCCCGCCGGCGACAATCCAAACTCTCTTCTCACTGATATTCTTGGAATTGTTGAGGCCCTGGACTTCCACAAGCGATCCGCCACTGCCCTTGCCGTTTTCGACACCGCTCGTCGTGCTCATGGAGACGCCCTTTTCTCATCCACCGCTATCATCCCCGTCGTCATCGGCATCATGGGCCGCAAAGGGCAGCTCTCGGCAGCCGCTACCCTTCTTGATGATTTCCGCACTCAGCACTGCCCTGTCGACGTGTACGCTTACACTTCCCTAATCACTGCCTACTCCCGGAACGAGCGCTATCGTGACGCTGTTTCAGTGTTCCACCAAATGGAGGAGGAGGGTATTAAGCCAACGCTTGTTACCTATAACATTGTGTTGAATGTCTATGGAAAGCTCTTCATGCCCTGGCACAAAATCGTCTCCCTTGTTCAATTCATGAAGAGGGATGGGATTGCTCCTGATCGGTACACTTACAATACCCTCATCAGTTGCTGCCGCAGAGGATCTCTGCATGAAGAAGCTATTGAGCTATTTAAGGAGATGAAATCGTTGGGTTTAGGGCCGGATAAAGTCACTTACAATGTGCTGCTGGATGTTTATGGAAAGTCTAGGAAGCATGAGGAGGCTATGGAGGTGCTTGGGGAGATGGATGCCAATGGTATTCCTCCGAGTTTAGTCACGTACAACTCTTTGATCTCAGCCTACGCTAAAGATGGGATTTTGGAAGAAGCAATGGAGCTGAAGGTGCAAATGGAAGCAAAGGGGATAGAGCCTGATGTCGTCACTTACACTACTCTGATATCAGGTTTTGAGAAGGTTGGTAAGGATGAGCTTGCCATGAGAATTTTTGAGGAGATGGAGAGCAAAGGCTGCAGGCCGAATCTTTGTACCTACAATGCTCTGATTAAGATGCATGGGAATCGTGGAAAGTTTGCGGATATGATGAGCGTTTTTGGGATGCTCGGATCAAACGGCTTTACGCCGGATGTTGTCACTTGGAATTCTCTGTTGGCAATTTTTGGTCAGAATGGGATGGACACAGAAGTGTCTGGTGTTTTCAAAGAGATGAGGAAAGCTGGGTTTGTGCCGGAAAGGGAGACTTACAATACCTTGATCAGTGCTTACAGCCGATGTGGGCTGTTCAACCAGGCTATGGAGATTTATGAGAATATGCTTACTGCTGGAATTGGGCCAGATCTGTCGACTTACAATGCTTTGATGGCTGCATTGGCTCGTGGAAAACATTGGCAGCAAGCGGAGAAGATACTTGCTGAGATGAAGGATCTCAATTGTCAACCAAATGAGCTTACTTTTTGTTCTTTGCTGCATGCATATGCCAATGCGAAGGAGCTTGATAGGATGAAATCCCTTGAAGAAGATATATATGGTAGGGTTATTGAACCACGCAACATTCTTTTCAAAACTCTTGTATTGGTAAACAGCAAAAACAATCTTTTGCCTGAGACAGAGAGGGCTTTCTTGGAGTTGAGGAAGAGAGGGTGCTCTCTTGATATAACTACTTTGAATGCAATGGTATCAATCTATGGTAGGAGGCAGATGCTTTCAAAGGTAAATGAGATTCTTAACTTCATGAAAGAGAGTGGTTTTACTCGCACTCTGACTACATATAATAGCTTGATTAATATATATAGTCGGTTGGGGGACTTTGAGAGGGCTGATGGTATTCTCAGGGAGATCAAAGAAAAATGTGGGCGACCTGATCTTTATTCTTACAACACTGTTATTTATGCTTATGGAAAGCATGGCAGGATGAAAGAAGCTTCCAGAATATTCTCTGATCTTCGGGCTTCAGGGCTTAAGCCTGATATTGTTACTTATAATATCTTTGTTGCAAGTTATGTGGCCAATTCAATGTTTGTGGAAGCCATCGATTTAGTTATCTACATGATAAAACATAGATGCAAGCCAAATGAGAACACGTATAACTCAATAGTAGATGGTTATTGTAAGCAAGGGAGGAGAGATGAAGCAAATGCTTTTGTTCAAAACCTTGAACAGCTCAATCCCGGCATTTCAAAAGAGCATCTGAACAGATTATCTGAACGTTTAGCAAGATCTACCGCTTGATATTGGCTTGCCCTTGGCAAAGTTTGGTTCAGAAATTTGTATGAGAAATAGGCAAAAGATGATCAAATTACTATGTATATAATGTTAGGCGATCTGGACGACTGAAGAGCGCACTACTGGATCTTACCTGACACTCTTACAAGTATGGCCTCTATATCTATGGTCTCATTGCTTGTCGATCATTAGTCTGGCAATTCCTTTTGCATTCTACTCTGTTTAAAATTGTTTCCTGATACATGAAACTGCTGCTTTTTTTTAAATCTTCTCTGAAGCTTTAAATGACAGAACAGGCAAACTTTTAAGATCTGAATATGACGGTGGCCTTTGTTCATTTCAGGCAACAGTTATAGAAGCTATATTCAATCTATTTTCAGTATTCATTTTTGTTTTCAAAGTTTAAAATATTAGGTTGTCTCATTTGACGTTTTCTTAATCTATGACAGTTGTAATAATCATACTGGTTGCAAATTACCATTTTGTGTTGTTTGTTGCAAATACTTCTTTGTCCTTATTTCTGACATTGTTGTAGTAAGGATGGTTAATTGAATTCATCTAATTATAATGTTTATGATTTATTTTTGAAAAAGATAACGTTCACTAATTATATGGATTCTAGTGAGGGGATTGTGACTTTGGGTGATCAAGTCATTAATAAGAGTACACGTTTTAGATATCTTGGATCTATTGTTCAGAGTGATGGTGAAATAGATGGGGATATTATCAACAGAATTCAAGTTGGATGGTTGAAATGGAGGAATGCATCGGGCTTGTTATGTGATAGAAATGTACCCCTCAAACTTAAGGGAAAATTCTATAAGATGGTAGTGAGGCCTGCAATGCTTTATGATGCCGAATGTTGGCCATTAAAAGAGAAGCATAATACTAAGTTAAGTGTGGCATAGATGAGGATGCTCAAGTGTATGAGTGGCTTTACCCTTAGAGATAGGATACGAAATGAGCATATACATGAAAAGGTTGGAGTAGCTCCAGTAGAAGATAAGATTAGAGAGAGTCACCTACTCGCCTTAGATGGTTTGGTCACATAAAACGGTGGCCTTCCGATGACCGGGTAGGAGAGTAGAGGTATTAGATTTGACTTATGTTAAGAAAGGTAGGGGTAGACCTAAAAAGACTTGGTTAGAAAATATTAGGAATGACCTTTCTTTATTAGATTTAAACGAGAATTTGACTTTTAATATGACACAATGGAGAAAAAGGATTCATGTAGCCGACCCCACGTAGTGGGATAAAGGCTTGATGATGTTGTTGTTGTATTTATGTGTTTTTTTTTCTCCGATTGCATCGGAATTTCTGTTTAGATTTTATCAAGAAAATGGTGAAGCTAATGAATGACGCCCCATCGCTAATTGACTAAAATATCCACAAAGCATACGCCGTGGTATAAATGGCAATAATCAACAAAAAAAAAATTAATGACTCAACTATGACATACAAAATAAAATAAATGACAGAAAGTAATCTAACAATTGTCAATTGGAAATTGGGATTGGTTAAAGTCCTATAAATCCACTGTTGGCTCTTCATCAATGGGTTTTTCTAAGAAATTTGTGGTTGGATAGAATTTGTTGTTTTTTATAAGATATACAAAGGCAAAAATCAGTTGGTCATTATTATGTAATGCTTACCCATCTGAATTATTTAAGTTGAATATGAGACTATTATGGCCTTTTCTTCTAGTTCCTTTGTTTATTGATCATTGACCTAGTAATTTCTTCATGGTTTATGGCCAATTTATAATGGCTATAGCTATATTTAAAGTCAATTGTGAAGTTGTTGTGAGAAAAGTTGTTATTTGAAGTTGTTTTCTGAATAGGTTATTGGTGTTTGAAAAATCAAACCATCAAGTGGTTGTGTGGCTGCACTCATCGCTATACTATCAAATGACCTAGATGCCCATATTTTTATTAGAGCCTATTTAGATTAGTTTTTGTTTACCAAATAGGAACTCATGAATTTCTTAAATAAAACATAATCATATGATCAATTAAACTCTAAATCACAAAAAAGGAAATATTTATAAATTCACATAAGATGAGCTCTACATAAGGCAAGCTCTCATGATGATAGAAATCCAATATTTATTTTACACAAACTCATAAAGGAGTTCTTTCTTAAAAAAAGTTTAAAAATAAAAAAAAATGCATAAGCATTGATTTTGTAGAGCACAATTAAATAAAATAAAGATGGTGATATGATAAACTTTTAGGAACAAATATTCATATTGAATTAAAAAAAAATTCGAAGGCAAAAAAGTCCTCCTGATATCTCTAGATCCAAGCAAAATGCAATTGATTACAAGAAAGGGTAGAATGCAAAATGCTTGGTAGAGGAGACGACACAAGAGAGTATTGTGAGGTAGCTAGAGCATCAGTTCTTATTATATATAGGTATATAATCTCTTTAAAATATAATTGGTAGAATTTTAAACTGCTACTTATGAAAACAACGAATGCAGGTGCATCTCTTGTGAATGCTAATATTCCATCTTTTAGGTTCATTTGTTCTTTCTTAGTTCATCTATATTGAACATCCTTGTTGAATTGCTTCTCTGTCTTTGTCATATGTGCTATGATATGGTTTACAAATTGGGCATTCTTAAGTAGCCTATAGGAATTTAGTCCTTTTGATGAGGATCCAAGCAATCTGACCATTTTGGTCATGCTTAATTTTAATGACTCGTGCATGCTCTTGGATTAAGTGGGGAAAATGAGGTGCAGCACTTTTTCCTTCATTTTAAATTCTATGAAATAAATGTTTAAAATGTAGAACTCTCATTTTTTTGCTTTTCAATCTTTTTTAAGTAATTGGCAAATAAAATGCATAAACCGATCGACAATTTCTCCTTCAAATTGGAGGGAATGAAGTCCAAATAAATTGTAATACGGTGGAGCTCCTCATTTGCCTTGATAAGAGAGGTGAAGAGGGTAATGGCCTCAATGGTTTTCTTTAGTGTAGATTTTTAAAACAGGACAAGAAAAGCATTTGGGACATAAGAGATTTCTTCCCATGCAGGTTCTTCAGCAAAGGCATCTCGATTGAGACCACGCCTAGAAGTTGTTAAAAGCTTATAGAGGGTGTGTCCCCAATTTCAGTTATGAAAGATGAAGTGTTGTTGGTGATGGTTGTCATTGGAAGACTATGCTTAGATTCTGTTAGAAGAGAGGGCTAGAAGGGTAATGAAACATAGTTGCTGATTGAGAAATTATAGGAGGTTCCAAGAGGTTTATCAACCAAGAGCATTGTCGGTTCACAAGTGGAGGTATTGAAGGGTATGCTAGTTGAACCTTAATAGAGTTGTCGAGCTTGTCATTGTATTTGTTGATAGTAGTGCCAGTAGAGGTTACTCTATGGGCAGCCACCAGTTTAGAGCAAGAACAATGAGGTAAGTAGCAGTGCAAGAGGAAGGTCAATCAAAAGGGGGTAAAATGCTAAGACTAAGGCTTCGTTTGGGACAGCTTTCGTACTGCTTTTTAAAACGGCTTTTCAATACAAAAATTTCAAATTCAAGAAACTTCTGTACTAGAAAGTTGTTTTAAAAAGTAAGAAGAAAGTCATCCCAAATGCAACCTAAGGCTCCATTTGGGACGGCTTTCATGTTACTTCTTAAAGCAGCTTTCTAGTATAAAAAATATAATTTTTGTACTAAAAAGCTGCTTTAAGAAACAACAAAAAAATTGTCCGAAGCCTAAGACTTCGCTTTGTTGGCAGGAGTTTGAAGGATCATGGTGTGATGAGTATGAGAACTTAGGGTGGATGAACTATCCAGAGATGTCATTGGGTTCTCAATAATTTGGCATTTTTTTATGAGGTTTCAAGGAATTTGGTCGATGTGACATTTTCCCTTGTTATGCACATATTTTTTCTAAGATTGAGCATAAAAATGAGGTGTTGTAGTCAAGGGATTGCATCAAAAACATCATTTTAGCTATTATATCAATATATTTAATGTAAGATTACTCAAATTTACTCCACATATTTTGAAAGTACTATTGCAAAACAAAAAATAAATCTCTATGAGTACTTGTTTGGTACATTTTGGGCATTGAATTGTTTTAACCCAGGTACATTTACAAATTTTGAACTTGTTTGAATTCGGTAATGTGACAAAACCAAAGCTGAAACTTGGCAATCTTATTTTTCTGCTTTGATGAAGTTGGAACAACATGTCCTCGGGTTTGTTGGTTGCTTTAATTTGGTTGGACCCATTAGGTTGATGTTGCATGTTCTTGTGTCACATGGCAGTTTCAAACCTGAGTTTGACCCAGCTTTAACTGGCTAAAATATTGTGTTAATAGATCATTTTCACATGATAAACAAGTTCATAGATCTTTGTCAGTTCACTTAGTTTGTCTAACCAGTATTTGAAAAGTTTAATTCATGGGACTATTTGTGTTCATGGCGTGTTTCTATTAGTTAAAAGTGGTGTCTCTATTCATATTACTTTTAGTTCAAGTTTTGTCCTTGTTAAAAGGATTTTATCTTACAAGTGTATTTGTGTGCGTGTAGGGGAAGAAAGGCCTGATTGTGCGTCTTCATGATGCCAGGAGCAAGAAATTTGAAGTGATTTTCTCTATGGGATACATTATGGAAAGTTCGTCCAGGATGAAGAAACATAGTAATGAGTTGGATTTGATTAGGTAAGCAAGTTGAATCCATCCCGTTATTTTTTTAATAAAATTCTGTATGATAACTTTAAGATATATGGAAAACATAGATTAGGCTCAGTAGAAAAACTTAGTAAATGCATTAAATATTTAATTAAGTTTGACTAAGCTATTATCTCAATTAGTTGAACCAATGAAAACCCCTCATTTCAATTACTTATTCTGTTTTAAAGGTTGATTAATACTAATTATGAGCAAACACCTGGAAAATGATACGGTTGAGTCTTCCAAATTAATTAGATCTAAGGCTTGTGTTTTGGTATAGTTGCTAAGTTGCATGGCTTGATTGTCCAAGGATTTAGGCTTCGTTTGGGATGGCTTTTTGTTGCTTCTTAAAGCAGCTTTCTAGTATAAAAATTTTCTTTAAGAAACAATAAAAAAGCAGTCCCAAATGAAGCCTTAAGCATGTCATATAGCAATAGATATCAAACATTTAGTAGAAAAAAAGTTTTGGCAAATAGAGCTAGAAATGGTAGACCAAAACATAAATTTTTTTGGTTGTGAGCGTCTTTATTGCAGATTTGAATGCTCTTCAATCACCATCATGGCATAATCTGTATTCTTTAGTGATGAAACACTCGGATGGCTAGGATTGTTTTTCTCAAAACCAAGTGTGGCTTTGGTAAATAAGCCAGTAGATGCAATTTCAACCATCTAAATTTGATTGGATGCTTGAGATCCCTAACTGCACATTATGCAATTATGTTGGTAATTTGAGATAATTGCAAAATCTCTATCATACACTTTCAAAATTACTTACTAAATTTAGGTTACCGCTTATTGTGACGAAGAGGTTGGGTGCGGCCGTACCAGCGCCAGGGCACTGGATCCCATTAGAACTTTGTTGTTAGGCATGCTTGGGCGAGAGTAGTATTAGGATGGTTGACCTTATGGGAAGTTCTCGTGTTGCACGTCTTTTAAAAAAAAAAATATTGTGATGAAGAGGTTTCTTTAGGAAACTTCAACTAAGGGTAAATTTGAGTGCCTCATGTTCACAACCTAGGTGTTAATGATTCATTGTGCTTAGCACACTTAAATGAATAGCTTATTAAGATCTCTCTAAATTATTCATTTAATGATGTCTTATGCTTAGTTTGGGACAAATTTCTTACTGCTTTTTAAAACAGTTTTCTTGTACAAAAATTTTTAGTTCAAGGGTTTATAAATTAGTAAGGAAGTTATTTCAAACGAAGCCTTAATTTTTATTTAATAATTTATTTTGTATTTTTTTATTTGTTTTTCTAAATCTTATAAATTTAAAATTTACATAAGTAGTGAGATAATACTTATTTTGTTAATTATAGTTAAGCTTTATCAAACAACTTAAATGATACATACTAAATTATGTCAATTTTAATTAAATCTTATAATAAATCAATATGTTTAAATCATTAGCATCAAATATATTAATAGTTAAAGTTTGATTATGGCTCAATAATAAATAAACTTGAGCAAGATTTTAAAATTCAAATCACATTGATGCTTTGGCTCAAACTAACTAAGAAAATAAATAAATAATAGCATGAACAAGATAATACTCAACTCGATTCACTTATGACCGATGGAGCAATTTAAAAATGTGTGATGTCTCATTATTTTCTTTTTTGGCACTCCATTAGAATTGTATATATTGTAGGATGAGTTTGCTCCCTTTAAAAAGTCAAATGTCATGAAGAGCCCATGAGGCTAGCCAAACTTGATAGCTTAGTACCCAACCTGACACCTCCAACTATATGGCTTAGCTCTTATGGCTCAGTGCTTATGATTGGGGATGCAACCGTGTCAAGCCGGCTCGCGAGCTCGACTTGGTAACATGCTCAATGAGTCGAGCTTATCAAGCTGCGAGTCAAGTTTGAACACGATTTCGAGCTCGAGCTTGAATAGCCCACTACTCGACTCATGAGCTCATCGAGTAGCTCGCGGATGAAATTTCCAGTGGAAAAATGAAATCGCGAGCGGGAAACAAGGGCTACATCAAACAAGAAGAGTGGTCATTTCTTCTTCCTCATCTATGTTTTCTTCTTAATATTCTTCTAAATGTTGGCGACGGGTGCTGGCACGACGGTTGAACTGGGCTCGAACTTCCACTAGAGCAGCTTGATGAGTTTTTTTTTTTTTCCTCTGTCGAATTGAGCTCGAGCTCAGTGTTTGACAGTCAAGCTTGACTTGAATACCCCTGACTCGAGCTAGACTCATTTGCACCCCTACTTATCACTCTTGTTGGCAACGATTCAACACCAATAACTTGTAGCCAACAAGTTTCTTTTCAAATATTACTAGATCGACAACCATCAATAAGTTTTTTTTTCGGCATCTACTTTCCAGCATAGGTGCAAATAATTGGCATTGGTTGGTGCCTGACGCCTTCTTGTCATTGCGCACTTGCCTGATAAATTTTTCAAAGTTTTTATTGCTCGATGCCTTCGTAACTGACAATTTCTTACTATTATCCGGTGGTTCTTGGTCATCAAAGGTCGCTTTTACTTGGTGGCTCTTAAGGGGAAAATTATTACGTCCGGTGTCCGGATTCGTCCGGACATCAATCCAGACGCGTCACTTCACCCAGATACACTGGGCCTCCGGTGTATCCTGGTGACGTGATGCGTCTGAATTGGTGTCCGGACGGTTCGGTGAACGGACGTAATAATTCGCCCTCCTAAGAACATCAAGATTAGGCTCCTGTAAGGTTGCCTACGCCTCTTACTAGAGCACTAAATGTCGGTTCCAATTAGGGAGTGCTACATATTCTTCGTACTTAACCTTCATCATGCATAAGGTAAAATGGGCATCCATGTATCGCATAGGCCATTATGACAGATATCTCGAATAGTTAAGAGGATCATTTTATTTTGCCTACTAATAGGTATAGCTATGGTATTGGATTCATATCAAGATTTTCTTATTTTCTTTCCTCTGCATCGAGTCCTTTTCCCTAGATAAATATTGGAATTTTCTAATATGGTGTACATGGTCATGTTCTTCCTACGACTTTTTATTGTGTGTGTGGACACTAGAGGGAAAGAATCGTCCAATTTTTGAGTCCTACTTCCATCCAATAATCTCTTCCTACATAGTAGAATTCTCCTTGTGGTGCAATGGATGTACACTACAAATTTTTATCACTTATTTGTATATTCTAATCCCTTCTCTTTCTCTTCCTTATTTCTCGAGTCCTAGCCACCACCACACACGCACGCGCACTCCCTTTAATGTCTTCGCTTAGATTAGAGCCACATTTGCCATCCTACCGGACGGCAAACATCTGATGTTTACACCGTTGGTGCTCCAATGAAGAAATGTATATCATAATTACATAAGCAAATTTAATATTTTTAAAATTAGCAGGCTAGATTCAAATTAGAGTTAGCTCAAAATCAAGCTACATTAAAGCGGTTCGAAATGACCCTATTCTGGTTTATGCGGCTTTACTACAAGTCTTCATTAACAAGTCAGGCATCAAAGAAAAATATAAGAATAAAGCCTTTATGCCATTTAATGAAAAGAAGCCACCTAAATTAAATTCGTGATTAATAAAACAAATGGTATTAAACAGAGAGACCTCTCCACGAAAAGAATCCAAAGTGAATGCGAAGTTTACAACTCCAATCCCGTACAAGAATGGACCACCACAAAATACCAAACAAAAATTACAGCTGGAGAGAGAGATAGAGAGAGAGAAAGAGGACAAAATACAAAGCAGCGGAATTTATATATTTAATTTAATGGGCGTCGCCGATCTGATCTCATATGGCGATCACTGCCAGTAGTACTGCCCACGCTGAAATAACTCCAACCAGCTTAGTCGCGGTCATAATCTTCTCTGCTCCGCTCTGCGTTTCCACAGAAGAAGGAAAAAAAAAAGAAGTAATTATTTATCATTTTCTGTAGCGCGAAATCCGTGAGGGTTTATTAGGTAAATAAAATAAAATATGTTTTACACATTTATGTTTTATTAAATTGAGAACACGTGTCAATTTCTAAACCAATCTAAAGGATGAAATTTTATACCACCGACAAAACCTGACAAAATCTTGTAAATTATATAGCTCAGCTGCAGCTCAGTAAATATCAAGAAATTCAAATTAATCAAAAACTAAAAAAAGCTCTTTTTGTTTTTTGAATCAGAAGTATAAAATGCAGCCCAAGAGTAAAAAATTACAAAAAATATGATCGTAAATATAAATTATGAAATAATTTTGTATTTAATAAACAAAAAATGCATTACAAAATTATGAACATTACTGCTATTGAATAAATTGTTTAAGATAATTTTCTAGTAAGGTACGGAAGCAACTCTTCAAGATGGAATCAAATCGTCGCACCGTATATAACAATTATGCTGCATAACTACTGCGAAGAAATTTAATTAAAATGTAATTTAAAACGAAAGGTAAAAATATCGCTGGTAATCTAACGGATATGTGAGGAGACGTGTCCGCTGTTCTTAGGGTCCTTTTTTTTTTGAAATGCAACGTTCGGATCTGGGCAGATCTGGAAGAAAGAGGGGGAGAGTGCAATGGAACTATAGAAGAACAAAAAATATGGAGATAGTGGATATACCGCTTCGTCGGAGGCGGAAGCGGCAGCGCTGGGGCCAGGAGAAGAAGCTTCCGGTGATGAAGAGGCGGAGGCTGCGGCTGGACTGTGAGATGGTGCCGGAGAAGCGGCTTTTTTCTTCTTGTCCTTCTTTCCCTTCTTGCTTGGGGCAGGGGCCGGCACATCAGCAGGCTGCAGTGGGGATATGGCCGGTGCCGGCGTAGCGGCGGAAGGTGCGGTGGTTGAAGGCGGCAATGCTGGTGCAGGAGCCGGCGGGGAGCTTATGGGGGTGGGGGATGGAGAGGAGGAAGACAGTTCCGGGCTCGCTGCGGGGGCATTAACAGGGGATAGGGAAGGCGCAGGCGCTGTGGTCTTCTTTGAGGCAGGGGAAGGAGCAGGGGCGGATTTTGAGACCGATGGAGCCAGTGCTGGGGTGGTGGCCGCGGCGGAGGGGGAGGGCGCAAGGACGGCATTTTTTGGGGCGGCGGGTGCGGGGGCTGGCGTTTGCACTGGTTTTATCGGGGAAGCGGGTGCGGGGGCTGGTGTTTGCACTGGTTTTATCGGGGAAGCGGGTGCGGGGGCTGGTGTTTGCACTGGTTTTATCGGGGAAGCGGGTGCGAGGGCTGCTCTTGTCGGGGCGGCGGCCGGTGGCGAGGATGAGGGTGCCTGGGCGGCGGCGACGGAGAGGAGTGAGAGGAAGAAGAGAGTCCAAAGATCCATTGTGTGAGTGAGAAAAAGCGATCGAGTGCGAGAGACAAGTTATGGGAGTGAGACAGTAAGAGGGTAAAGTAAAGAATAAATAGAACGGGAAACTTGTGAGCGTGTGAACGGCCAAGAGCGTGCGGTGTGGACAACAGCTGGCTGTGGGACCCAGACTCACATGGGCACCTGGTTCGGGCTGGCGGTGCGAGCCGGCTTCGGGTCTGGCCAGCAAAGTGAATGATTGTGGGGTCAGCCAACTTTTTGGATAAAAATTTGTAGTCTAATTTTAATAATAATAAATCTCAGAATTATTTGATTGGTTTAAAAACTAAAGTAAGAAATAGACTCCATTAAATGGCTTTTTTTTTTCTCCTTAGGGGTTATGATTGTTTTAATGATTCAATATCCTATCTAATTCAATAAATTCTTTTTAAGAATGTCAAAGCTTAGAATCTATTACGGCATGTGTATATACATAAATATCTTCACGGGTATTTTAGCAAATGGTTTTTGGGTCATAACAACACTCGTCTCAAGAAGAGTTTCATGGGATCACTCCCATAAGAGAACCAAGGAGCTTACTCACATAAGATGAGTCAAATATAATTCATGTAGCTATCAAATCACAGCTCAGTGTTATCTCAACCATTAGATATTACCTTAGAGCTATTATCCACTCTTCTAAGTGCAGGTATAGAAGGCTTTTACTTAGGGCTCCTTACTCGCCTTACCAATACCGACCACAATATCAACTACCTCATTTCTCTCGTGCACGTTAGCCCAAAATCAACATAGATTATCCTCAACTCCCCATCAATCTCATTTTACAAAGTTTGTCCAACTCTGCTCTAGCTTGCAAACTCACCATTTTGTCCATCTATATCACTCTCCTAGAGATAAATCCTTCATCCTAGCTCTCCCGTCAATCAGGAAGTCACACGTGTAATTGTAATGTGGTGTTGTATATGTAATATATGTAGTATTGAATTTTTACTATTTTTTTGTATGTTATCTTTCATGTAGTCCTAGAATCTTATAAATAAGAGATAATGTGTACAAATTTAAGGGACCCTAAAAGAAATACGAAAAAAAAAAATCTCTATAACTAGTAGAGAAAATAATACTTTTTTAGATCTATAGTTTCCCTCTTCACTCTTTATTCTCACTCATTAGTTTCTTTTTCAACTCTTCAGACTGGCTTGCTAGTAAAATTTAGGGTATTATTCACATACAAACTATGGCTTGAAATTAACAACATGATTTTATTGCATTCATCTTAAATTATTTTAAAGATTATTCTGATGATTTTTAATTAGAATATTTTCTTATAAATTTTTTATTAAAAATGAAGGCAAATATTAACTTTAAATCAAAACGAAATTAAAAAAAAAAAAGTTCTTTCTATCGTAAAAAACTCCCATAGTCCCATGTGAGGACGAGGCCCACATAGTGTAACTATTTCAAAATTCAAAGACCCAAAATAAGACCAGGATTTTAACCAACCTTCGAAGATTGAGTCCACGTGGTGTTTTCTACCGAATCTTCACTGTCTCGTCGTTGATAGGGCGGGCGACAACCGAGGAGGATGAATTGTGGGGCCCGCGCAAAGCTGTAAGATTGTACGTTGCCTCTATTGGGAAAGCAAGAGGAAGGAGGACAGAGATGGAGATGCCGAGTATGCTTTTGCGGTCCGTGTAGCGATATCTCCTCGTTGGGCTGTAAGCGGGGCCCCGGCTCGGCGATAATTCCGCCATGACGATTGACGCCGGTGGGGCGCGTTAGTCACATAGGAGGCTACAGGGTTTTGTGGAATGCGGGGCATAGAAGCTTGACGAAACTTGGGACCGTTGGGGCTGAACAGGGACGACATGGCAGCCGTAGGGGTAACGGTCATAATTGGTCCAGATCGGTGGTTATAAGCGCGCCTTGTGACCGTTGGAGGATTTTTTTTTTCCCTCTTTGGTTTAATTTATTTAGTATTATTTATAATTTTTAATATAATAATTGCTTAATTATTCTTTATTCTCATCCTATAAATATATGGGCATATGATGCACATTAATAAACTTCTAAAAAATAAAAATGTATAACAAAATTTAAAAATAATTTATGATATACTATATCATAGATAATAAATTTTATATCAATATTAAATACAATATTTCTATAAACATAAATGATTTACACATATTATATTTCAATCAAGATAAATTGAATTAAGATAGATAATAGATATATACTTCTATTATGCTGTCATTGTCAAGTCTCTATTCTTGAATGAGAAAAGTAGATTGTTGCGTTAGATAGTCGACAACTAACGTAAAACTTATCGAATAATCATGACATGAATCGTAGAACTTTTCAAATAATCATGACATGAATTCTTTAATATATTGTATTAATGATAGGGTTTTCTCTAGAAGCGACGCGCCATATGGCCTGAATACAGTGATAAGTGTGCAATGGCCACTACATCGGCACCTGGATGCAATGTTAAAAAGGCAAGTGTTCTCATATCATGGACGCATGTGGGCAAAGAAGCTTGTCCATGAAACTAAAATTAGGTTAGGATTGTGTAATACTGTAATGTAGATTCTCTTACATGCAAATTAATGAAAATTAATTGATATCATGATTCTTATGAAGATAAATATTCTATGCATTCAGGAAACTAAATGAGTGAGAGAAAGCTAAAGAGAATGATAATTTAGAATTTAAATTTTGGTATTCTGGTAGTACTCGTATTAAAAATGATATATGCGTGATTATAGATAAGGGTTTGAAAGATAATGTTGTAAAAATTTATAGAATTAGAGAAAAAATTATAGCTTTGAAGATTATTGTTGATTATAAGATTATTAATATTATAAGTGCTTATGCTGCTCAAGTAGATTTTGATATGCATGTGATCAAAATTAAAATTTTGGAATGACCTAAAAGAATTAATATAAAAGATACCTCTTCAGAAAGAGTTTTTACCGAAAGAGATTTCAATCGACATATTGGTAGAGATGTAGAGAATTTTAAAAACATTCATCAAGGATATGGGTTTGGAGCGACTAATGAATGTGGTAAGACTATATTAAATTGTATTATAGCTTATGATTTTGTTATACATAATATATTATTTAAGAAAAGATATGAGCATCTCATCACTTATAAGAATGAATATAGTAAAACTCATATTGATTATTTTCTTGTAAGATAAATAGATCATTTAGATTGCATAGTTAAAGTTATTTCGAGTGAAAGTCTATGTACCCAACACCGCTTATTCGTTTTGGACTTTAAGATGAAGGGGCATAGTATGAAAAATATAATATATCATTGCATGTTCTAGGATTAGATATATGGTGACATTTAAAGAACTCTTACAAAATATATAATTATGAATAAGATTCACGATCTTAAGATTTTATTGGTGGATGAGGAAGTTAATGTTATGTGGGAAATAAGATTCACCTAACCATGTTTTTTTTTAATTTCATTTGGATTACATCAAGGATGAACCTTAAGCCCATATCTTTTTGCTTTAGTCATGGATGTTCTTATTAGAGATTTGCAAGAAGATGTTCCCAGGTGCATGATTTTTGCTGACGATATTCTTCTTATTGATAAGACTAAATAGGGAGTTAAAGGTAACTTGAATTATGGAGGTCAACTTTAGAGTCTAAAGATTTTCATTTGAGAAGATCTAAAACCGAATACATGGAGTGTAATTTTAATTGTAATTGATCTAGTGGGGGTTTGTGACTTTAAGCAATCATGTCATTAATAAGAGTACAAGTTTTAGATATCTTAAAGTCTATTGTTAAGAGCGATGGTGAAATAGATAGAGATATTATAAGCAAAATTCAAGTTGAATGAATGAAGTGGAGGAATTCATCGGGCTTTTTGTGTGATAGAAAAATACCACTCAAACTTAAGGAAAAAAAAAATATAAGATGGTGGCTAGACCTGCAATGATTTATAACACAGAATGTTGTTCATTAAAAGAGAAGCATAATATTATGTTAAGTGTTGCAAAGATGCTAAGGTGGATATATGGGTGGCTTTACTCTTAGAGAGAGGATAAGAAATGAACATATACGTGAAAAGTTTGGTGTAGCTCTAGTGGAAGATAATATAAGAGAGAGTCGCCTTAGATGGTTTGGTCACATAAAATGACGGCCTTTCGATGACCTAATTAGGTGAGTAGATGAATTAGATTTAACCTATATTAAAAAAGGTAGAGGTTGACACCTAAAAAGATTTGGTTAGAAAATATTAGAAATGAATTTTTTTTTATTTGATCTAAATATGATCAAATCTTTCAGGTGAGCCCCTAGTAAAGTCATAAATGTTGGTAAGTACAACCAAACTTTCTATTTTTTAAAAATAACATACAATTTGTAAAAAAATTGATATAATTAACACAGAAAAAGATGATAACTCATAGAATTTTGATTAAGATGTTTTAACTAAGTATAAAATAACATTAGAAATTTAAAAAAATTATTAAATTTCATAGCTAAACATAGGAAATCAATAAATGTAGATAAATAAGAGCTATGATTCGAACATAGGAAAGCACTGGTTAAAGATGATCTAAATATGAGATAAACAATATGGTAATGCTAATTCACTATCAAAAAATTGGGTTTTCGCAGCACATTTTTATACCTTTCCCGGCGGTCATAGCCGCCACAAAATTTATTGCAGCGGTTGTAGAATCGCCACATAACCGCTGTTTTTGTAATGCGCTGCAACGGCATTCCGCAGCGGTTCAAAGACCGGCGGGGAAGATATTTACGCCATACATATTTTTGCAGCGGTTATATCCGCTGCATTTGTACAGAATTGTGGCGGTTATAACCGCGGCAATTATAAGCGAAATCGTCCTTTTTCCAGTTATGCGGCGGTTATCTTTATGCTTCATCAATGAAATATAGTTGTTCATGCATACCAAATAAATTCTTATAATTTTTTACTAAAAACATTATAAGAAATTCCTCCTTGTTATTTTGCATAAACACAAATTTGAAGAGTCATTACTTCTCAAAGAACTAGAACATCTCTCACACCTTCCCTATATTTCAATATCCCAAACCTGAAACTAGTCACCAAATTGGTCTCTAAAACAATGGAGAAGAAGTAGAAATAGAGAAATGATGAATAGCAATTACATACATATAAATGAAGGCTGAAGCAAATTCGTTATGCTATTAGTTGACGATGGATAGACTTCTTATTTGGTATCGTGCGTGGCTCAAGGCGGACACATGCTAGGCCGACTGGGGAAGCAAAATTCGTTCTGCTATTATATTTTTATTTTTTTTTATAAAAAGATTGCATCCTAAATGTATAAGGAGGCTTTGCATTTCATTTTTAAAAACCAACAAGTAACCTACGGTTGTGATTAACCTAAACCCTAAGGAATACAAATGAAGAAAATGAAGAAAAACAATTAGAAGAAAAAGAGAAGAAGAGGATGAAGGGGAAGAGACTCACAGTGATGAGGATCAAAAGCACGGTCGGCCGGGATTCGGAAGAGGAGAAGATTTTCGCCGCAGCTATCCGAATTCGCTCCGTAGTCCCGTTCGCGCGAGCAAGGTCGAAGAGAGGAATTAGGGCTTCGGGTTACTTAAATTGAGTTATGGGCTTTGCTAGCGGTTTTAACCGGTGCAATTTGCATCGGTTAAAACCGGTGCAATTGGATTCAAATTTCTGATGCAAAACGTGCTTTTCGCAGCGGTTATGAAAACCAGTGCAAAGAACCGCTACGAAAGGGCTTATTTTTTGGTAGTGTATATTTGAGAAATTTATCTTAAGAAAGTCTTTTCAACGCTTACTCAGATTTGTCTCAATAAATAGCCAAAGTGTCAAACTTGATGAGTTAGTAATGACCTATGATTGACCCAATACTAACTCAACTCAACTCATTACACACTTCATTCAAAATTTATCAATATAAATTACATAAAATATCTTCAAATTTAAAGATTTAACTATAAAAAAATAGAATTTATCTTCTTTTCTTATTTTATATAACAAAAACTAAAAAAATGAAATCACTATATCTTTTCGAGTCGGTTTATACTTTATTAGTTAATCAATGCCGAGCTTAAGTTAAAATTTGATATAGCATGACCTCAACTTGACTCTTAACACGCTAATTTGAGTGTGAGCCTATATATACAATAAGAGAAATCATTTGTGATCCTAGTCTAACGGTCGAACAATAAGGAAATTACAAATCCTTGCAACAAAAATGAATAATTGTGTAAAATGAGAATGTTATCACAATATATCGAAAAATATCTCTGCCATTCTTGGCATGTTATCATTTTTTTTTTTTGGGTAACTAATCCCTCGACGAGCCTAACGGCAACCAACCTGCAGGTGTGGACCTACACTTATTTTATCTCCACCGAAAGAGTCCCACCGCTTGAGAGAGGAGTCAAACGTGGACCCACACTTATTCCCAACCATTCTCGTCGACCGACCAAATTAAGCCCGATTAAATGATATTCTCTTTATTATATTTAAATATGCATAAATATATAGCAAAAAAATCCCAACTAGGTTAGAAAGCAATTAATATAGTTTCTAATTATATATATTGAATTCTCTCTGTAATAACTTTTAATACAAACAAATAATAATTATATATATAAGGGTATAATTAAGATGGAAATATTATTGATATATCCAAAAGTATCTCAACCATCCTTGGCATATTAATACAACGTAATAATTTGTATTTAGGAGAGATTAAATGATATAAATTCATGACTTCCATATGTGCCATGTTTCTCATGTATATATAACACCAAAATTCTATTGAAAAATCATTCAAGAAACAAAATAACTTTCACAAGCTGGTACTTGATTCACAATTGCTTCTTCCCATTGAAGCTCATTTTGCATCTTCATGTAAGTCCAAAGATATATTGTTGATGAATGTCTTCTGTAACTTTTTTATAGAAGCTTAATTGTTTGGTGTTGATATTAGAAACTTAACCTAGCTAGGTATGACATGAATTTCTCTCTTTTTTTTACCCTTTATCTAGGTATGACGTAGTAGCTTCCGGTGTATTCCGGACAACCTCCACCGGAGAATTTGGTGTGGCGAAGGTTCCAGAAAAGGTCCGATCGCTCAATCGCCCACGTCGACGGATTTGAAACCCTTCTTGCTCCAGAAGGGCCATGGCTTGAGATCGACTCTGTAGGTGGATGGTGGATCGCAACTGCCGCCGGAACCGTCGACGGAGTTGGACAGGGAGTGGTTGATGAGAGTCTTGTTCCACATTACCGTTACCCTGCAGAGCTTGTTACCGATCTTGGCTTTGTATACGATGAACACAGAGCATTGCAGTCTCGCCTTCCACGCCACCGTTGCAACCTTGCAATTAATTAAACAAGGATCTAAATACAGTACCATTTGCTTGGTACTGTATTTTTAATAAAAATTTATTTTTTACAACAATATTTAAAAAAAAATTTGGCAGCTTTAATATATTTAAAAAAAATTGTACCAACTTTTGATACAATTTTGATTTAGAATTGTTAGTTGATTATCATATACATTTAAAAAAATTTAAATTTTAAAATTTTATATTTCATCTAAATATATATAAGGGTATGAAGGTAAATTGTTCTCATGCAGCTGTAGCACATCAGCTCTACAGTTACACTATCTAAACAAAATATAATGATTTATACAAAGCAACTTCATGAAGCAACTCTCTATACAACAATTTCACAACCTACTTTACCGACAGCTACAGCCGTCCCAAACGCACCCTTATAAAGACCTTACATATAAGCGAGGGAAAAAGCAAATTACAACTGCCACATGAAAAAAAAAAAAAAGATTACATTTCTGCTGCGATAAATTATCCAAAATATATATAAACAACAAACTAGATTCCTAGAATAACTCCTTCACTTAGATAGAAGTGAGGAGATAATACCCGCAATTAGCGTTGTTTGATCTCGCAGCACCGCTGCAATGATGAACTGCACTGCGAGGGCCGCCAACTTGCAGCATTTTTTTTGGTTCCCCATCCAGCCCCGATGAAGACTGTTCCCCGCAGCTTTGATAATCGGCATGGCTTCCCCAAACGCCATCGTCGTTCCACTGCTGCTGCTAGCTAAGCTTCGCCATAGTAAGTCCTTTGCCAATTCTCCAGCCATGTCTTTTTTGCACATGCTACGTGCAAATTGTATTTTTTGCAATTGCTCCTGTAGCACCAGCCTTTCCCCTTCAACCCACACTTATGGCAGGGCTTTGACGCCTTATGGTGTAGATGGAGGCGAAGGCCATCGTCCGCATCTAGCACGAGAGGGAGGGCAGCGCAGCAGGGATGGAGGTCAACAGAGCCATACTTTCGACAGTGGTAGACGCAGCCATTGACAAGTTTGCTGCAAGCATTGCAGTAGCGAGTAGAGTCATCGGGAGGGGGTAGAGAGAAACTCAAAACAGCATTTGGGGTAGAAAGGGTGGTGGAGGGCGGGAGCAGCAGGATTGGGGGCGGCGCAATGAGTGTGGAGGTCATAGTCGCAGAAAGAGCAATTGTAGCGGGAGCCAATGCCAATTTGGTGGCAGCCATCGCATGTAAATGGAATTTGTGTGGATACGTAAAATAAGTGGGGGTGGCTAAAGTGGTTTAGCTCACCGTATTTCATCCTGGTGCCTAGAAACCAGAGAGAGAGGGGGAAGGGAGAGTGACGAACAGATGCACGCAGCTCTTGATTGTATAGAGAAGGGAAAAGGGTTTAAGTGTTCAGAGAGAAAGAGAGAGCGAGAGACCTCCACAAATTAATTTACGTATCCACACGCACAAATTCCATTTACATGCGGTGGCTTCCACCAAATTGGTGTTGGCTCCCGCTACAATTGCTCTTTTTGCGACTATGACCTCCACACTCATTGCGCCGCCCCCAGTCCTACTGCTCCCGCCCTCCACCACCCTTTCTACCCCAAATGCCGTTTTGAGTTTCTCTCTACCCCTCCCGATGACTCCACTCGCTACTGCAACGCTTGCAGCCAAGTCGTAAACGGCTACGTCTACCACTGTCGAAAGTACGAGTTTGTTGACATCCATCCCTGCTGCGCTGCCCTCCCGCTCGTGCTGGATGCGGACGATGGCCTTCGCCTTCATCTACACTTGAAGGAGAAAGACTGGTGCTACAGAAGCAATTGTAAAACAAATACAAATTGCACTTAACATGTGCAACAAAGATGTGGCCGGAGAGTTGGCAAAGGACTTATTATGGCCAAGGTAGCAGCAGCAGTGGAACTATTGAATGTTAAATATTGACAGTATTTAGTTTCTCTTAATTAGTTATTAATTTTGTATTAAATTTCTGCCAGCATGTATGGTTGATATAAATACAAATTATTTCATTTTGTATGAATTTGTGTTGAGTTAATTGAATGCCATTTCTTATACTTTTTCCTAAGTCAGAAAATGCTCAAAAAAAGCATTTAAATTGACAACTCCTTAGCATAAATGAAGAGAAAGAAAAAAAAATGACGAGTACCACCAGCTTATCTTATAGACAAAATCAGAAAAAATTCAATAATCTAACTCAACAAACTAGGGCTCTAGAGTGTACTGACATGTTTTGTGAGCTTGTGATCTTATAAATGTCCATGTGGTCCTCTATATATTTATTTTAGCATATTTCTTTTTACATGAAAGTTGATCTTTCGTCATTAAAATACTCCATTTTTGTAGGAATCTCAACAGTTATATGCTTTAATTTAAGTCAACAAGATTAATATTTTTGTTTACATCTTCACTTAAAATTCAATAATCTAACTCAACAAGATCAACAGTAGAAAGCGTAGCGCCAACATATTGAGGCACACCCATTTTCCTATTGTTTATTTGTTGATTTATGTATTTTCTATTGCTTTTATTTGACAAAATAGTAGCTTAACATTTTTTTCTTCTATTCATTCTTATAGATGTATCAAATTGGGTCATTTTTTTCATGTTTGAATATTTCGAGAGCATGACCTAACCAAAGAGTATTACTTGTAATATAATTTAATAAAATTGGGATATGCTCAATTTAATAGTCCAATATAAAGTTGGTTTGGGGTCAAACTCTGATTAATTTTATAACTTTAGAAAAAATAACAAATATTATTATCCACACAATTATTCTATAAAAGTAATGTTTAATATAATTGATAATTATAATTACTTATGAGTATAAATTAATAATTTTATCTTTTTAAAGAAATAAAATATAATTAATTTTTAACACAAATTTTAATTTTTAAAATTTAAACTAGTTTTCTTAAGTAGTTCAAAATGAGTGATAAAAAAGTACCTTCAAACTTAAGAAAAAATTCTATAAGATGGTAGTGAGGCCTGCAATGCTTTATGGCGCTGAATGTTGACCATTAAAAGAGAAGCATAATACTAAGTTAAGTGTGGAAGAGATGAGGATGCTCAGATGGATGAGTGAATTTACCTTTAGAGATAGAATACGAAATGAGCATATACTTGAAAAGATTGGAGTAGCTCCAGTATAAGATAAGATTAGAGAGAGTCGCCTTAGATGGTTTGGTCACATAAAACGGCGGCCTTCCAATGGTTAGGAGAGTAGAGGCATTAGATTTGACTTATGCTAAGAATGGTAGAGGTAGACCTAAAAAGACTTGATTAGAAAATATTAGGAATGACCTTTCTTTATTAGATTTAAACGAGAATTTGACATTTAATAGGACACAATAGAGAAAAAAGGATTCATGTAGCCGACCCCACATAGTGGGATAAAGACTTGATGTTGTTGTTGTTGTAGAGAGAGAGAGAGAGAGAGAGAGAGAGAGAGAGAGAGAGAGAGAGGGAAGTAGGGAACGGATGCGAGCAGCTTTAGCTTGCTTATACATAGAAGGGAATAAGGGTTTTGACTTTTAAGTGTTTAGAGAGAGAGAGAGAGAAACAACATGAAGATTTTAAATACATACCAGAAATGTGAGAGAGAGAGAGAGAGGGGGAATGGATGCGGGCAGCTCTTGGATAATGGTTTTAAGCCTTTTAAGTGTTTAGAGAGAGAGAGTCATCACATAAATAATTTCAACCCTATTAATGATAAGCAAGAACCCAAAGCAGAGATATATTATCCATTCGTTCTCTTCTCTTTTACAATAATTATTATAAAAACTCCTAAGTTCAGCTAAATGTATTGAATCCTTATCACAGCCCTACAAGTCGATAAGGATTCAATACATTTAGCTGAACTTAGGAGATTCCATAATACTTAATGTAAAAGGGAAGAGAACGAATGCAAAATATATTCCAGCTTTTGGTTCTTGTTTAGCATTAAGAGGGGGTGAAATTATTTATGTGATCTCTCTCTCTCTCTCTCTATATATATATATATTTGGGATGGTTACTTCAAAGTAATATACATGCATCATTGGTTTATTAATATCAATGCATAGTGAAACTTGGAAAGGATGACTATTGTATGTCATCTCTTCTGTTGAAGGTTCATTCATATTTAAGTTGTAATAATTTGTCTTAATTTGTATTGGGCTAATTAACTTCTACTCTTTTTCCTAATTAAGAAAATAATCTTAAAATACATACAAATTGATGACTTCTCAGCAAGAATGGGGAGAAAGAAAGGCTGACGTGTAACAGTTATCGTATAGAAAAAATGGATCGATTTTTTGGACCCGAACCCGCACAACATTTTGATCGGAAGAAAGATGAGAATTCGCTCGTTGCGTTGGCTCCTTTGTTGTTGTTTGACTTTGCTCCTTGGATGACGTTCCCTTCTGGTCGAATCAAAAGCTGCAACATTTTGATTGGAAGCAATGATGAGAGATCTCTACTGTTCAACTTCACTCCTTGGACGGAGTTCCTGTATGGTCGGATAGGAGTTCGCTCGTTGGCTCATTCATTGCTGTTCGACTTCGCTCCTTGGACGACGTTCCCTTCCGGTTGTATTGAAAGTTGCAAAATTTTGATCGGAAGCAACGATTGGAGTTTGTTGCTATTTGATTTGCTCCTTGGACGACGTTCCCTTCCAATCAGACGGGAGTTCGCTCGCTAGCTCCTTCGTTGTTGTTCAAGTTCGCTAGATGTGAAGGATTTCGAGTTAAAATCGTGTCAATTTCGGGTTTCTTGTCAAGCCGAACCCGGCCCGAAATTTAAAACATGTCGAAAATCAGGTCCCGAACCTGCCGAATCCGACCCTTTTCGGGTTCGAGTTGACCTGAACCCGAAATTTTTATGTCGGATTCGAGTCGAATTTTCGGGTCGTGTCAAATATTGACACCCCTAATAAATATTATGGAATCCTAAGTTCAGCTAAATGTATTGAATCCATATCAACTTGTAGGGCCGAGATGCAAAATTTCATTTAGAAAAAAAGGACCCTACTGAATGAGGAGAGTGGGCGAATTACTTAGATAGTAGTTTGTACCACTACAAAAGTATGATATACATTATATTTTAATTTTGGTCCATCTTTAAAATGATACTATTTCGACCATTAGAAAGAGAATTAAATATTTCTAAATAATGCAGGCAGTTAATAAATTATATGGGAACAATCATTTTCAAAATTTAATTTTATTCTCGCCTATTTGTTGTATAAAATGACTTACATTTTTGTTACCTAGCTAATACTATCATTTTTCCCTCTGAATTTTATCTACCATGCATATAATAAGCCTCGATTTATCTGGTTGAATTATAATAGGAATAAATGGCTCATAACTGTGTAATTCAGACAAAATGAAATCTTGAATAATGCAATTGGCGGTCCCAATTGTTAAGTGTTTAGGATGGTTGCCTGGTTTTTTGACTATTTTCCGGATTCTGCTGGTTCTTATTTTCTGACGATGATGAACGAGACTAGCTGCTTGCCATGTCTCATTGGACGGTCTCCGTTGCAACCTTTGAATATGTTACATGGCTTTGGGAGGACGTTTTTTCGGTGCCTCCAGTTATAGTCCTTGTGTCAATCGATTAGCTCCTGGCTGGCTCTGTGGCAATCTTGGCACTTCGCTCTTCGTGGTTGATTTGGCGGATGTGTATGCTTTTTCATCCTGGCCCGTGATTTCATTGATGACTGCGCAGCTTATCTTAAGTTGTTGAACCTAATCTTAAACTGGATAAATTATCAGCTGTGGAGTTTGGATGGAAGAATCTTTCAAATTCTGTGAGGATAACAAATATATAACAAAATAAAAACAAAATGATGTATTTAATGATTATTTATTGTCATTGAAACATTATCTGTAATAAGAAATTAGTCTCATAATTGCTGACTCAAAAAATTTGTCATTTATCCATTATGAGCCTTTTGTAGCCTGTGTTCTTAGTTTTCTTAGAACCAAATTTTAGATCACGTTATATATTTTCTATTTTGAGCTCTCTCTATAAACACTTAAAGTTGGGACCGCTTCATAAGTAATTGCAGTATTCAATATTTCATTTTGTCTGAATTACTACAGTTATGAGCAATTTATTCTTATTATAATTCAATCAGATATGATCGAGGCTTATTAGATGGTGAATAAAATTAAATTTTGAGAATGATTGTCCTTATATAATTTATTTACTGCCTTCATTATTTAGAAATATTTAATTCTCTTCTACTATAATTAGCCATTTCTAATTGGTTGTAATTCACTTAGGAAAGAAATATGGAAAAAAAAAATTGAGAAAAAAAAATCTAGGCCAATGGCATAAGTTCTTTTTTGCAAAAAACTTCAATGACTTTTATATTACTATTATAAAAGCGGCCTTTTTTTTTTGAACCGAAAGAAAAAATTCCATTAAAAAAAAGATAATACAACACAGCCCCAAAATCAGACCAACCTAAAGTACATCAGTAAAAGAAAAGGAAACAACCTCAAAAAAAAGGATAACCAATGACGAAGGTAAAGAAGCCAACCAACTGGACTTAGTAAATGGCGGTATCCCTACAATCGCCCCGTAGTCATGCAAGACCCATGGCATCAGCAACTATCCCCAAAACACAAATCACAACGGCAACCGCAGAGCACGATAGCACTCCCATTTTCCTATTGTTATAAACAAATAATGTTTTACTTATCTAAATGGCATCAACAAAATAAACAATAGGAAAATGGGTGTGGCTCAATATGTTGGCAATACGATTTCTACTATTGATCTTGTTGAGTTAGATTATTGAATTTTAAGTGAAGATGTAAACAAAAATGTTAATCTTGTTGAGTTAGATCACATCACGTTAAATTAAAGCATATAACTGTTGAGATGTCAACAAAAATGGAGTATTTTAATTACAAAAGATCAACTTTCATGTAAAAAGAAATATGCTAAATAAATAAATAGAGGACCACATGGACATTTATAAGATCACAACGCATGTCATTACATAATTTGGGGATGGCTATTCACAAGTTATCATCACTCAGTAATCTCACCCAAACTGAGGTTGTTGTTCTTTTTCCCTCCATAGAGAAAGTGTTCCCAAGCTTATTATGATCATGAGGTCCTTTACTAGCCATGTAGAGAAACTTCCTCCAATCTAGAATTAAAGAGAGGCCCAACTTGATCATGATATTGAGGATAGAGATAGACATAAATGCTCCATGTTACTAGGTTCTCCGTACTAAGGAGCTTAGTGTTGGTCTTGGACTTTTGGTGATGCCCATACATCCTTTGAATTTATTTATTTTTTCTGATTTTGTCTATAAGATAAGATGGTGCTATTCGTCATATTTCTTTTCCTTCTCTTCATTCATACTAAGGAGTCATAAATTTAAATGATTTTTAGAGCATTTTCTTACTCATCTCTACTCCCTCCGTATACTTCATGGCTTGGATTCATTTTTTGGCAGGCCATTGAGGATTAATATTGCTACTTCTGTTGGTTCACGATGTTTCGTGGCTTGTGTGCTGGTTGATATTAACATCACTAAATATTACCCTAATAAAGTTTGGTTAGGTCATGAGAAATTTGATTATATTCATGAGCAAGTTGTCATGGAGGAATTTCCCCCTTTTCGTGCTTCTTGTAAAAGTATAGGGCATGTGAAGGGTGATTGTCATCCTCACCTGTCTTTTGCTCGGCTACTACTATTCCTGGTGCTTCTAAATTTGTTAATGTCAATGATAGTAATGAAGGGAAAAATGGTGGTGTCTTATATAATTTGGATAATTGTGCTACCCCTTCATTCATAAAACCTGATCATCATCAGGCCTCCACTCAGTTAATAGTGTTAGCATGTTGCTAGAATGCTGACATAACACACTGCTTCAGTTCCTTGAATTAGGGATATTTGATATCGATACACTTCAGTATGGATGCATATTGCCTTAACAATATGTCATTGGACACCCGATATCATCAGTCCTTCGTTTGATGTTTGTCAACGGTCCTTTATTTTATATCAGCCATTATCGATTTCTCGATCAACTATTGATCATAACACACCCTCCAACTCTCTCATTTAGCTCAACGGACTCATCAGCACTATAAAAGGTCTTCCGTAACTCACTTTCAATCTCAACTCCATCCAAATTTGAAGAAGGATTTTCAAAAACCTGGCTAGTAGTTAGTCCATCAATCTTAACTCCGGCCTTGTGCTGTTATTTGATTGAAAAATATAATTTAAAATCTTAATTTTCTTTTGGAAAATAAAATTTCTAAAATTTTAGTTTTAAAATCGAACATGTCATTAAGAATAATATATCGTCTTAGGAGGCAAGAATATGGTTCACTAATAGGTTCAGATTACAAAACCTTAAGTTTATCCTGATTATCGTAGTCGAATTTTTAAAAGAACTACATATGCATCGAAGGATCAAAATGAAGTTTACTCAAATGTTTGACTAAAATAATCTGGATAAAAGATAATTAATTTCATAATCAAAATTATGATAATATAATTATATATCTTTTCAAGGAAAGAGAATATCACATATTATCAATTATTTGAATATGATGATAATTATCGTTGACTTTTAATTTCTAAAAGATAATTAATTAGAGATTTCAAAAAACTTAATTTTGAAAATTTGATATGGGTATCTAAATCTTCTACTAATGTAAGCCCTCGTAGTTAATTACATCAAAGAAAATTAGAGTTTCTTACGAATACTATCGATTAAAATAGTGGTACGAATTTTATTTAAGAATTCAAAGCTCGATGTCAAAGGAGGTAAGGGTTGGAATTTTCAATCAAGACTGGATCAAATTTGAAAACTTATTTCTAGAGTCAAATGAAAAAGAGTATGAGATACTTGGGATTCAGAAATAATTCATAAGTACCCCAGTCTATCCTAAGTATTAGGTTTGAATTTGATGGAAAGATATATTTAGTTTGAATGATCGATTTTATTAGAAAGTTGAGATTCAATTCCCGGAGGTTAAGATCTTATAGCCTGAGCTTATCTCAGAACCTAAATCTAAATTAAGAACTGAAAATCAATGACCCGAACGTAGCTAATGCAATGCAAACATGGACTTACTCCGACCTAGATTTGGGAGCCAGCTAAGCCACCTAAATCCTTCAAAGCTATGAGTCTGGTTTTTTATGCAATAGTGGTAGGGATGTTAATTAGATTAAGTTTGAGAAGTTGAGGCCGACATCTAGAGTGTAACATAATTGACCCCTTAATATTTCTTGAGTATTTGATGCTTAAGTAAATATAATTAAATATTTAGACACTTTTAAATTTATTACTAATGTAATACATGCTAGTTAACTCGATTAATTGCTTGAATCAAAATGAAACAATTTTTTAAAAAAAGGCTTAAAAATAAATTTTATCCTATATTGCATAGATTTCCCTTGACAGATTTGTATCATCATAAGCTAGGTGGTCAGCTAGAACCCGTTGGCAGGGAGGTGCCTAACAAAGGAAAGAAAATACATCAATATGTTATACGAACTCCCGACGGTCTCAGGCTTACTTCTTAAAAAGTTAGAGTTACAATGTTATATTAAAATTTTTTAATTTTGTTTAAATAGAAATAGTTTTAATCGTGTCCTTATGAGCCTCCAATCAAAATCTAGGCTAAAACAAAGATAGACATGTAAGCGCCAAAGAAAATATGAAAAAACAGACAAGCCTAATCATAATCAAAACACATCAATCAATCAATCAATCAAATTAATTAAATAAATATAAAATTCATGTGTCAAGTGTCACTTAATATTACAAATTAGGGTCTTTAGGAAAAGTAAAGTGGGCGGGTACCACTGACAACAATCCCTAATTTCTAATCCTAAGACTCAAGTGACTTTGAAAATTAGTCTTCTCGTTATCCACTTCTTCGTTCTTCTACAGGGCTTCTTGGATCATCAGGTCTGGATATCCAAATGAAAAGAAACCCCCCTCGAGAAGGGTGTTATCTTTTCTCTTTGAATATTTTGAATTTTTTCCTAACTTAATCTTCCAAATTGAGGAAAACTCTCCTCTAAAGGAATGTTCTCTCCTCTTTGAAATCTAAGTTGGATACATATATCTCATCTTAATGCACTTGAACATTACAACTTAATTGAATTTAAATTACATCAAATTACATTTAAATGAAAAATAAAATCTAGACACAATAACATGTAGGGTTATCCTAAGCAGTTATAATTAATCTCAAGAAGTTAATTAATTGAAAAATACTCAAATTCACAATCACACTTGACAATGCTCTTTTAATTTAAAGGATGGCTTATACAATTTCTAAAGCATATTAAAAAAAATATTATTAATTAAAAATTTAATTTATTTATCCCATTTAATCAATGCCCTATATGTGTATGAGCATCTGCATAAGATTGAATTAGTATAAATCGCCCATAACATAAGAGTAAATCTAACGCACAATCAATCACATCACATATTACAAAAATTAAGTAAACTAACACATCAATCTAAACTAGCAACCATAAGTAATTGCATTATTTAATATTTCATTTTGTTTGAATTACTACACTTATGAGCCATTTATTATAATTCAACCGGATATAATCGAATTTATTTTTTTTAATCTTAAAAATGATAATATAATTAAATTCTTTACAATATGAATTTTTATTTTTAAATTTTTAATCACGTGTATTTTTACTAGTATCACTAAAAAGCTATTGAATGTTAAATATTGACAGTATTTAATTTCTCTTAATTAGTTATTAATTGTCTTAAATTTATGCCAGCATATATGGTTGATATAAATACAAAATATTTCAATTTGTATAAATTTGCGTTGAGTTAATTGAATGTCATTTCTTATACTTTTTCCTAAGTCAGAAAATGCTCAAAAAAGCATTTAAATTGATGACTCCTTAGCATAAATGAAGATTTCTTGGTTTTTTAGCTTGGTTCCTTTCTTGTTGTTTCTGTTTTTTTGCTTATAATGTCAACCGATTTTTATATCTGGATGAACATTTATTTAGCCTTTTTTTTTCCGGTTCTCTTATGGCTCTTGTTTATTTTCCTTTTTCTTCCATTGGCTGCTGTTTGGTTTTTGTTTTTGGTAGGGTTTTTCTCTGGGAGCTGTGGAGAAGTTGGTGGGCTGTTTGGAGCTGTGAAGGAGCTGGATTGAGCTGGTGACTGTTTGAGGATCTGGCTGCTGAAGGGTGGCTTAGGACTTGATGCTGGTCTTTGTTGTCTGGCTCTTTGGAGTGGTTGCAGAAGTTCAGTTTAAGGCTGTCTGTTACAGGAGTGGCTCTTTGTCTGGCTCTTAGGATTGAGCTGGTGGATGATTGAGCATTCTTTATTATGAATTTATTGGCTGTTTCGGTGTAACAGATTCTTTTGTATTTCTAGTCCTTTGGACTAGTTTTGTTTTGTTTTTTCTTTTCACCCTTTGTTGTAGGGTGTACTTATTCTCTTTTTTAGCAGATTTTATCAGGTTTTTTATTTTTCTTGCTTCATTTGTTTTGAAGCTTGATTTTTAGGTTGAATGGTTAGGCTTGTTTTTCTTTTCTCTTTACTTTAGGTGGTAAGTTTTTATTATTTTCTTACTACCTACTGTATATGTATTAATTTTTTCTTTAATGAAAATTGGGCATGTTTGCCCCTAATTTTCCCAAAAAAAAAAGAGAGAAAAAATATGACGAGTAGCACCGGTTTATCTTATAGACAAAATCAGAAAAAATCCAATAATCTAACTCAATAAACTAGGGCTCTAGAGTGTACATGACATATTTTATAAGCTTGTGATCTCATAAATGTCCATGTGGTCCTCTATTTATTTATTTTAGCATATTTCTTTTTACATGAAATTTGATCTTTTGTAATTAAAAAACTCCATTTTTTGTTGACATCTCAACAGTTATATGCTTTAATTTAACGTGATGTGATCTAAGTCAACAAGATTAACATTTTTGTTTACATCTTCACTTAAAATTCAATATTATAACTCAACAAGATCAATAACAAAAATCGTATTGCCAAAATATTGAGGCACACCCATTTTCCTATTGTTTATTTGTTGATGGCGTTTATATAAGTAAAACATTTTTCGTATAATTATAAAAATGGGGAGATTATGAAGAATGCTTCATTTAAGATAATTTTTTTACTATTTTCTACGATTTCTTTTTAATTAAAAAAATTTATTGAAAGCAGCAAAAATAGAACAAAGGTTTATATTCTGGTTTTTGAATACCCACTTCTATACTCTATGTTGGCTCCTTTTTTAAATTTATATGTGCAGACACTCCTTAAGCTTATTTTCATATAAAAGGTGTTCCTTTTTATTATTTGCCCTATGGATCCTGCACAAAACCAGCCCTACTTATGCCCAAGAATATTCTAAAATGTAAGCCAAAGATCATCCTACCCTCAATTCTTTATTCAAAACCTAAGGCTTAGATTAAAGGCTGCTATTAAGAGGTATTTAAGAGCTTGATTTTGGTTAGATAAGACTTTTTTTTTTTTTTTTTGGAAAAAAACCCCACATAAGGGGCATATGTGTTAAAATAGATAAAAAAATACACGCCTTAATGACTCCAAAGCTCACTAAAATACAATAATTGAAATAAAACATAAGAGCTTCCCGATCCATCTAAATACAAAATCAAGAAAAAGCAAAAGGAAGATCAGCTCAAATAGAAACCAACAATGAAGGAGACAGAAGAAAACACCAATATTAGCCCAATAGTCAACCAACACATCCAGAGCAAAAATGCTATCCAAATTCGAAGACCAACTCGCACAAAACAAAAGGAAATAAACTACACCAAAAGGAGGATGAAAACCCCATCAACCAAATAAAAGAATACTTCCAAAGCAGTAGCCACCAAACCAAAAACAAAAAGCTATTTTTTGGATTTCCTCTTTCTTCGTTTACCCACCTGAACGATAGTACCTCGCATACCTCTATCCTATTCAAACAGTTCCTCTTCATCATCTTCAGAAGGAGAAGATGAAGAGCCTTCAAGCCAATCAATTTGCTCCTTAATTTTTTCCCCCGATCTAACTCCCACATGGGCATACAAGACGTTAGTAGAAAGTAAAGCAGCTGGAACATCAACAAGCTATTCATTCACTTCCAATCCCACAGAGGAGACCGACACAACCAGGTCAACAAGCATCACAGGAGAAGCAATAGAAGGATCTAACTCACTAGAATCAATGTTCAACACCCCCATATTAACAACACAAAATTCATTATCTCCCACATTCATCAACTTGTTACCAAAAACACCTTGAGCCACTTTAAATTCATTCGAAGAAGGGTCAACAACCACAACACCATGAGACATATTACATTCATGCGAAGAAGACTCAACAACCACTGCCCCGATCATGTCGGGGAGCAACGATTCATATCCAACTAAAGATGATTCAATGACAATATCAACATTAGCGACAAAAGGAACAACCTCTCCGAACTGCAGGGGAAAAGCCTTCTCAGGGAAACAACATCAACTATGGGGTTCACACCAGAAGCAATAGGGACCGCAATAGCAACATTTTTATCACCCCCATCCAAATCAAAACCAACCACATTAGGCACAAGAATATTAGCTAAAGGAGGAATAACACGTTCAGTAGCGATTTCCTCTTTAACAGAAGGAGCAACACTCAAATTCGGATATAGGGTCGGGCAACAATTTTTAGAATGATCCAAATATTTACAATGAAAGCAATACAAAGGAATTCATCCATTTCAACCGATTATAGCATAACCACAAGTCTCCAACCCAAGCCAAACTTGAGAAGCATAACATTTCGTAACATCTAATTCCACTAATATGCATGCCATAGAGGGTCTCGAGCCATTAATAGCCGCATTATTCGTTCGCAAAGGTCTACCAAACAATGACCCCAAACCATGCAAAATCTTGTGGGAGAAAAGATGAGGACACATACAGGGAAAAGAAACTCAAATAGGGACAATGGGAGATTCCACATTAATGTCAAAATGTGGGGTCCATTTGAAAAGCTTCATGAAGCAGTTGCACACGAAACAAGAGCGATGAGAGAAAACCCTACAATAATCTAAGTCATTGACAAGCTTAATCAATACGTTTTTAGGATTCAGTAAAGTAACCGAAAAATTTCCAATAAGCTTTATGTTAAAGAAAAATTTTCAAACTAAGTCAAGTGGCGGGCGATGCCCGGGAAATTTTATGATTAAAACAATCTCGATAGGCAAAGCAAGAGTCGTCATTTCCTCATCAAAGATAAAAAAATCTGGCAAACCATGGTGAAAAGAAACATTAAGCGGGGAAAAATCCAATGAAGCCGACTCACCGGATAAAACATCTCTAAAAAATCTAGATTTAACTTTACCATCCAAGAAATCGGGGTCCATTAACCGATTCCAGTCATAGGAATTGAAATGGAAGAAAAAATCAGCTAAATTAGGGAAGAAAGGTTACCCAAGGACAGCGGCAGACGGAGGCAGAAGGCCCAACAACCATCGCGAAAAAAAAAAGGACTGCTTGCTGCTTTGATTCGTGCGAACAGAGGTGCCTAGGTAAAGTGAATCGGGCTAGGTGAACAAGCCCTCGTCGGCGACCAGCCGTCTGTCGAGTTTCAAGTGTTGTATTGAAATCAGAGGCGGCAACGGTACGTAAGGCACGCCGAATTAACACATATTGTAGCATCTCCAGCCACCGTCACGCTGCCGATCTCCAAAACGCAAGAGGCTACAAAGGCCTTCCTTCCCTTCCTCCACTATGCCCTTGCTTCACTTACTTTCGCAACCCCAACGCCGAATTAACACATATTGTAACATCTCCAGCCTCCTGTCACCACATCTGCATACGGGCGCACTGTCGGCCGCGCTAACTCCGCGATCAGCCCTACCGCAGCTTACACCACTCCACGGCCGCAATCTGCCCCTTTGACAAAAGTGTTTTTTAGAGCAACAAATGCACAAATGATTTTAATCAACCCAATACAAATTAAGACAAATTATTACAACTTAAATACGAATGAACCTTCAATAAAAGAGACGACGTATATTTCATATATGGAATATATTGTTACTTCGAAGTAACATACATGCACCATTTGTTTATTAATAGAATTGCATAGTGAAACTTGGAAAGGATGACTATTATATGTCATCTCTGCTATTGAAGGTTCATTCGTATTTAAGTTGTAATAATTTGTCTTAATTTGTATTGGGCTAATTAAAACCATTTTCTACCTTTTTCCTATTTAAGAAAATACTCTAAAAATACATAAAATTGATGACTTCTCAGCAAGAATAAGAAGAAAGAAAGATCCGACATGTAACATTTATCGTATAGAAAAAAATTCAAAATTGGACATTCGCTCCACTTTTATAAGTGCCATCAATTTAAAATATTTAATTCTCTATTGTAAGTTCATAATATATTCCATTCCCTCATAATACATTATAATAGGGCTAATATGACCAATTAAATCATGTCTAATAACTTTTTTTCTTCCTTCCATATAAATTTTTATTGTTCATCAATCTCTTCTCAAAATTAATTTTTAGGCTGTCTTCTAACAATTAGCTTCACTAATAACTATCTTAATTATAATCATCAACCATGAGTTAAGAAGAATGATTATAATTTTAATGGAAGCTTTGAGTACTCAAAATTAAAATATACTTTTTGGTTGGTTTGGCTAAAGTGGAGTATATTCGATAAAAATTGGAGAGAGAGAATGATAACGAGTGATTAATTTGAGTAAACAGAATTTAACTTACCTTGAATTTATGTCTAATTCATTAAATAGAACTAATATGACCATTTAAATAGTGTATATTAAATTTTCTTTCTTCCTGTTGCATACTAGCATATTTGTGACGGTAGAGAGATATATACTTAGTATCCACATTTTGTATGAACATCCATCATACATACAAATAAGAGAGTGGCCTGGGATGCGAGAGTCATAAAAGACACTAGGTGAGGGTGGTCAGAGGAACTGTAGACGACAGGTGACGGTGGACGGAGGGACCATATTCGGCAAACGACTGGGGTTAGAGGAACCGTAGTAGGAGGGCGACGATGGTCGGAGGGATTATAGTCGACGGGTGAAGGTGGTTGAAAGAACTGTAGTCGACATGTGACGATGGTCTGAGGATCTTAGTTGGTAGGTGTTCTTGGTCGTAGGGACTGTAGTCGATGGGCAAAAATAGTATGAGGGACTGTTGTTGGCAAGTGGAGAAGGTCGCAGGGACTGTAGTCGGGGGGTGCGTGCTTGGAATGATATAGTAAATATACATCATATAGAGCACATTACATGATGTTGATTGGAAGAATCCATTGATAAGGGATCTATTCTCAAAAGAAAGTTGGCATGTTCATTTTGTTGGCAGGATGATGGACGTTGGAGGGACCATAGCTGCTAGCAACAGTGATAAGAAGGATCGTATTCAACAAGTGAGAGAGGTTGGAAGGATTGTAGTCAGTAGGTGAGGGTGGTCAGAGGAACTGTAGTCGACAGGTGACGGTGGACGGAGGGACCATATTCGGCAGACGACTGGGGTTAGACGAACTGTAATCGAATTAGTTTCGAGGTGGATTTTCTTGATCCCTCAGGAGCCGAGACATGTAAGTATGTGCCCAATTGAGCTAGACTTATTTAATTCTTTCTGAGTTCGAACCCGAGCCCTAATTCGATCTTGGCTCATTAAAATATTTTACGCTCGAACTAATTTAGAAAGCCTCACCTTGACTCGATTTCTCAGTTTTAAAATAAAATCTAAGTTAAAAAATAAAAAAGATAATTTAATAATTAAAATATATTTTAAAATATTAATTTAAATTATATTTTAAATTAATTAAGTGGCTCAATAAACACAAATTTGGATATAGAGTCGAGCTGAAGTCTAGCTGATGAGCAGTCAAAGTCCCAATTAAATCACGACCGTTCATTGGGCTCTCTCTCATCGCTGCTGCTGTAGAATTTAAATGGGCCTGTGCGGCGGCCCAGATTGTTTCCACCGCCAATATATACCTCAGCTCCATATTCGAAAGCTCCACTGCACTTTTTTGTTTGTACTTGTGAAGAGCTAAAACCCCTCATCCTTTCCCCAAAAAAAAACCCTCATCCCTCCTGCTATTAGCAGCGGCCGGCGGCGAACCTCCGAACATGTCGGCCTTCTTCTCGCTTGGAAGCTCTAGTTCTTTTATCTGTGGAGAGGCTGTTGGCTCCCGTGCGGCTCGGTTCGTCAACGCCTCTCGGTTGCCGAGGTTGAAACCGGCGACGCTGTCTTATCGCGCGTCGGCATCAGCAAAGACCACTGTTATATCTGAGGAGACGGGGCCGAAGAAGCCAGCGAGGGGCATCACGAAGCCCAAGCCAGTGTCGCCGGCAATGCAAGCCTTCCTCGGAGTAAAGGAGATCCCGCGGACGCAAGCCCTAAAGCAGATTTGGGCCTACATCAAGCAGAATAATCTCCAGGTTTTCCATCTGGCTATGGTTTTGATAAGAAGCGTCTGTAGTTTTTTAGGGTTTTGAGGATGGGGTTTAGGGGCTATTTATAGGTCGGAAGAACTTAACATCCGTTAGGGTTTTGATGGTATTTCTGCTTTATATTGGAATATCTAAAGGCAAAAGAAATGATGAAAAATTTAATCGTGATGATTCTGAAGGACATTGCTTGCTTTTGTTGGAAACTTAGTATTTGGATTTTTGTAACCTTATCCTTAAAAGATACTGTTGGTGGTTCCTTCAACGCTTATTAAAACCCCAAAGGGAGGGGGTGGTAGAGCCATACACGTAAGTACAAAGAAGACTTTGCTAGGGTGACTTTATAAAAAGGGCGAGAGATCGACTTTAATGAAAACTTTGGGGTGCGGGGTTGAATGCTCTTGGAATCCACTCAAAATATCCTTCGGAGTTGATTTTGGATTGTTAAATCTACTCAACCACTTTTAGTTCTTCATTTTCTTCTTCTTGAGTCTCAGGTACACTACAAGTAATACTGACGAGTGGCGTAAGGTTTCCCTACTTCATTGAAACGGATGTAGGTGTTACTCAACAAACCATTTAGGGTTTAGGGTTTAGGGTGCGTTCATTATGTGTTGTAGTCCTCTTATCTCTCCAGTGTTTATGTATACATTGCCATCATTAGTTTAATTGTAAGTCGACCCCCACACAGATGTACATAGAAGAATTTGTTGCGGCAACTAGATAACGGGAGGGAGAGATTAACTTTAACAATAACTTTAGTACGTTGAGTTTGATCCTTTTGAAATCCACTGGAAGAATCCTTCGAATTGGATTTTGGAGTTATAAATCTACTCAACTACTTTTTTTTCTTTATTTTTTCATTGTTGGATCTCATGTACTCTACATGTTATGAGTAGTGTAAGGTTTACCCCCTTCATTACAATGGATGTAGATGTTGCTCACCAAGTCACTATAAATTTTGCCTTCTTTATATGTCGTATTTCTCTAATTTCTCTGTTATTGATTTATACATTGCTCATGGTTAGGTTTTTAGTAAGTCGAGCCATACACAAAATTACAAAGAAGGATTTGTTGGGACAACTTGATAACAAGAGGGAGAGATTGATTTCAACGAAAGCTTTGGCACATTGAGTTGAATCCTCTTGGAATCCACTCAAGGCACCCTTTGGAGTAAAAAATTTGGTCAACCATTTTTACAACTTCATTTTCTCCATATTGAGTCTCATGTATTCTACATGTAAAACTTTGTGACATTGACTTGAATCCTCTTGGAATCCTCTTGGAGTAGGTTTTTGAGTATAAATTTGCTCAACCACTCTTAGACCTTCATTTTCTTTATGTTGAGTCTCATGTACTTTACATGTAATAGTTGATGAGTAGCTTAAGGTTTCCCTCCTTTGTTACAACTAATATAGGTGTAACTCACCAAACCACTATAAAATTTGCCTTCTTTGTATGTCATAGTCCTCCAATATATTTGGTGTTGATGTATATATTGTTTAATATTAGGTTTGTAGTAAGTTGAGCCGCACATAGAAGTACAAAAAAGGATTTTTTAGCAAGTTGATAACAAGCTTTATTTTTCGCATCATATAACTCTTTCAATTGTATGACATGCATGCGCGAGGTTTATGAATTAGTATGAAAAGAATAGGAAATTGAATGAGTCAAAAGCTTATTTGGGGTTTGCAGTTAGCATATTCTTTTTATGCACAAATATTATAAGAGAGAGGAGATTAGTATGATTTTCATATGTGCACGTTGGGTGAGGAAAATTAAGAAAAATTCTCTTCTATTCTTTTGCCCAGTCTTCTTCCTCTAATCTATACCAAAGCCTAGTTTGCCTATTTTTTTTCTTCCTGTCGTTAAATTGGAATCTTGGAATCTTGGTAGTTAATGAGTGTAGTTTACAAAAGCTTCACTCGTGACCGTGCTATGGTGTAAGAGAGCAAAGTTTCTTAATATTTTTGTATATTGGGAACAAAGATGACTATAAATCTTGTGTGAAGGGAATATTCTATACTATAAAGGCAAACAAACCATGCCCATGGATCAAGCTTGTTTTTCTTTAACTCAGATAATTTTTTTTGGTTCATGATAGTTTGCACTACAAGTTCTTCATTTTTCTAACTTTTTATAAATTTTGCTCAACTAGAAATATTGCAGTATTCAATAGCTAGCATGTTTAACTTTCCTAAAGTATTATTTTATGGTTCTAGGATATAATACTTGGGCGTTCTGTTAATACCTATTTTGTGGAAGTTTCCTTTATTTTTTTCTGCGCATCTTCAACATGGAACTTCTCTTATAAAAAAAGTATCTTAAAACTACATTCTCTAATTATACTTTTTTATATACAAGATTAGTCATCTAGAGTTTTCTGTTGGGGGTAAGCTTCTTTGAGATAAAATATATTTTGAAAATCAACTTGGAACTATTGAATGCCTAAGATCCATTATTGAATTCTAGAAGTAATGTAAAATGTCTTAGAGCTTTTAATGCAAAACTAAAATAAGTTGCCAAAAATCGCGCAATAACGACATAAAATCCGTAGGTTAAAAACTCATAATCTTGGATAACTATCTGCTAACTTTGATGAAAATTTAGAACAAACAAATTTAGAAGAAAATCAAATGATTCTTTAAAAATGTAATACTTGATGAGTAGAAGAGAAAATAATAATATAAAATCCTTCTCTGTACAAGTTCAGGAACAAGTAAATCACACTGATTCTTTAAAAATTCAGTCTAGTTAAAAATTAAATTGTATCCTATTTGATTAAAGTTAATATCTCAAATCAGTAACAGAATATTGAACAAAAAATTGTAGAAGAGAAATAATTCATTAGAAGCAAGCATTTTGCTTGGACAAGGAAATAATTTGCGCAGAACTCTTAAAGTATCTCACTTAATTAAGGAATTGAATCCTACAAGTGAAAATAATAATATATCCAACTAGAATTTTATGTAAATGGCTATATTTTTATTTTGTGCATGCCTTGGGCCATATTTATAATCAGGAAGCTTTTTAGAATTCCCCTTTCCATTGGTAAAAGGAGTCATATATGGCTGTTGCCACAAGAAGAAAACAACTCCCGCATTTGAGTTCAATAGCAGTCGGTTTCTGTTGTTCTCTATTCTGATTTGTATAGCAATCCTTGTTGGACTTATTTTAATTATAAAAATATATTTCCCTTGCTTCGTCCGGAAAAAAATATTTTGATTTCAATCTAAGATGTTCATCTCGCAGTAAAACTTCTAAACATAATTGTTTTATAGAACTGCCAAATGGAAAGCTATTGACTTTTCGTTTTTGGTTTGCTTTTAAATCATAGGATCCAGAGAACAAGAAAATCATAGTATGTGATGAGAAGCTGAAAAGCATATTTGGAGGCAGAGATCGAGTTGGGTTCCTTGAAATCTCAGGGCTGCTCAATCCTCACTTTGTTAAGTAACAGTATCTTCCATAACTGTAGGATTTTGTACAAGGATGCTCTAGGTTTTTTCAGTATACTTTGTTAAATACTAATATTGCTATATACCTAGAGTTTGGCATCACATGTGTCTGCAAATGAATTCTTTACGTTTTCTGCCTTTAAATGGTAGTAAATGATCAAATCTTGTGTTTTTTGTTACTCTTTTATGAATACTGCAGCTCTCTATTATCTGTTCATTTGCTGACCCTATATCTGTTTGCAACCTACGCTGCTCACTATGGAGCTCATCATATCGAGGTATGAATAGCATTTACCCTCTTATCATTGGTAGCTTCCTATGGTAGCTCGTAAAACTGCTTGATATGTTAATCTTCTAATAACTGATTTGTTAGTGTAACTAGAGTTATTGTGTTTGGCAAGGTAGTTGTGTTTGCTTTTGTAACAATAGGACTAGCCATGTTTTTGTAGCTTTTGATGTAAGAGCATTCATTCTGTCAGCTCACTTGAATGAAATAAATGAGCCAAAACCTTTTAAACAGATCACTTTTAAGGTTCCTGATCATGCAATCTGGAGTTTTTCCGAAATTATTATATCATGGCGGTCTTGAACTTTGAAAGAACCGCTTCCATGACAACACTAAGACCATCTCCAACCGAACACCAAACATGCATATGGCGCCATTCGGTCGCTCTAGCCGAAGGTCAAATCTTCCGCTATTTGTTTGTGGGTGAACAATGCGACGTCAATATTGGCGTTGCACTGTTCATCTACGTGATTTTTCTGTCTCAACTGGATTTGCCGTAGAAATGCGCCAAAGAGGAGAAAGACAGTTACATCCGGAGAAGCCCGCAAAATAGAGTTCGATTGGAGATGAATCACGATATTTTTCAGTTTCACTGCATTTTGGAGTGAAAAATGAAATTTTTGGTTGGAGATGCCCTAAGTAAGAAGTTCGGGTAATAGAATGAAAATGTTAAGGTGAATTTGATGATTTTTTTACTAGCCAATATTCAAGATCCAGTACTTAGTCTACACTATTTAAGAAAAAAAAATTGCATACATTTCTTAAGAATTATCCTTTATCACCAATAATTTCATTCGGGGCAGATCTAGCCATTCCACACATATTTCTGGGTCGAATAGATTTGTATATGTATTTTTTTGTTTTGTTTAGGCTCCTCTGCCTGTCTTTTTTTTTTCTTTCTTACCTATTGCTTTTCTGCTTCCGGTGGGAAACAAGTGAATTTGATGAAAAACCCAAAACTGGACCACGAAAGTTAAATGTCTAATTATTGCAATTAGATAAACAATATTGATGCGCTGCATCAATTTGTTGTTACTGGGCACCACTGGAGTGAAAGAAAGCAAATCTGGTTGTTGAAACAAAGAATTGGAATACTTAAAGATCATTAAAGCTAAAGGATCCAAAATTAAGCTGGTGGTGGGCCTGGCTTTAATATTGCATCCTTTCAGCTTTAATAATACTAAAGAGTAAAGCAAAGTTGATGCAAGGTTGATAGATCTAGATCTTCATTTAAAGAGGACTGCTTTTTGTTTGGGGTGGCTTTCTTACCACTTTTTAAAGCAGTTTTTTAGTATCTATATCTAAGAAACAATAAGAAAGTCATCCCAAATCTTAATTGCTCCGATTGCAAGCTCTGCTTACTTTCATTTCCCCCCTCCCCCCTCCCCCCTCCCCCCTCAATCTTATAATTGCAATCAAAACACTCATTCCCAATTTGTTTACTTCCAATAACCTTCAAATTATTTTGATGTTATATTTACAAAATTTTCCTTCTTAATTTTGTCGAAATAAATAAAAAGTAAGATGAAGGTATCTAATAAAGTCGGATGGTAAGTGGGTTTGAAATGTTCTATTATTCTTCTATATATGTCAATTGAATTGGATCCTCTTCAATTAGAGCATCTTCAACCGAACGCCAAACGAGCGTGTGACATCATTCGATCGCTCCAACTGAACGCCAAATCTTCCGTCATTTACTCTCGGGTGAACAGTGCGACGCCAATATTGGCGTGGCACTATTCACTTATGTTATTTTGCTCTCTCAACCGGAAAAATGGTCGAAAGGGAGAAGGATCGTTACTTTCCCAGAAGCACATAAAATAGCATTCGATTGGAGCAGCATATATTGTCGTGAAAAATGGAGCTCTCGCTGGAGATGCCCTTACCATGATATTTTAATGTCTTTTTAAGTTACTCTCATGTTAGCCGTACAACAGCGACATGTCAAAATAAAAAAATGCCAATCTGCCCATTAAAAGCGAGAGGCCATATCAAATAATGAAATAAAAATAAGCAGATGCCTAATCATTTTAATTATTCTTATGATTATTAGATTCGTCAGTTTTTTATCTTTTACATACCCATTCGTATTTCTATAGAATATTTAAAAGTTGAACTTCCTAAGCATGATATTAGGAGCAATTATTAGGTCCTTTCACTGGATGTAGAGGAAGGTTCGGTTTTAGGCAAAAATAAGTCAAAAAGTGCAAATACCGAGTTTTTTGAAAAACTCGGTATTTTTTCAAAAAAACTCGATATTTGCACTTTTTTAGGCAAAACCGAACCTTCCTCTAGGTCCTTGCACCGGACCAAATAAAAGTTCTGATATTAGTGGAGTGTAAATAAATAAACAATAGCATGCTTTTTAAAGATGCGACTTTCCTTCACTCTAATCATAATTAAAGATATAATTTATTTAATAGCTTAAATTCTCATCTTTTTTTTTTTATCTAAGGACTTCACATTTTTATCTCATTGATGTACTTTCTAAAACATAATTTATCAATTTTTAATAAAATTTTAATAATTACATAAAAAAAAAGTCCTGATATGTAAATGCTCATCTTTACTTAAACAATAATACTTTCAAAGATTTCACAATTTCTCACTTATTAATTAGCATCCTCACAATATATTTAAGAGAAGATATAACGAAAATACTGTTTAACTCCTATAGCATAATACTTTGTTCTATATGATACTTAATTTTCAATTTGCAATATTATTTATAACAGTCTAAACAGTTAATTATTAATTATTGATATGTCGTATGGATTGACTTAATAGTCTCGAAGTTATCTCATTAGTATACTTTCAAAAAGCACAATTAACATACCCGGCCACAAATAATTGCTTCTTTTCTTTAGGGGCTGTTTGGTTGTCTGTATTAGGAGTGTAAAGTAAAACAAATACATGTATTTATTAAATTTGATTGTTTGGTTAATTTTGAGGGGAACAAATGAAAACCGGCTGAAGCATTAGGCGTGTATTAATGAGTGAGTTTTCCGTGAATTAGAAACCCGCTCAATATGAGCGGGTTATAAATTCGCTAGAAGAAGAACTCGCTGTTCGGCTTCATTTCTTCGCAGGAGGTGTAAGATTGCACGAGAGGTTCTTCGCCTCTTCGTTCTCGTTCGACTTCGCTCCTTCGACGGCTCCTTCGACGACGTTCCTTTTACCTGTCCGAGCGGAATTTGCGACATTTTCATCGGAAGTAATGAGCGCAGCTCGCAAGTTCTGAAGGTAACTATCCCTTTCGCGCGCTTCTTCGGCCATGGCATTGATCTCCTCCGGATTCCAGAAGCCGAAACACACGGAGCCATTTCCCTCTTCCGATTTCCTTTGATTCGCAAGCACAAGCCCAGTCGGCATACTGATTCGAAGTTAAAGCTTTATCCTTTCTGTACTTTGAAGAAAGATTCATATCGGAAAAATCTCATTATGCATGGTTTTCTCATTCCTGTGGGTTGCTCGACCTTAGCTTCTCCCTGTTTCTGAGCCTTTGTTGTAATCAAATCCAATTTCTTTCTCTGTACCTTTGATTCCTTGCGGGGATTCATCAAACTCATCCAACGCCTTTCTCCACCAGCTTTCTTCAATTCCTAATTTGTCCCACAGAAGTTTAAAGCCCAAGTCCGCTTCTTTTTCTGCTATCATCTTCATTTCTCCACTTCAAATAGCAAGCAGAAAAGTGACGTTTTTGATAAGAAAGAGAAAAGAAACCCATTTCTCTGTATTTACGATTCGGTCGATCCATTTTGGTTCAATTTTTGTCTCCAAAATGGTGTTCAAGTCATACACCAATCTCCTTGAGCTCGCCTCAGGGGAGTCCTCCTCCTTGGGATGGTTCCCACGCCGAATTCCTCGCGTGGTCACTACCTCCGGCATCGTTCCTGACCTCGACTCCGCCTTGTCTTCCCAATCCATATCTTCATAGAACGTTATAAACTGCTTCTCTGAATTTCTCCGTATGATCGACTACATATTGTCTTATTACATTTTAATATTCATTTAACCTTGAATGCTCAACATTTCTGCTGTTTGAACATCGTATGTTTTCTTATCACTTCTTTGGAAGGATCATCATCATCTTTGTGCAACTCTCAGGTGTTGGTATTATGAATTATCATTCACTCCTTACAATTGCAAGTTTCACGAATAAATCATTCATAAAACTTCTAACTATATTAATTTTTATCTATCTATTTCGTATCAATTTTGTTACATGATAATTTAATTAATTTGTTGCAGATATAAATGGCAACGGCTTCGTCAGGTTTTAGAAACTTTATTTGTTTTATTACATAAATGGTTTTTATTTGATCTCACAAAGCTGAAGCTTGTGAGATCTGCAATATAGTGCTGCTTATGCTGGGTCAAATGATATATGGTTTCTTGATTTTCATAATAATAGCTCATTCATTTTTACTTCAAAATTAGAAAACATGCAAACATCAAAATTAGAACACATAGGCATGCAACCAGGCCATAGCAGAATGCATGACTCCTATACTACTAATGCTAGTTCTGATTACGATTCTCAAAGGTACAATGAAGCAATGCAGAAGTTCAAAACATTAGGATTGCGAAGTCAAGTAAATTCAAGTGCGAGTACAGTGGAACAACCAGTGAATATGGTTTTGCTCCCTCTGTAACGAGCAGTGAAGGCCAGAACACACGTGAAATGGAGATGAGCACACGTGAAATGGAGATGAGAGTGATGAAGAACTTTCATAGCTATAGCAGTAGCTAGCCGTTAAGACTGAACTAGGTTTCATTGAAGAGCCTTGCATCCCTTGTGACTTTCGGAAGTGTTAAGCGAGAGGATATCATCATTTGGGTGCTCTGTACAATCTATACGCAATTATTTTGGTGAAAAATTGAACAACCAACAATATTAGTCATTTACACGTAAATTAGTCTGGAGTTATTTAAACTTTTCTTTTATTCTTATGGATATTAACGTGCTTCAGCAAATGCTGCAAGAGGTCGACCCGTTATATATGAATATTTAACCCTGTTGTCAGTGGTTTGATGCATAGTTTTACAGCATTTGCTTTATATATGAAATTTAAACCCGCTCAAAGGTAGAGGATGACCTTTGGGCTTGTTGTGAGAAAAAAAAACTGATTCAGTAAATAAACGATGACTTCAAGATGATTGCAATTTTACTCCAATTATTTCGAGTATCCAGTCAACAAAAAACCGACTAATTTTTTTTTTAAAATTGTTTAAGAATGTGAGCGGGAAATTAATCATCCGGACATACTTCAACATGATGTTTCTTCAGGTTCATTGAATCAGCTCATAGCTATTTTACGGTTGGGGTCTAGGTTTAGTGCTAGAAGGGCTTCGCAGGAGTTTTTTGGGTCGGAGGATGTCAGAGATACTGAAATAGCTTAATTGATTGAAGTAAATTTTATCTTAATTTGATTTAGGTTTAAATAAATTTAATTATATAAAAAAAATTATAACACCAAATAATACAAATTATTATAAACACACTACTTTTATAAATATATTTATTTTAATGCTAAAATAAATTATTACAAAAAAATGCTTTTACTTTACTTTGGATATATCTAACCAAACAAGGGAAACAATTCTCCTGCGTTTATTTTGCATACAACCAAACAGACTTAAAGTATTTAGAATGCATTGCATTTACTTTACATTGCATTTACTTTACACTGCATTTATTTTTCAGGCAACCAAACAGCCCCTTAATGTGAACGATATGAACAGGGGCGGATCCCTTTGGGCTTAGGGGTGTAAGTGTAATTGAACCCTATAGAAAAATAAAAAACTTTCTTTATTATATGATTCTTTAGGTAATTTATACTCTAACATCTTTTTTTAGTCTTTATTTCAAGAGTTTTTAAACAATTACCCCCGCTAACTGGTCGAATTCCGCCAAAGAACGCTGACCCATTGACCCCCATTGAACCCCGGAATATCAAATTTTCTTATTATTTAGAGGTCTTAGTTACTTTTGATAGATAAAAGATATATTTAGCGACTATTTTCTGTCTCTATTTTTTTGGTTGTTAATGACCCATTTTCTTGTAGTAAAGGGTCGAGCCAAATTCGAGGCAACACCATCAGTTATTTATAAATTTGCCCCCGCTAAAAATTAAGACTGATTCCACCCCTGAATATGAACTCATACATGATGTATGTGAAGAATATTCTTTAGTGCAGAGAATAACAAGTGAATAAAATACATTATGATGAATGAGTGCAGAGTTGGGTTATAATAATAGCAATGGCATAAAACTATGATTAAATGTACGGCTAAGATGATCCTGTCGGTCAAATCAGGTCATTCATTTGATCATGAGAACATGGGCTCGCTGGATTAATTTAGCATAAACTAAAAAAGAGACGACAACCAATGATTTAACTCAAGAAACAGTATTAAAAGGTTGCAAAAATTTGCTCCAAATAATCAATCAATTAGAGCCAGTTGTACTTTTATTCTTTCCTCTTTTCTTAATATTTTCGTTAATTATACCTTGTCAGTAATAAGAATATGATTATACCTGACAAGCAGCTTTAAGTTACAAAGGCTGCATCTCTTGCTCAGGAACAATAGCATCCACAGGTCTGTATGCAGCCTGCGAAGCACCAAATTTATGTCTCCACAAATACCAGACTAAGAAGGTTGTGAAACTGACCATCACAACAACTGAAATACCCAAGCCCACTGCCCATAAATGTCGCTGCCACCATGACCTATGCATATGACAAAGATGAATAGATAATCAAGAAGATTCGGGCTTCATTTGGGGGCAAATTATTAGGTACGGTTACCGGACCTAAATTTGTGTCCGGACTTGTACGCTTTTCATATATTTTTACACCCTTTTACTGCCCTTTTGCTGCCCTTTTACTGAATATTTTGAAAAACGCAGCAAATACTTCATGAGTAAAATATTTGTTGCGCTTTTGGTACGCTTTTGCTTTATTTTTGTAAATACTCAACAAAAAAGTAGCTAATATGCAATTAAAATTGCGTATTAGCTGCCTTTTTGCAAAAATATATCAAAAGCGCATAAAAAGCGCACAAATCCGGACACAAATTTAGGTCCGGTGACCGGACCTAATAATTTGCCTCATTTGGCACGGCTTTCTCACTGCTTTTTAAAACAACTTTTTATTACAAAATTAAAAAAAATTTGTACTAGAAAGCTGCTTTAAGAAGCAGAAAGAAAGCCGTCCCAAACGAAGCCTCAGTACCAGGCGCACAAGTAAAACCATTCAGATTGATCAAATTAAGGAGAGCAGACAAACAAAAGCTGTTTTCTGATAAGGATGGAGCAGGCAAAATCTAAGAGTAGAGTTTCATGGTTCTTTTGGAAACCATTTTTATCAAAACCACAGATGACTTGAACATGTTTGATATGAATGTATTAAAAAGGTAAATACCTTCTTAATGGAGGCTCAAAATTCCAATGAACGACTTCATAGCTTCCAAAAGTTTCAGGAAGACGAAACCGGTGTTCAGTTATTCGAGTAATTATGCCCTGGATATCATAAGGTGCTTATAAGTATTGGCAAAAACTGAAAGGCAGATATGTACAAATCCAAAATGCAATAAGAGTTGCTATAGGATGAATTTACCATTGCTGTTCTATTAGAAATAAAGTCTGAAGTCCCAGCTGGAAATATAGCCAATTTTATGAGAGTACCGTTCCCTTGGCTAGTAAGTTTCATTAAATGAACCTGAAAAAACAAACATAGTGGCCGTATAACAATATACAATAAGAAACGTGCAAGCATTTGCATGTGTAAGATGTTCAGATGGAAATAATGGGGCAAGCCGAGCACTCTAGGTTCAAGGCGCTTCACTTCCATGGTGAAGGAATATCTTTCCACCGTAGTAGGAACTTAACTAGCTTAAAATAATAAATCAGTTGAGATTTAACTTTTACCTGATATGACTTAACATCCAGATCATGAGCAATGAGCTCTTCAAGTTCCTTTGAATGAGGGAGTAGGGCCGAGTATGTCAGATTTAAAAACATATCGAAGGTAATGATACCAATTTGGATTTGACCTGAGAGGGAACAACTAAGAATAGACATATAATACATATAAGCAGAAAATAAGAAATATCCTTTACTTGAACAATATATATATATATATATATATATATATATATATATATATATATATATATATATATATATATATATATATATATATATATATATATATATATATATATATATATATATATATATATAGAGAGAGAGAGAGAGAGAGAGAGAGAGAGAGAGAGAGAGAGAGAGAGAGAGAGAGAGAGAGAATAATTATTTTGTCTCCTGGAATCAAGTTCTTTCATAATAAAAACAGTAACAGAAAATCCATCAAAATGTCTATTGGGTCCATAAGACTAACCACTCCATTACTCAAATTCCCCTTCAACTTCCAACTTCTTGTTTAATTCCAAAGATGGAGACAACCCGTTGGATGTGCAAGTTTATATTCCTCGTATAATAAAATCTGGGAAACCTTTCATATTCCTTAGTATCTGAAGGAATTTTTTTACAAAACCGTAACAGAGTCATTTCTATAAGATGGTGGTGAGACATGCAATGCTTCATTCCTTAGTAAAGCCACTCATCTACCTGAGGCTGAGCATCCTCATCTCTGCAAAATAGATGGGGATATTATTAGTAGAATTCAAGTTGGATGGTTGAGTGGAGGAATGCATTGGGCTTGTTGTGTGATAGAAAAATCCCCCACAAACATAAGGGAAAATTCTATAAGATGGTGGTGAGACCCACAATGCTTTATGATGCATAATGTTGGCCATTAAAGGAAAAGCATAATATCAAGTTAAATGTTTCAGAGATGAGGATGTTCAGGTGGATGAGAGGCTTTACTCTTAGAGAAACGATACTAAATGAGCATATACGTGAAAAGCTTGGGGTAGCTCTAGTGGAAGATAAGATTAGTGTGAGTCACCTTAGATGGTTTGGTCACATAAAACAATGGCCTTCTGATGATCCGATTAGGAAAGTAGATGTCTTAGATTTGGCTTATGTTAAGAAAGGTAGAGGTAGATCTAAAAACACTTGGTTAGAAAATATTAGAAATGATAATTTTTTATTAGATTTAAATAAGAATTTGACTCATAACAGGACACAATGAAGAAAAAGTATTCATGTAGATGACCCCACATAATGGGATACTGGGGCGGATCCATCTTATGCCGAGGGGGGGCGCAATTGCCAATTGCCCCCCTGAAAAATTATATAGGTAATTGTACTAAAATTTTTATTATATAATAGGCAATTGCCCAACATAATTCTAGGTAATAAAAAAGATCGAATGTCCCACTACATCAAATTTTTAGTATTTATTACATGGACTCTGTAGAGCAATACCCCCCCCCCCCCCCATAAAACAACGGCCTTCTGATGACACAGTTAAGAAAGTATATGCATTAGATTTGGCTTAGTTTAGATGTAATCTAAAAAGACTTAGTTAAAAAATATTAGAAATGATAATTTTTTATTAGATTTAAATAAGAATTTGACTCACAACATGACACAATGAAGAAAAAGGATTCATGTAGATGACCCCACATAATGGGATACTGGGGCGGATCCACCTTATGCCGAGAGGGGCTCAATTGCCCCCTCTGAAAAAATTAAAAAAAATTATTATATAATTTTCTAGGTAATTTGTCCCACTACATCAAATTTTTAGTCTTTATTACATGGTTTGGATAACAGATCGGCTAGAATGATTAGCCTATTGCAATAGAACGAGAACCACAACATATGACTTTAGGTTAGAGAAGTGAGCAACCGGAGAATAAATTCAACCTTCTTATCTATGTCTCTTAGAGGGGTGTAAGTGAGCCGATTGGCTCGCGAGCCCGCTCGAGCTTGAATCATTAACAAGCTCGAGTTAGAGCTCAACTTGGCTCGACTTGAAAGGTTGTTGAGCGCTTGATTAACTTAAAATATATTTTAAAATTAATTTAAATTAGCACTATATAATATATTTTAACATTTTTAAATCTACTCTATATTAAAAATAAAATTTTAAAAAACTAAAATTTTTAATTTAAAATTAAGAAATTGAGCTCAACAATCGAGTCAAGCTCGAGCTTTCCAAACAAGCTTGAGCTCAGTAAGAACTAAACAAACTTAGCTCAATTAGGCAAATACTTGACTCGACTCGACTCTTTTATGCCCCTAACGTCTCTAGCTTCTCTTCCACATGAACATTGCATTAACAACATTTGACCTTCTCTTCTTTTTATTCCTTATTATTAGATAATAGGTTAGATAAAGGATGTTATCATGTTGGATTAGAATGCTTTCTTTTATCAAGCATTTATTGATAGGAATTAAGAATTAAGAAATATATAATGAAGTCCATTTTATAAAGAAGCCAAAGGCAATTGTAATCACACGTGTGTTGCATGGTAGCTTTACGTGTACAACTCAGACTCAAAACAAAATCATTGTTCAAATTTGATGATCGATTCAACATGTCACAATAACTACACAAGAATGTTCATTTATCCTCACTATTTCTCATAGTCATTGAGTCGTTGCTCACTGGATCTTTATTCTCTATAGTTGGAATTAGTTGCTTCTTGGATATTCTTTTCAGGGCCTCTCATTTGTTAGTTTACTTATATGCTTCTTGTTGCTTCTTAAGATTAGCACGAATAGCTTCTTGCTCACAAACATTTTCCCAAGAATGCTTCTTAATGCATCATCCTCACATATCTCTCTCATTTCACACTACCTCCACCTCTTGGCATATATATAATCACTCAATCTCATGAGTATTCTTGATTTTTAAGTATTCCTTCATCGTTTCATTATTTGCATTTTTTCTTCTTGTTTTGGCTTTCAAATAGGTAAAAATTATAATTGCTGAATTTATCATTATAATGTCTAAAAATTATTACCTTAAATAAATTATTTCATCACTTCACGATACTGTTTATAGTATTCTTTTGAAATAAATTCTTCCTTAACTAATTTAGTAATTTCTCAAAGTAACAATTGCACATTTTCTTAATATTTTCATATTTAATCAAGATCCTATCATCTTCACATCCAAGTATATAACTTCATAAAAAATGCTAGATCTTTTATCTCCTTCCTTATTACTAATCTTATAAAATAAATTTTCAAAAAGTGTAGCTTTTGGTTTTCCTACTACCCTCTCAGCAAGACTTTTTAACTTTCTTATTATTAACCTTAGTAGATGGTTATTTTCTCTTTAATAACCCTTTGTATTTCTTTGCTCTACCACCAAGCCTCCTTATTAGCGTATGATCTATTTGTATACTCTCCTAAAACTTCTACAATAATCATCTTAATGAAACTAGTCATCTTATTCCACATCAATTTGGATCAACTAAATAATTTTAATTTGACTCACTTTGCAATCTATCTTGAAATATTAATAATTTCTCACCTTTCGAACTCCACCACAATTATCATAAGCCATAATTTCTTCTATTGTTTTCTTTATAATCTTAGCTATATATATATATATATCCCCATAATTATTATCATATGTTGTGCTATCAAGCTTTCTCTTGAGATCATTTTACAATTTTTATAAGATTTTTCTTTCCTATTTAGCGAGAAGAAAACTATCTTTGATTTGGTGATCTCCACATTTATAAGAAATTAATTGTAGTTCTCATTTCTTAAAGTAGATGTTCCCTATTACAAGATGATAGGCTACTATGATCTAGTATAGCTTCTCTCATCAAATTTATATCGCCTATTACATAACTACCATGAATTCTCTCATTCTCATCATATTAAGTAGACCTGTTATGGAAATTTAAATCACATCCAACACCTTTCTTTAGCAAATAAATGCTTTAGCAATTCATCTGCCTCTTCACAAAATTGATCTTCTATACTATATTTTAATCTAACTCGTGGAGCATAAGCATTGACCATACTCATAATTTTTCACTAAATATTATCTTACTAGCAATCACCCCATCATTAACCCTATTAACATAAATAATTTAATCTTTTAACTTTCTATCTGCAATAAACCTAACCCCATTCCTATTGATAACGTTTCCAACATACATTAATTCATAATCTTCCAAATATTCTTGAATTTTTCCTTTCCATATAGTTTCTTATAAACAAGCAATATGTATTGTTCTTCTCATCATAGAGCACAATAACTCATTCAAAATTTTCAAATTCCAGGTGTCAAATCTAATCTTAGATTTATATTGAGTCAACCCTTGCTTTTCAATACAACCAAGTGACGTGTGACTTATAGCTTAAAGGTGACGACCCAACCTACCTTTGTTTACTTTTTACTCACCCTCGCCTACTCCTCACAACAATTTAGTTGGTTGTGCCGCATCACTTCCGGAAAATGCCATAGCGCTAACAAAATTCAACTCCTTTAGAGTGATCCCAGTAAAAGTTTGATAAACAAAAACAAGGAACATAAACATAACCATACAAATGAACGTAAGAAAAATGGAAACAATGACTCTTCTTGATAAGTTACTAAAAAGAATCATTGGATTATTAAAGCTTATTAAGACCAAGTTTATAAGAGTAAAAAATCAGAAACTTCCAAGATATTTTCTCTTTCAGCTATTTAGCATATTAAGGAAAACATTTACCTGGCAGAAAATTGTATTTTGATCCACTAGGAGATAAAGCAGGTGCAAGTTCTGTTGTTAAGTTTGTCGATGTAGGTGATGGTGGTGATTTTTCTGATTTATTTTTGTCAATATGCAATCTATTCCACAATTCAGAGCAGTTGGTCTTCCAAAATCCAATCCTTTCGTTCTGGCGATCATATGTTACAAGAGTATTGCGGACAATAATTCCTGCAAGTCAAAACATGACAGATTAAAATATGCAATATTATTTGGACAGGTTGGAGAACACTGGAGCCACACGTTTAATGATATCGACAACATGTGAATTAATCGCTTTTTACCCTTTCAAAACTTCTCAGAAGGAACAAAACACAGAAACGGTAGTGATATGAAAGCAGCAAACATCACAGGGCTGCCTTCACATTTAAAATCGACAGGAGACAAGGCCCAAGAAAGTAAACAGAACAGAACAATGGAAAGGGTAAAGTGATAAAAGCACAGAGTGCTGTTGAGAACAAATCCAAAAAAAAAAGTTAACATACCCCCTAATAGTGTTGTTGGATCGTTTCCATTCTGAAAAACTCCCAAGCAATAAGCCCCATCAATCTTGGAATGCTTTGCAGCACAAAAAAAAAAAAAAAGATGAGAAAATACATCAGAACAAGGAAAATAGCTGATCTAGAATCAACAGCAGCAAAAGGTGTGACAAAAATACAACTCCAGGTGGTATATATTACGCATCACCTAAATTCACATTACCCGGAAAAGGTAATTTTCAGGAGCGAGTTTCAGTGTTTTCCCATTTTCAAATACCATATCAACCTCTGGGAAAGACTTCGATGGATCACTGAAACATAGTAAAGCGGATAAAAATTAGTATTCCTTATGTGTAAAGATAGGCATGAATAAAGGTTTCATTGTTTGGATTATAGCAACACCTCCCAGCACCAGCAAAACAGATATCTTTGTAGTTTGGATCAGGACCGTTTACTTTTTGTAGTTTACCAAGCTTGCTCGTCAGCTGGAACATTGAAATCAAAATATCAGAAAATAACCAAGTCCACTGAAAAAAACCTGAAATTGCTAATTGCAAAGAGAAAGATAATTATTTTTAATAGTGTAAATAACTTTCTCTACACTTCATATCTTTGTATAAGACGTATAATTTTCCAATTTTCCTGAAACCATGATAGAACAAAAGCCACCTACAATTACACCTCCATTGTCTACCATGGCTAAGAATGAAAATCTTACAGAAAGCTTCAAATTCTAAAATAAATTGGCGAATGAGACAAAATGAGAACACTTACAATTATGTAAGGTAAATATTTTGTATGGAAATTCACTGAACAGGCTTAAAATGCATAATATATCGCAGAGAAAAGTCTGAAAACGAATAGAATATTAAATTTGATCAAAGAGCAAGCAAACTCCAAGGCCCAAGCAGACATTGAAAGATATTTAGGTTCTTGATTTAGTCACAATAAATTGCAGCCCTAAAATATATGAGATAAAATGAATGCTAGAGGAAACCAATAGCTCCAATACACCTGAATTTTCCCTTATACAGAAAGCATAAGCACACCATAGCAAATAGTTTAAAACATTGAATCTGGCTCGTCAAATCTGAGCACAATAGAAGCAGCAAAGATTCCATGATGCCAAATTCTACATTCTTAATTCAAGTGACTTTTTATGTGTTTTATGCAAGGAACCCTACAGCTAGTTGCAAGGAACCCGAGATTATAGCCACTTGAGAACACGCCTCCCTCCCACCCTTGTGTGCTTAGTGCTGCAAACGAACTAAGCGTTGGACAAGCTACTCGAGGTTCAGCTCGATAAAAACTCGTTCGTGATCGTTTAATTAAGTAATCAAACAAGTTTGAACATTTTTTTAAATACTCGATGTTTTAATAAACAAGTTTGAACAACTATGTATTTGACTCATTTCTATTCATGAATAACATCGGCCGAAGCTCATGAACACGCTCGATAAAAAGCTCGTTACGATCTTAATAAAAAGCTCGTTAAAAAGCTCAATTCTTGCTCATGGAGTTACGGATTTCTTGCCAAATATTAGATACCAAACATTTTATGTTAAAGAATTGAATTGTTTTTATCCACTGTTATATGATCTTGCTTACATATTTCTTACCATTTTTCTTTTGCCAGTGATAAATGAACTGACAAAAAATCTATTGTGTTTGACTTGGCTTAATTATATTCGTGTAATTAATTTTTAAGAGGTTATAAATTTAAATTTGTTTCATTTAATATTTTTGTTTAATTATATTTGTAGAATTACTTCTTGAGGATATGTTGGCCATTTCTTACATCATCTTTTCTTTTCCCTAAAGGATGATTGTTTATTATCATCAATTTTATTTGTTCAAAATGTTCCTGAACAAGCTTGCTTATAAAAAGAATTATAATTCGTTTATTTGTGAATGAGCTCGTTTGGTAGTTTGAAAACACTCGCTAGATGTTTTCGTGAACAAACTTATTTGATAGTCCAAAAACTCTTGCTAGATTTGTTCACGAACAATCTTTTCTGGTAGCACAAAATCACTCACATTATATGTTCATGAACAGGCTCATTTTGTAGTTCGAAATAATAGCTAGAAATGTTCGTGAACATGTTTGTTAGTAGGCTCTACAAAGCTTGATAAGACTTGTTTGTTTAACGCTCGATAAGCACGAAATGAACTGAACATGAACAAAACACAAAACAAACATAAGCATCCATCAATTTAAACGAACCAAGTTTGAACACGAACAAGAAAGCTTGAATTGAGCTTGAATGAACATGAACATGAACAAACTAATAATAAACCTATGATGCACAGACACTTATCCTTAAAGAGGCGTGCAATGTCTGACATGTATTCGACATGATACACATCCAACATACCTCTGACACGTGTCTGATTAAAAAATATTAAATACAATTTGGACAAACATGTCCAACATGTGTGTCTTACATATTTTATGAAATATTTTTAATATAATTTCTTGTATTTAAAATTTTTATTTATTTAAAATATAAAAACTAATTTTTTTATTTTCTCTCTACAACACCAAATCAATCGGTCGCACTCAATATTCTATTCATCAGATATTCACATTTTCATTTCTCTTTGGAGTGTTGCAATTTTGGTTTAACAACAATGTCCGATGTCATGTCAACATCGACGTCTGACTTCGTTACAATATCGACCTTTCAAAATCATCTCAACATCAAAGTCTGACACTATCTGGACATTGATGCTCGACGCAAGCAATTTCTACACCCACAACTTGACAAATCATCTTTGTTCGATGTCATCTAAACATTGACGACCAACGCCCTCTCAACATCATCGATAGATGCTCCTCGACATCGACATCTGATACTTGATGCATAAAATCAATGTTTGACTCTCAATAACATTGTCATCTCCTCTCTCAATACCTGATACACTGTATTGACGCCTAACTTTTGATATCGTAATATTAATCATTTTAAGCACAAATTCTAATTAAATGACTTATTATTTCTAAATTATTTTTAATACTTATTCAGTTTTATACACTATTTTTAAAATATAAAAATTATAATACCGTGTTCAACCCGTGTCGGTGTCATATATTTTCAATAATTGACGTGTGGCATGTCCATGTCATATCGTATCCGTGTATGCACATCATAGTAATAAGCAAACACAAATATGAACAACCATATGCTTGACTCGACTCAATTCATTTACAGTCCTATGTGTAACCGCCATCATACGTCCCCTGCCACTACATCCATTACCTCAACCCCATCAGCTACCACCCACCACCACCTATTGCCATCACCACCACCCTGGCAACCGCTCATCGTCATCCATCTTATTTCATTGCATTTGAAATGCATCAAAACAAATATATATATATATATATATATATATATATATATATATATATATATATATATATATATATATATATATATATATATATATATATATATATATATATATATATATATATGATTCGCATTCAACAAACAATTCATAAATTTTTAAAGTGCATGCATTCCAATTATTTAGTATTTCTAAAATAAATAAATTTTAAAAACATTCCAACCAAACAATCCCTCATTAAAGTCTAGACATAAATAAATAAATGTTTATATACATTCATATATACACATATATATTTTTTTTGATATGATCTTGAGCTAGCTCAATTTGATCCAAGCTCGAGCCAACTAAGGTTAGCTCTAAGTTAGCCAGTTGACTTCAAACTAATTTTTGAGTTTAATACTGCAACACTAAAAATTAATGCAAAATATTGAACAATATGGACCATATAAACTATTTAAATGAAACTGAGCTTACAGAATCCCTCAACTAGTTTGAAGAGCCATTATGTTCATCCTGATTAAATTCAAATATTAGAAGAACAAAAAGAAAGACAAATACGAAGAAGAGAGGAACTAAAGAGGCCTACTGAATCCTTCAAATGGTTTGATAGAACCCTATGTTCAACATGATAATATAAATATAAACATTAGCGAGACGAGAACAATGGAGAGAGATGGAGAGAGAGGAGGGGAGGGTGAGAGAGAGATGTAAATGGAGATAGAGAGGGGGGAGGGTGAGAGAGATGGAAATATTTTGACGAAACCCTAAGTTCAACATGGTAATATAAATATAAACATTAGAGACAAGAGAACAATGGAGAGAGATGAAGGGTTGGGGAGAGAGAGAGAGAGAGAGAGAGAGAGAGAGAGAGAGAGAGAGAGAGAGAGAGAGAGAGAGAGAGAGAGAGAGAGAGAGAGAGATGGAAATGAAGAGAGAGGAAGATAGAGTGACAAAGTGAGGGACAAAGAGAGATAAAAAGAGAGGATAGAGTTTGTAAGAACAAAAGAAAGAGGTCGAGGAATGGGTTGATAGGTAGGAGGACATTCAGAGATCTACCACATGTTCTTTTTAGGCCAAAAGACTATGTAACTAAGGTGTTTGCTGATATCAACGATTAATTGGTAAAATTATCTTGCCTGTAGGCTGCTTTTTTAGAGACTAAAGAGGCTGCTTGGTTGGGGGAAAAACTTGATGTATGGTAAAGTATTTGAATTCAATTGAAGTTGGTGAAATAAATACTTCGTAGTTTATATAGTACATAAAACTGATGCAAAGCAAAAGCAAGCAAATTGACCTTCCTATTTAATTATGAAAAAATTGAGAACCTATATACAGGCATGGATGGCTTATCTTTCTACTGACTATAAACCCTTAGTGTTTCAATTATCACAATTTCGTCCATGAACTGAACAAGAACAACATTCCCCAACCAAGTATCTTTACATCAATTTCATTTGATAATATTTTATCCTTGAAAGTGCATTTGCATTAATCAGAATATAAAATGTACAACTATGTATGGGTAAACCTGTTGTTCTCTTCCCTCAACAAAATAAAAAAAGAAGATGAAAGGTTCCTATCATCTATATACATTGCCATACAAAAGAATTTTCCAAAGCAAAATCTGCACAAAAGTCAACAACTCTATTACGCTACCTAGGTATAAAATGAAAAACAACCTGACGTAAATGAGTGAAAAAGGAGAGATAAGCTCCAAGTTGAGTGATATCCTTCATTGATTGTTGAAGCCATTGGATAACACTGATGTTATCACCTACTATCATAATGCCTTTCATTTCAAACATCCAAGGCCCAATGTAACTTTGAGAGCAAGGATGGCTTGCAGTTAAATTTTAGTGTTGTCCCAATGTTCTGTGTGCATCCAGCCCGCAAGAACCAGCTCATCTTTGTTGTAATGGATAACGGTCCCCTAGCCCCACCAAGTGATTAGAGAGAAAAGCCCTATCTTTTATCCAGTTAAATGCATATATCTGAGCTTTTTTTAGCTGAATGGAGATTAAAATATAAAGTCACGTTTATCTTGCTACCCATATTGCATCTCATTATGTGACTCTAAAAAGAAGAAAGAAAAGAAAATACAACGGAAAGCAAGTGCTGCACTATAATGGAGTAAAACGGAATGTTCTACTCCACATTTCTGCTCTTCTTCTTCTACTTTCTATATTTTTCTTGTCTAGTTAGGTATCATTCAGGAAGTTGCAACAGCTGTTATTGCTGTTATGTGACTCTAAAAAGAAAGAAAAAAAAGAATAAAATACAACAGAAAGCAAAGGCTGAACTATAATGGTAAAAAAAAAAGGCTGAACTATAATGGTGTAAAATGGAATTTTTTTACTCGACATTTTTGCTCTTCCTCTTCTACTTTTCATATATTTCTTATCTTATTAGGTATCATTCTTGAAATTTGCATTTGGCATTCATTAAAAAAGTAAAGAAATTACAAGCAAGTACAGGAAAAAACTAACTTTTCCTAAGACAAAAAAAAGCAAAAGAGGAAGAGTTTAAATCATAAAAGTCAACTCATACAATGTTACAGGTAAGGGACAAACAAAAAGGAGAAAAAAAGGACCTCCTCAAGTGACAAATTGGGCTGCTTTATGGATTTGTAATGCATATAAGCAAGAAAGTATAATGCCACGCCGGGGGGGGGGGGGGGGGGGGACACCAGAAAATAGTTAGAAACAGCCACAAGGGCTGGATGATGTCCCATTGCTCCAGTAGAGGTCCAACAATATTGTAATACCCATTACAACGTGATAAGAAGAGGCCACTCATGGAGCACTTGTGATGAGGACATCGACAGACGCTACCGACATGTTTATCGCCGTCGAAATCGCAGATCGGCGGCCACGATTCAGCGCCTCTATTTTTGATTCAGATGTCATGATGTAGTCGATGTATTTTATTATTTTATCTTTTATTTGCAGTCTTTTCCGTTTTTACCCCTGTGGGGAGTTACTTTGATGTTGTAGCCCAGAGGGCAATTATGTACTTTCTCTTTGCTTGATCGGAGATAGTGGTCTCATGTGATGTAAAAGGGTTAATGAATTATTGAATGAAAATTTGATTTTTGTTTCTTCTTACTCTTCTTGCATGAGAGCTAGAGAGAAGTGAGAGAGAAAGCCCAAGGTGAGGGCCAAAAGCAACACCCACCAGTCATTGGAAGAGTCCGTGGCTTGTGGTTTATCCCCTTCATCCCACTCTTCTTCTTTCTCCCCAAACCCGCCGGCCCTAGGCCACTCTAAGCCGTCGGCCACCCCACCCTCCCCTTGCCGCCGGTAAACCTTCTCATCACCGGCCTCCTCTTTCCCCATTCCCTACAACTCCCAATTTCGAAAATTCAAGATTTGAATTTCGATTCCAAATTTGGAACTTCCAAATTAGGAAAGTTTTAAATCCGCTTCATAACGAAATTCAAAATTCAAAGGATTTCATTTTAATCCTTCCTAAACGTCATGAGCCAATTTGGAAACAAATCAATTGCTCCCCACACAAAATCCCTCCCCCATAAAGCTGCCGGCCACCATGGATGGGCCCTCACTCATGCCACCAATTAATTCATTAATTATCTGATTAATTTGAAATCAATTTCAAATTAATCCCCCTCCAATTTTGTTCAAAATCTGAATCAAATTTCAGGTTTTTGAATTCACATGCTCCCTCTCTCTATTAAGCCGCCGGCCTCCTCTTTAATGGGCCACATTAATGCCCATTAATTGCCCTTTAATCCTCTTAATAATTTGAAATCAATTTCAAATTTCCTTCCCTCCAATTTACACAAATTCTGAAATTAATTTCAGATTTGTGTAACTCTCCTCTTCCCCTTTCCTAACCTAATTTTCCTCATCCCATCCACCCGTCCCCTTCCTTCCCTGTTTTGGTTGACCACCTCCTCACTCCCTCTCTTGGGAAATTTCAGCAAGGAAAGGAGAAGACGACACCCCTCTCCCCGATTCTCTTCAATGTTGAATAGCGGATCCCGAGTTTGAATGGGTCTTGTATTCAACGCTGACGGAAGCATCAACATCCTACGATCTCCATGCTTTGACGTAGGATTTGAAGACGAGACCACCGTGGAAGAATATTTGGACCGAGTCGTCCCGATTCTTGCTAGCATCTTCGACCGACGATTCTCAAACCACAATTGGAGCCTCGTAAGCCGCCCACTACCTCCTTCCCCGCCGGCTACCTTTCCACCAACGAGGTTCTTCGGTGTCGCTTCTCTAGTGGTAATATCCTTCATCGCTTGGATCTTCTCTCTCCGCTAAAAGCCTACTAATATTTGAGTGAGACGGCCCCGAGGTGAAATTCTCATTGTTAAACGTTGGGTTTTTGTTAACGGTACTTTGCATTTACCTTCCCTTGAATTTTGAATGAATGTGTTTCGGTTAATTTCAATTGTGCTTCGTGAACCTAAGCAAGTTAAAAGTTTCAAATTCCTAACTCAAATTTTATGTGCTAGCTTTAAATTTATAGCAAGCAACACTTTAATCTCTTCTCTTTTTAATTTCTAAAATAACTCCTAGTAGTTTTACATCAACTTGAGGGAAGCAAGTCCCCACCTGGAAACTCTACATAAGAGGTATCATTCAGGGAGTGCAACAGCTGGTATTGCTGATGCAATGCCAGTGTTCCCCCTCTGCATCCTCCATTACTCACTTAAACAACACCAGCATGAAGTATAGCAACCGATGCAAGCACCACTAGAAAAAACATTTTCACCAAGGAAAAATTTGCGTCAAAAAGCTGCATATTCCGAGAGAAAATACTCAATAATCAGGCACAATCTGGGAACAAGTTTTCTAGCTTTGCACAATTGTATCGAAACCAAAGAAAATATGGATAAGGAATTCTAAATAACCTGCGACCAAAAGTCTACTTAAATTCACGTAAGTGTTTAGTTAATAGTTAAAGTTTAAAGTAAAGAAAAATATGCACAGATATGGCTATGTAAGACTAAGACACATAACTTACCGCATCCTTAAATGCTATAAAGGCTTCTTGTGGTAGGTATGCATATGTTGTCCCGCTGTCCAAGACAGTTCCATGCTTGCCATCAAAGATCCTCGGATTCAAGTGCAAGGATTTCCCAGCCACATGTATTTCCTTCAGCTCAATATTGTAATAGGGGCTGTTGCCATCCCGAGACTAGAGTAAATGTGGGAGACGTATCAATTGTATCTGTAAAGTAAGTCTGTATTCTGTTTTCTCCTTAAAATAGCTAATTAAACGTACCTACGAGTGGGATCCGAATGGGAAAATACCATGCCGGGAGGAAGAGGTATTCCACCAAGAACCATTGCACCACCCCCAATATCCATACCACCATAACATAACGAAAATGAGTCACTAATTGCACCCTTTTTAACAAGTTGATCAACTATACTTAACTGACCACGACCTAGCCCAATAATGCCATCAGCATGTTGATTGAACAAATCACCAGATTCAGAATTTTCACATCCAAAAATGGCTCGTTGTGGCATAAGTTCACTTTCTTTACCAAATGATATGACTTCTTGAGCAAGCAGCCCACTGCTGGAGCTCATTTCAGCATACTGCCTCTCATAAGTACACTGCATTTTCTTCTTATCGCAATTGCAATTAATATTGCATTTAACTGGCTCATATGTGCTTGAATGCTCTGGCCTAAATCTTGGATCCTGCATTGTTGAGAGCGCAAAAATGTGAAAATTACCCAAACCAACGTAAACAAAACAAATCATTAAGACAGGTTACAGGTAAAGAACAGAAAGTTATCATCAATAATTCCATCATAGTAGACCAACAAACAATCAATTTGATGATACAAATGTGAAATACTATTCATACTACATTACCCTGTTGCACGCCAGAAAAAGAGTAGATTTGCACTTCTAAGAAAAATAAAATCAAATGACCCCAATAAAAAAAATTTCCAGATAATGCCTTGAGAATTATACAGGAAATATTTTAAGGTTTAGACAAATCATTATCTTATCACATGATTGGATTCTATATAACTCCAATTCATATATTCCAAACAATTATAATCATCCTGCTAACAATAAGCTTCCCATGAATACTTTCACGTATTATATTTATAATTAATGGATTATGCCGTATGATATGGTGTCAAATTACTTGAATGCTTTTTTTGAAATGAAGACAGGGAGAGAAGAAATAAAATTTTATCTCATTGCAATTCATTTTTTCACAGAACAAAGGCTTGACGGATTTAAAAAAAAAAAATCAGGCAACACAAATAGAAGGTGTGCTGCTGTAATTGATATGTAAAGATCGATGAAGTAATCATACTATCGTGGTAACATAGAATATAAGCTGGAGTAAAACAAAATAAAAAATACACTTCACTTGGACAGCGGTCCAAAGTTTTGCAAATGGAGCAACATAGGAAAATTTCCGGAAATCTTCTCATTAATGCAGGAGAGATATAAGAGCATTCCACCGTGAGACATTGTGAGTTGTATTTCCAAAATGCACAAAGAAGATTGCATACATCAAACCCTCCTAATATCCCAGAGTGTCAAAAGTTGCATGTATAAAATATGTCTTTATGTTTCTTGTTTGTATATGGAGAAGATTAGCTTAAGACACTTTATGAATTTAACTCAATTTGCCTAACAAAATTTTAAATAATGAATAAATTAGTATGAAAAAACAATAAAATAAACCATTTAAAAGAAAAAAAACAAAGAAAACCAATTAAAAAAATGTTGCAGACATATAGGTGACTAACGAGTAATAGAAAAAAAAATAAAAAGAAATGAAGGGTTGAAGGCTAAAAGAAATTTTAAAAGAAGTCAGTCAAAAAAGGAAGAAAGATATAAAAGGCGTGAAGACACTAAGGCAAAATAGAAAACATGTAAAGGAAATAGGAAAAAAAAAAAAAAGGAAAGAGAAAAGAAAGCAGAGTGAAAAAACTTTCCTCAATAATATGAGGAGTCACCATCTCCTATTGTCGATGCCATACTTGATGCCTAATGACTTCACTGAAGTGAGAAAATAGGAAGAAGAGAAGAATGTAAAAAAGAAAGAAGAAGACAATATGGATGTTAATTGCATGAGGTTGTACCCTGGTGTACGCTTTTTGCTGATGATATTCTTCTTGTCGATAAGTATAGAGAGGGAGTTGAAGGTAAACTTGGATTATGGAGGTCAACCTTAGAGTCTAAAGGCTTTCGTTTGAGTAGATCTAAAACTGAAGATATCAAGTGCAATTTTAGTAATAATAGATCTAGTTGAGGGATTGTGACTTTGGGCTATCAAGTCATTAATGAGAGTACACATTTTAGATATCTTGGGTCTATTGTTCAGAATGATGATGAAATAAATGGGGAAATTACTAGTAGAAATCAAGTTGGATGGTTGCAGTGGAGGAATGCATAGGGCTTTTTGTGTGATAGAAAAGTCTCTCTCAAACTTAAGAGGAAATTCTATAAGATGGTAGTGAGACCTACAATGATTTATGGTGCAGAATGTTGGCCATTAAAAGAGAAGCATAATAGTGACTTTTGTCTTAGAGGATGCTAAGGTGGAAGAGTGACTTTACTCTTAGAGATAGGATACGAAATGAGCATATACGAAAAAGTTGGAGTAGCTCAAGTGGAAGATACTATAAGAGAGAGTCCCCTTAGATATTCTGGTCACATAAAATGGAGGTCTTCCGATAACCCGATTAAGAAAGTAAATATATTAGATTTGACTTATGTTAAGAATGGTAAAGGTAGACCTAAAAAGACCTGGTTAGAAAATATTACAAATGACCTTTCTTTATTAGATTTAGATGAAAAATTGACTCTTAACATGACATAATATAGAAGAAGGATTCAAGTAGCCAAGCCCACATACTGGGATAAAGATTTGTTGTTGTTATTATTTTTAAAAAAAAAAATCAAAGTTGTTATCCAAGTCACAGATTCAAGCTATAACTGTTTACCAAAGTGAAGATTTCAAAGTTGTAATGCCTAATATTTTACTTATGCTATCTAATCTTAGAGTCTTATAACACAAACCTAATGTCTCCTCAAGCATTATATTTGGTAAGTTAAACGGGTCTAAAACAAGGCCAACATAAATAATAGCCAACATTTATGGAGAGCACCAAGCAACTCTCACAATGGAAAGAGCTCAACAAAAATAGCGCAAGCCATTTCATAACTCTACACCTTGCCATGCTAGAAGAGGAAAGAGTGTGCACCATCGTGCAATTTTCTATAGCACGTGTTATTTTGTACATTAACCATTACAAATTCCAATGGTATATACTAATGCTTTTTTTTCATTTAGGTGTGCATGTAGATTTAGGCTTTAGAATGAGTTATCCCCACATCCATACCTCTTATATTATTTCTCCATTCATCCATTGTTAAAGGATTTATATTTGAATCATACTTTTAGCAGCTTCTCATATTAATCATGTTGGAAGAGGCACGACTAATTTTGGTCACTCTTTTACAGTTGTACTGTTAGTGAACCTGAACCAAAGCGAGGCAAGAGTCAATATTAAGTGTTGAGACCATAACACCTTGCACATCTCTCAAGTGGGTGTCATCACCAAGATATTGCCTTCGTGAGCACCTTAAGATATCATACAATAAGGTGAGTTTGTGCCTTGATTGAAGAGATGAACGTTACAAGTGAAAGATGTTTTTTTTTTTTTTTGGATAAAAATTTAACATTGGGCGATGCATAAAGAGCATCAATGTTTGTAATAACAATAAAAGTTTGGTAGGAAATATATTAGATTAAATGTAATTGCAAAATTTTCAGGATCTAGAGTCAATAAATCATGAAGACGAGGAGTTTAAGTATAAAGAGAGATATACAAAGAGTTATAAATGTAGAGAAACTTGAGATAGAATAGATAGCAATGAATATTAGATTACCTCTACGATAAACATGCAAAAAATTCAGGTAGTTTAAATGTTTAAGCAATTCAAATGCGTCCTTTTAGGTTATCACTAGACTAAACATGCCCCCATGTCTCCCCTTCAACAAGTATTTCCATTTCAACCAAGCTTCTACAGTCTTCGCCTCCCTTCCTATTCATTGTGGCGTGCTTGTGTTGCCAGCCCTGCCACATTCTTCGAGTAATAGAAACTCTACAATCAAGATATAAAGATAGTTTTTTATGCATTTTTTAATCTCTAATGCTAGTTTTCCTTCGGCAAAAATAATAAAGATGAAGTGAACTTTTTTCTAGGTCTTACGTAGTTTGAACATTGAGTGTGTTAACTTTAATTAGTCATGCATCATCAATATGCTCGACGAGACATACTTTGTTTGATTATTTTGAAGAGGACATTGGTGTTACTATTTTTAATGATTTTTGACATTTTATACTGATATTGACAAAATACTTGATAACTAAAAATGACTAATGAATGATTGAATGCAATTATTGGGGCTTTGTTAACAAATGATAAATTGATAATTGTAACAAATTATAAGTTTTTGCTTTATCATTAATAGTATTTGCTTTTCTTATTTTATTATTAAACTTCTTATATGAAGTATATCTATATGATATTATTTGGCAGAAAATGCTAAAAATTACATAGTTAATATAAATATTATAAAAATATATAAAACTGTGACCATAGTGTGCCATATATCATTTTAAATAATTATGATGTATCTACGTATCCATATTGTGTCATATTCGTGTCACTTGATAGGATTATAAAACTAAAGGAATGGAAAATCATAGTTGCATCATTTTCAATCTCAATGCATCATGCTCCTCAATGCCGAGACACTTGACACTTTACTAAACCAAAAAATACAGATTGAAACAAGAACCTCAATATTCAGTACAGCTTTAAAAAGGATATAATTAACTGCAATACAGAAACAGTAGAACACATCAGTTACACTATAATAAAATTCAAGTTTCGAAGACTCCGAGATCAAAATGATGGGTTATTGGGCAATGATATAAGGAATCGGTTTGTTTAATAAAATTATATTAAACTATCCATTATCCTGATCAAAAGAAACCACAATAAGAGTGAATTAAAAAACAAAATACACGCCTTGCCTGATGAATGCCGCACTGCGCGCAGGAGGAGCACGGAACATAAGTGACCGTACTCCCTGAATCCACAATCAGCGCGAACTCCTGTGGTGGTGTCCCGATGTAGAGCCGAGTAGTATAATACCTGAAATCAAATCAGCAAATTATCAGAACAAACTACAAACGCATAAGCAAGAACCTCTTCGCCGGATCCAGATAAAAAAAAAACCAAGAAAATACACACCCGTTGGTCAGGAGATTATCGTAGAGAGGCATACGGGCATTGTGGGTCGAATGGTCTCCGTCTCTTAGCCCTCGCCTCCGTAGGTAGCTCTCCTCGGCTGATCGAAGCGTGTGATTGGCGGAAGACAGGGCGAGCGGCAGCACAATCGGCGCCGAGGGGCTCCCTCCGCCGAAATCCCGCAAGTATATTTCGGAGCAGTTAACCATCTCGCCGGCGAGAAGGACAAGGGAGAGGATAAAGAGAGAGAGGCCATCCATGTTCACCGCCGAAGGAGAAAGAAAGCGAAGGACACCGGTATTTTTCGTTCCGGAGTGCCGATTCCGCGGAGAACGCCCAGTGCCGCTTCGGTTCAGAGGTCCTCGATGTCGACGCTTTGACAAGCAGCCGGCCAGTGGCCCAGCATGGCCACTTATAGAATTAGCTGCCACGAAAGGAAAGCAGCTGCTGATCCGATTGGAATGTGCCGCCTCGCTTTAGCTTGTGAATAGGTCGTCCTGATCCGAAATAATATGAAATGTAATTCGATTATTGAGTTTTTTTTTTTAATTGAATGCTAAAATATGAATTTAATTTAAGTGAAATTTAGAGAAATTATTCTGTGCGCATACCAAATGGAGTTTTTTTGATTGAAGATCAATCAGAATGGACTACAACAGAGATACCGAGCCACGGTACAAAGCAATACTAAACCGGATATTGAGCATGAGGTGATGCATTCTGATTGATCTCTGAATATCATTCGGTGTCCACACAGAATAATTACTCTGAATTTATGAATCATTTTAAGCTGGCTGCAACACTTTAAAAAATTGGTTACAAAATTATTATAAAAAAATAGCTCATCTATTTCTAATTATTGAAAAGCAACTATTCATTATAAATTTTTTTGATAAATAGTATTATAATTGATATCTCAAAAGCAAATTGATGAAAAAAGTATCTTTAATTTTAAAATTTTAAGCATGACTTTTTATTTTTTTATAAATTAAATTAACTGATGCTTATAATTATTATAAATGCAAGCTAATTAACAGATCAGATTATTATACTTACCTGATTGATATATATCTATAATCTATTAATATTCTAATAATGGCGTTATATATTAGTTTATTTAATTAGAAATATATATATATATATATATATATATATATATAAACTATCCTATCTTTAATAAATATTATCCGAATACTTCTGAGTTCTGACATAACAATTCATCAATTTATCATTTTTAATTTTGTACTAATTATATCTAATATCATCATTAATATTTTTGCTCCCCAAAACTCAAAATTTATGCTAATACATTTGATATAATTACAATTTTATTAAATTAATTTCAATTATTCATGATATAAACATACAAAAAATCTAGACAACCTTCTTCATAAAAGATGCAGAGCAGTTGATTCTTCTTCTTCTTCATTAGCCTTATGCCAACATCGAGAGAAGTTTATTATTATCTGCAAAAAGAAGCATGTAATTTAAAAGAAAAAACCTGCACATTGCTGTAAGTTACTAAGCTTTTGTTTGGGACGGCTTTTTTACTGCTTCTTAAAGCAGTTTTTTAGTATTAAAATTTTAATTTTTGAACTAGAAAACCGCTTTAAGAAGTGGTAAGAAAGTCATCCCAAACGAAGCCTAACTTTCTTCAAATAAGTGGCTCTTCTCTGGATTCCATTGGCCAGATAACGGACCTGGCAGCTGCTGCTTGGAGAATGGCTAGAAAATCTAGTACTGCAAGCTTGAGAGAATATTAATATAATGCTGCTGTGGCTGCCAATAAACGCATCTGAAATCACAATCTCAAGGGATGAAAGGAGCTTTCAACTGGTAGGATTTGTTGATTTCTTGCGAAATATTGATAGAGAATCATCACGAACGATAAGGTATATGACAAAAGCCAAATATAGCATCAAGAATACACAAATAATGGAGGTGAGAAGCAGTCCTTGCATTTCATTGGAGAAATAATCCACCAGAAGGTAGCCATTAATGGCTATCAAGAACGCAGCGACAATCCAGGCCAGAGTCTACATAAGAAACCATAAATTGCATGTATGAGAACAAATTATGCAAGATATAGCTTTTGCTAAAATTGCGTTTATTGGCGTGCAGGTGCTAATTGAGAGAAAAAGTATAAAACTTTATGCCTAGATCTTCCTCTATGTTTTTAATTCTTTTTTGCTCTAGATGTTTGAATTAAATTTCTCCTATTTTCCAACACAGGGTAACTAATGTTCCATGGACAAAATGCAGTGGAAAATCTAAAGGACAGCTTAGCATAATCAGAATGTAGGTTTGAAAGGCATATATCTTGGTTTCATGGTCATATTATTACAAGGTGATAACAACATTAATCAAGCCAAGAAAACAAAGAAATCCGTACAGATAAAATCAATAGCACGTTCTCCATCATTATCAAACCATCTCACAACAGTACAAGCTTCAATGAACTCCTAATCACATATATAATATGTTAGTTCTATGTGGAATATGATTATGTCGATCAATCAGGTTGTACTGCTGCCTAAGACCTCAATTCCATTAGTCAAGCTCGCCAGGGGGTTGCAGGGGTTCCTCCCCCTGATTGGGTTCAAGTGGACCCAAGCGCTACGACGTTGTGTTGTCTGGTTGGAGGTAGACATAGAGTGGAGCATTGTGGAGCTCTAGATCCTACTGTGGCACTGTCAGACATAATGGAGACTGAGAGTTGAGCGTTGCGATGCTCCAAACCTGACGCTGCAAGATGGTTAAGCAATTTTATTTCTCCTTTTTCATGAAAGGTTACGTCCCTTTGTAGTTTATTACATATCTCTTTATTAGTTCTCGTGAGAGAATGTTATAAGAGAGAAAAGAAAGAATGAGAGAGTAAGAGAGAAGAGAGATCTGTATTATTTCTCTTAATATTTATAGTGGATATCTTAGTGTGGTGTGACTCCATTGTTTTTTCTCAGTTTAGGGTTTTTTCCATGTTAAATCCTGACATTCTTTCTTTTTGTTGTATTTTCTCTTTCTTGTTTGTGTTCATTGCGTGATTTACTTCCCAACAATTGGTATCAAATCCATATTTTTCAGTTCGAGTGAGATTAAAGATTGACGAAACAAGATACAAGATTGAGAAGTTCAACAGCTCAAACTTTACATTCTGGAAGATACAAGTTGAATATTTGTTATACTGTAAGAAGTTATATTTATCGCTGGATGGAATTATCAAGAAACCATATTCAATGACTAGTAACAAATTAAATAATTCTTTCACTTTCCTCATATATTATTTTCAATATTATAAATGAGAATACTCTATCTCATAACTACACTAACTAAGATGTATGAGAAACCGTCAGTTTCAAACAAAGTATTTTTGATGAAGAAATTATTCAATATGAAGATGTTAGACAACAATTCAATGGCATAATGCCTAAATAATCTGAATATTTTGATGAGTTAGTTGTGTTCAATTGTCATCATGTTAGATAATGTGGTGAGGGCATTGTTGTTGTTATTTTTATTGTTAGATGGTTGAGATGAGTTGGTCACTATTGTGAGTAATTCTTCAAGAATTTCAAAGTTGAATTTTAAGGATATTGTGGGGTTAATGTTTTTATTTTTTTTTATTTTTTTATTTTTTTTTTGGGGGGGGGGGTTAATGGATCTTCAAATTCTGCTCTGAATGTTAAAACTGGAGAAGTGGTTTGGACAAAAATTTAAATAAAGGAAGATCTAAATCCAAGAGAGAAAATGATATGAAACCAGGAATTGGATCTTTAGAAAATTAATAAAATTTGTTAAAATAATGAAAGTACAATCTTAATGATTCTCACAATTGATACTTCCAAATGATCTTAGTTTTAACCAAGTTTAGGCAAGTTGTTACCGCTAAATTAGCAAGATCAATAAAATAACGACGGCAATTAATAGTAATGACAATGAAAAGCCAACTAGAATCCGGCGATAAACAAAGCGATCGTCTCACCTTGAGGCTTAAGCTCACTCGTTTATGTCTAGGATTGTCGGAAGAAGAAGAACCACACAAGGGATGAAACCACTCTGAGGTAGACGGTGCCGGCGATCCGTAGTGACAGAGAGGGAGGCGTAGGATGTGGAGGTGGCGTGGAAGGTCGGTCGTCGATGGTCCACTAGTAGTATGGACTTTGTCTGTCGATGACTTGTATGAGGGTTTGAAGGATCTGATCCAAGTAAGCTCCAACGGTGTCTTCGTCGGAATCAAATCCAACGTCGAAGAACGACGATTGTAGGACGTCGAGATTATCGTGGGCGTCGAATGCAAGCCCCCATTCTAGCTCGGGATCCGCCATGTGACATGGAGGTGAAGGTGAGTGGTCGCCACGAGAAATTCCAAGAGGGAAGGGGATCGGCTTAGGTGGAGAGGCCAAAGGGTAGAGAAAAAATATTACTAAATATGAAATAATATCAGAGTGCTAACGTTGGAGGATGGACTTGGTTGGAGAAAAACAAGTCACGTCCGGATGGGAGCTCGGGTAGGGGAGAAAGCTGAAATCGGATTTCAGATTTTTATTTAGAGAGAGGGAAGATTTGTTTTCAAAGCTCAGATTTGAAATCTGAAAAAAAAAAACTGAAAATCACGTTATGAATGGGGAGATATTTAGGAGGTAATTAATTAGTGATTAAGTGGGGAGTGGAGAGAGAAAAAGAGGAGGGGGGTGGCCGGCCATATGGAGAGCTGAGAGCAATTAATTGTAATTAAGTGGGCCCTCTAGAGAATAACTCACGGAAGAAACAAATCTGAAATTGGATTTCAGATTTGCTCTACAGGGAAAGTTTCCTAAATGGCTTGTATACGTTGGACTTATCAGTTAAATGAAAAAGAAATTAAAAAAAAAAACAAAGGCAGCTTTCCTAATTGATAAGGAGGTAGATTAGGAAAGAAATTATGGCTTGAACTTGGATTTCAAATTTTGAAAACTGGTTGGTCGGCGGCTGGTGTGGGGTGGCCGTGGAAGCTGTGGGGAGGGAAGGCCGGCGGCTGGGGTGCTGGGAGGTCCGCCGGTGGTTGGGCCGGCCAAGGGAGGCCGGCGATGTAGCTTGTATGTTGGTGAAAATTTGAGAAGAGAAGGGAAAATTCGGCTATGTAGGGGAAGAAAGGATTGGAGAGAAAAAACAGGAAATTTCAAACGATAAACCTTGAAAACCATTCCACCGGTAGAACTCACAAAGAGATCTCCGACAATCTCCTCCTCAAGAACTCACAAAGAGATCATTTAGAGGCTTCATGAACTCACAAATAGAATCATCAAAAATAAAATTTTCATTTATCAAAACTAACTATTACAATGCATGAGACCTCATATAAAGAGGCCCAAAGGGGCAAACTAGGAAAATAAAATAAAATACACTCATAATGCAAATAAATCAAAGATAAAGACTCTGGATCGTAGCCGTCGATCTGCGTCTCTAGCGATGGTACACGTGTCAAAATCTGATGTCCCCATCATTCTCCTTGGGTGGGAGGAAGCTCAACCCTGTCAAGCAAGGGTCCTGAGAACTCTCGTACAGCTCTAGAAGGTCGAGGTCCAGTCTCTGTATCTCCTCACGCTCCAGCCATGTATCCTCCGTCTCCGGCTTCCCTCTCCAACGAACTAAGTATCTTTGGCGCCCGCCATCCATGGTGGAAATGATCTCATCACTGAGTATGGTTTAAATCTTCTCCGTATTAGGTAGATTAGGAATTTTGAGAAGTGGAGGTAGGCTTGGGATATCACTAGGTATGGACTCACAAGGCTCAATATTTAGTGGGTTTTCAGGGTTAAAATCAGGGCCATCAAAGGCTACTAGATCATCAATGTTAAACGTGGGATTCATGTTGAAACCTTCAGGAATGTCCAAAACATAGGCATTACTGTTTATTTTAGAAGTTATTTTAAAGGGACCTGCGCTTTTAGCATGTAATTTATTAACGGCCCCTGGGGAAAACCATTCCGGACAAATCCGAACCATAACATAGTCTTCAACTTCGAACTCCTTGAAGCGTCGCTTAAGATCAGCATTAAGTTTGTATTTTTCATTATTTTGTACAATTCTTTTATTAATCTCCTGATGCAATTCCTGGATATGAGATGCAAATGCGGATGCAGACTCTGACACTCTAAGCTTAGGACTCATGGGGAGTAAATCTATCGGTTGCCTGGGTTGGTATCCATACAAAATCTCAGCTGGGCTCATACCGGTGGTCCGATTGATAGAATTATTGTAGGCAAATTCAGCAATGGGTAGCTTGGAATCCCAATCTCTAATGTGTTCACCTATTAAGGTCCTAAGAAGGTTTCCAAGGCTCTTATTAACAACTTCCGTTTGACCATCCGTTTGTGGGTGAAATGTGGTGGAGAACTGCAGCTTAGTACCCATCTTAATCCATAAAATTTTCCAGAAATAGCTTGTAAATTTCACGTCTCGATCCGACCCAATTATTTTTGGGAGTCCATGAAGTCGGACAATCTCATCAAAGTATAGCTTGGCAATCCTAGAGGCATCGAACGTTTTTGCACACGGGAGGAAGTTGGCCATCTTAGAGAAGCGATCTACTACTACACAGATAGAATCGCGCTTCCTAACGGTTTTGGGTAGCCCTAAAACAAAGTTCATACTAACATCTTGCCAAGGGCAGTTTGGGACGGAAAGAGGGGTGTAGAGGCCAGTGTTCTGCTTCCTCTGTTTAGCTAATTGACAGGTATGGCAATGTTTGATCAGTCTACTAATGTCTCACTTAAGGCTGGGCCAGAAAAATCTATACTCAATTGCCGCAATGGTCTTGGCCTACCCAAAATGTCCAGTTAAACCTCCCGCATGTAGTTCCCACACAAGAAATTCGTAGAGAGAGGTGTTGGGAATACACAACTTCTGAGACTTAAATAAATATTCGTTTTCTAACAAGAAATCATCCACAACTCGTTTATCTCGAGTCGTCGGTGAAGAATATGTTTCTTTAAAATCAGGCATTCTTTATAGTCATCCTTGATGCGTTCGAATCCAACAATCTCTGTTCTCATCTCTCTGGTGACCATTACTCTACTTCTCAAAGCATCAGCTGCTTTATTCTCAGCTCCGGCCTTATGCCTAATAGTGTAAGAATATTCTTGGAGGAATTCGACCCAACGACCATGACGAGCATTCAGCTTTTTCTGAGAATTAATGTATCGCAAAGCTTCATGATCCGAAAATATCACAAATTCCTGGGGAAGCAAGTAGTGTCTCCAATATCTAAGGGACTGAATGATTGCATAAAATTCCTTATCGTATGTAGCATATCTTTGACGGATGTCATTTAATTTCTTGCTAAAATATGTCACAGGATGTCCTTCTTGTGACAGGACTCCACCTATACCAATTCCTGATGCGTCGCAGGTTATTTCAAAAACTTTAGAAAAATCCGGGAGACGCATAACAGGAGCTTCTACCATTTTCTTCTTAATATCTTCAAAAGCTTTGGTGGCGGCTGTCGTCTAGTGAAATTTCCCTTTCTTAAGACAATCCGTTATAGGAGCTACGATGGTGCTGAAATTTCGAATAAACCTCCGATAAAAAGTAGCAAATCCATGAAAACATCTAACATCCCTAATGTTCTTGGGTTCTGGCCACACATTTATAGCTCGCACCTTTTCTCGGTCAGCGGATATTCCTTGAGTTGATATGATGAATCCAAAAAAGGTCACACTATCAGTGAGGAATTTACATTGGCAGGGTTAGCGAACAACTGTTCTTTCCTCAAGACTTCACACACTTGTGTTATATGATTGAGATGTTGATCCACCAAAGTATTATATATCAATATGTCATCAAAGTAAACTACTACGAATTTTCCTAGAAAGGGTCTGAGAACTTGAGTCATGACTCTCATAAAAGTACTTGGGGCGTTACTCAGACCAAACGGCATAGCAATCCACTCATAAAGTACGTCTTTTGTTTTGAACGCCGTTTTTCACTCATCTCCTGGTCGGATTCTAATCTGATGGTATCCACTCTTAAGATCTATCTTGGAAAAGAGAGTTGTTCCAGTCATCATGTCCAACATGTCATCTAGCCGGGGAATGGGGAACCTATACTTGACAGTAATCTTGTTGATAGTGCGGCTATCAATACACATCTGCCATGAACCGTCCTTCTTGGGAGTCAGAAGTGCAGGAACAGCATACGGGCTAAGGCTCTCCTTTATGAATCCTCGTTGCAGGAGTTCATCAACTTGTTTCTTCAGTTCAGAATGCTCAGTTGGGTTCATACAGTAGTGAGGAAGGTTGGGTAGTGATGCTCCCGGTACCAAGTCTATCGCGTGTTGTATGTCCCGCAGAGGTGGCAGTTGGTTAGGTAAATCGTCCGGGAAAACATCATAAAAGGTTTTAAGGAGTGGGCGGACCTCTTCAGGAATGGGTTCACCTATTTCTTCATGGGTTTCCCTAGCCACTAGAGCGTACATGGTGGTTCCTTGGTTGATCTCATCTTCCACTTCCTTTGCAGTCATGAGGTGTAGCCCTTTGCTTTGCTTGACAGGGGTAGGCTTGGCTTCCGTCTTGGGGGGTTTTGGTTCAGAGGGTATTAATTTAATTTTCTTCCCGTTATGTTCGAACACGTAGGTGTTCGTCCTCCCATAAATATGAACGTCATTGTCAAATAACCAAGGGCGACCAAGGATAATTTGACCTACGTCCATGGTCAAAACATCACACCAAATCTTCTCCTGATATCCCACAAACTCTGTAGGAATGAGGCTCCGATCCTTAATTTCTATGGTAGTCGAGTTGATCCAAGAAACCTTATACGGATTTGGGTGAGGGGTCATCTTGAGGTTAAGTTGGAAACCATAGCCGAAGAGACTGCATTGATACAACTTCCGCTGTCGACAATAACTTTGCAGCTCTTTTCTCCAATCTTAATAAAAGTATAAAAAATGGAGGTTCTTCGCCAATCATCACTTAGCTTTGGTTGGGACAACACACATCTAACAACTTGAAGGGTAACAGGTTCATCCTCAGTGAAAGAGTCTTCTTCCTCATCAACATGGTGAATCAAATCAGTTTCAGGTTCGTCCTCATCTTCGTCCACTTCTTCAATTAGGGTGACCTTGTAGGGAGGGACTAGAACATTGCGAAGCAATGTGTCCATACCCATGACACCTGTAACACATGGTTCCTGAAGTGGGCTTGGAAGTGTCTCGTTTGGGGGCTTTACCTTTAAGGTCTGTGCGAGGTGGGGCCGAACTAGCAGTGGGTCGGCTTGCGGTAGAACCCGAGGGTCGGTTTTGGGGTTGTCCAGATGAGGTCCTATAAGAGGTTGAGCGGGAGTCAAAGTGTCTCGTTTGGGAATGGGTCTTAGACTCTTCAAGGTCGAGAATCTAACGAGTCTACTCCTCTAGCAAAAAGTTCAGTTCGCAGATCTTTCCTAAGACCAGCTCTAAACATGGACAGGATTTGAATTGGGGTAGCCGACTCCTCGCAATTGCAACGAATCAGGAAATCGTCGAAGGCCGCGATGTAGTCTCTGACGGGCTTGCTCCCCTGGGTCAGTCTATTCCACTTATCAAGGAGCTTAGGGTAGTAGAATGGAGGGAGGTATTTTCTCCTAAGTTCTTGCTTCATGGTTCTCCAGTCAGTAATAGGATATTCGTCTCGAGCCTCGCGCATATTCTCCAAATTGGTCCAATATAAGTTGGCTCGACCAGTGAGTTTCATCTATGCAAATCTAACCTTCCTAGCTTCCGAGATGTTATACCACTTGAAATAGCTATCCATGGATTTAAGCCAATCCAAGAAAACTTGGGGGTCAAGGGTTCCATCATGCGTTGGGACATCAATCCTAATATTTTTCAACAATTGGGCATCGTTGTCTCTCCAAGGGTGCTCGTCTCCTACAGGGTCTTGATGGGACCTCGAGTTATGGCGGTAATGGTCTTGAGGATGGCCACGATCTGCTTTGTTATCCTCGCCATAGGGTGAGTGAGGTCGTGAAGGTGTATAGATAGCAGGATTCCCAATACGCTCTATGTTATCTAAACGATCAATGGTTTGTCACCTAAAATCTGTTAAGTCCGTCTGAGTGTTACGGATTTGCTGCGTAACAGTTCCCAATTGGCTCACTATGAGGTCTAGGGTCACCTGGATGTGTTCTGGATCCATGGGTGAAGGTTAGGGGTCGCTAGGGGAAGTGTCGGGGTGATGGACAGCACCTAGACGCTAAGAGAGGATGCTCCTAAGGCTTCTATATGCTGCTGGAATACTGTGGACAGCAACCTAACACAATGACGTAAGTTGTCTAAGTGTTTAGAGTGGGTTGTAGAGTGTGGACAGCAACTTAACAAAGGTTTAAGGGCACCTAAAAGTCACTAAACAGTGCATGGAAAAGTTCTAGACAGCAATGTTTTCTAAGGTGGCAAGTGACCTAGGTGATTGGGTGGGTGGCAAGTGACAAGGACAACACTTAGGTAAAGTAGATATGCTTGTTTACAATGAAAATAACATGCAGGAAATTACTTGACAGCAAAGTAAAACGGCAAAATAAGATACCTAAATGGTGTTATGTATGCAAACGACTAATGGCAAGATAAACTAGACTCCTAGGATGCACCTAGCACAAGCAAAGCATGCTAGCCATGCTCTGATACCAAGATGATGTGAAACCAGGAATTTGATCTTTAGAAAATTAATAAAATTTGTTAAAATAATGAAAGTACAATCTTAATGATTCTCACAATTGATACTTCCAAAAGATCTTAGTTTTAAGCAAGTTTAGGCAAGTTGTTACAGCTAAATTAGCAAGATCAATAAAATAACGATAGCAATTAATAGTAATGACAATGAAAAGCCAACTAGAATCTGGAGGTTAACAAAGCGATCGTCTCACCTTGAGGCTTAAGCTCACTCGTCGATGTCTAGGGTTGTCGGAAGAAGAAGAACCACACAAGGGATGAAACCACTCCGAGGTAGACGGTGCCGGCAATCCGTAGTGATGGAGAGGGAGGCGTAGGATGTGGAGGTGGCATGGAAGGTCGGCCGTCGATGGTCCACTCGTAGTCTGGACTTTGTCTGTCGATGACTTGTATGAGGGTCGGGAGGATCCGATCCAAGTAAGCTCCAACGGTGTCTTCATCGGAATCAAATCCCGCGTCGAAGAACGGTGAATGTAGGATGTCGAGATTATCGTGGGCGTCGAACACAAGCCCCCATTCTAGCTTGGGATCCGCCATGCGACATGGAGGTGAATGTGAGTGGTCGCCACGAGAAATTCCAAGAGGGAAGGGGATCGGCTTAGGTGGAGAGGCCAAGGGGTAGAGAAAAAATATTACTAAATAAGAAATAATATCAGAGTGCTAACGTTGGAGGATGGACTTGGTTGGAGAAAAACAAGTCACGTCCAGATGAGAGCTCGGGTAGGGGAGAAAGCTGAAATAGGTTTTCAAATTTTTATTTAGAGGAGAGAGGGAAGATTTGTTTTCAAAGCTCAGATTTGAAATCTGAAAAAAAACTGAAAATCACGTTAGGAATGGGGAGATATTTAGAAGGTAATTAATTAGTGATTAAGTGGGGAGTGGAGAGAGAAAAAGAGGAGGGGTGGCCTGCCATATGGAGAGCTGAGAGCAATTAATTGTAATTAAGTGGGCCCTCTAGAGAATAACTCACGGAAGAAACAAATCTGAAATTGGATTATTTCAGACTATGTTGCACTGATACGGATACGGCGACACGGATACGACACGATACGGATACGGGACACGTCAATTTTTAAAAATACAAGATACGGGTACGGCGCGGACACGGCATTATAATTTATAAATCATACATAAAAATTAAGAAAATAATCAAAGCATAATATTTGAAATTACAAAAAAAAAATGACAACAACATCATTTGTAGCCTTGTAGCTTATAATATCAAAATATAAGTAAGCATTAAATGTCTAGTACAACAACAAAAGCATAAATATAAATTATCTAGCACATGAAGTTTCAACTATTCAATAGAAGGAATGATATAATTATCTTCTTCATCGGTTTGTCTTTGAACTTATATATCATCTTCAATAAATATCATAGCTTCTAATTCAGGCTCATCAAGTGAAAGATTAGTAATTTTTAATATTTTCATATCATCAAGAGACTCAAATTCATCTCGGAAATGAGAGAATCTTGCTCACAACTGCGGAAGTAAATATGACACGTCTTTTTTTCGTTTTTTTTTTTTGTTTTTCAACGGACATGCGTATCAGATACGCGTGTCCTTTTGAAATTAAATAGTATTTTAATTGGATATGGATTTGGCGTATCTGACACGTTTTGGTGGAGTATCGGAGGCGTATCCGTGTATCGGTGTATCGGATACAGCACACCTTCATAAATAGGTGTATCGGTGCAACATAGATTTCAGATTTGCTCTACAGGGAAAGTTTCCTAAATGGCTTGTATACGTTGGACTTATTAGTTAAATGAAAAAGAAATTAAAAAAAAAAAAAAACAAAGGCAGCTTTCCTAATTGATAAGGAGGTAGATTAGGAAAGAAATTATGGCTTGAACTTGGATTTCAAATTTTGAAAACTGGTTGGTCAGCGGCTGGTGTGGGGTGGTCGTGGAAGCTGTGGGGAGGGAAGGCCGGTGGCTGGGGTGCTGGGAGGTCCGCCGGTGGCTGGGCCGGCCAAGGGAGGCCGGCGATGTAGCTTGTATGGTGGTGGAAAATTGAGAAGAGAAGGGAAAATTCGGCTATGTAGGGGAAGAAAGGATTGGAGAGAAAAAACAGGAAATTTCAAATGATAAACCTTGAAAACCACTCCACCGGCAGAACTCACAAAGAGATCTCCGACGATCTCCTCCTCAAGAACTCACAAAGAGATCTTTAGAAGCTTCATGAACTCACAAAGAGAATCATCAAAAATAAAATTTTCATTTATCAAAACTAACTATTACAATGCATGAGACCTCATATAAAGAGGCCCAAAATAATCATAACTGAAAAGACAGAAATGCCCTCGGGGCTACATAAGTAAAACAATGCCCTCAGGGGCAAACTAGGAAAATAAAATAAAATACACTCGTAATGCAAATAAATCAAAGATAAAGACTCTGGATCGTAGCAGTCGATCTGCGTCTCTGGCGATGGTACATGTGTCGAAATCTGATGTCCCCATAAGAAAAGTTTATTTCAAATAGAGCAAAAGTTGTATATTGGAACTACAAAAAGAAAAGTCACTTGAAAAAAGATTGTACTATTTCGAAGAAGTCTAGTGGTGGAGGTCAGGCCAAAAATCGCTCTAAAAATATTATCTACATAAGTGTTTCAGACAGATTATCTGATTTTGTCACTGAATAATTTTGAATCTAGGTCAAACCTCATCAAGGGGCGCTTCCCCCTTAGACCTCCAACGTATCTGTGAAGCGTACGACGCCAAGGACATGAACAAATAAAAGTCGATCTAAATTCGAGGCAACTCCAACAATATTCCATATTATCAACACAAAATATTAAATCTAATTAATACCACATTGTCTAATGTATATTTGTTCTCCTATAAACTCTTTACACATGTAGCTACACCCTCAGGTGGTCTATATATAGTATACTGTATACATATGAGATAACGTGAAATAGATTGGCTGGGTATCTGTCTCCTAATTTTTTGTATGCAGGTCAATATTAATTGAATCGCATGAACCGTGCTCTAGGCTTGTAGTTATTTTATTACTTAATCATATCTATGCATGGAGGGCAAGTTTCTTTTTCTCCTAGATTAATTGGATTTGTTTCTTTAACACTCTCAAAGAGAGGTTTTGAGCTCTTCTGTTGCAACACAATCGGATGAATGGAGGGATTCATAAAGATGAGTTGCACAGAAAGGATGGGCTAAGGACAATGATGTTGATACAACGAATTCCAATATGTATCATAGCAAAAAATACTAGAAAACATAGAGATGGTATGGAGCATCTGAACATGATCAAGGAATTGAAACAAACAGAAAACAATAGCAGCAGCCAAAGTGTGTTTGGACTTCGTTAACTTACCAAAATGCAAGTAAAACTCCTGTGGTATGAACATTTTATCATGTCGTGATTTTCCCATTTAAACTTGCACAATGGCAGCCATTCTGATCCCCAAAACCCTCAATTAAAGCAGGCAAGCTAGCCCTTTCAAGACTAGTTACGGATAGTTTGATACTCACTTTGTAATTAAAAAAACATGTTTCTTTAATAGGTATTGCTCATTTTGAAGCATATTATTTTTCTGATTTGCTGCTGAGTGAACCACAAGGAAAAAGACACTGGCAATAAAGCACAGAAAGAAATTTTCATAATTGGTAACAAATAGGCGGACAAAGATAAACAATCATGCTAGAGAGGACTTATATGCTTGTGATGCTGAAGATTTAAATTCACGACTTACTTTGAGAATGAAACCAATTCTAAAGAAACCCATAACTTGCTCCTTTGAAACTAGCTTGATAAGTGGAATAAGGGCAAAAGGAACCTGGATTGATTGAAGGCTATTAAGTGACTCATTCAAAGCATCCACTGTAGTATCAGAAGAGTCAAAACATAAAGCAACTATTATTGCTGGCACAACTGCACAGCTCCGAGTAATAAGCGCTCGAATCCACTTCTTCATATGAAGATTACGAAATCCTTCCATGATAAATTGTCCAGCATAGGTGCTTGTAATAGTGCTACTCTGTCCAGACGCTAATAACCCAAGCCCCCAGATATAGAGTATGGGAAACAAAGCAGCCCCATACTTCTCTTGTAGAACGTGCCCTGCGTTCTCAAGGCCAATACCACCAGCTATTTTAGTTCCATAAAATGACTTTGCAAAAACTGTGGTAGCAAAGAAATTGATAACGAAGGAAATAGTAAGAGCTGCAGCTGATTCTATGTAGTAATATCTAATTGCTTCTGTGACACAGCTTTTCCTTTTAGTATTGATCTTTCTAGACTGCACCAGAGCAGAATGCAAGAAAACATTGTGGGGAGTGATGACACACCCTACTAACCCCACAGCTTGGGTTATGGTACTAGGACTTACCTTTGGAACCAGCAAACCTGTGAAGAAAAAAAATCATGGCCAGTTAAAAACGCAAGGGGGTTAAAAGGTGCTTAGGAGAAGAGCATAGGAAAGTTAAATTTTTTTTTACTCGGTAAAGGCAACTACCAATTAGGAGATCCTTCCTGCTGGGCTTAGTTTCACCAAACATTATAGCAAAGGAAATGGCCATGGTTGCAATCAAGACCGCAAAGAAAGCTTCCAGTTTCCTCACACCATAACTCTCAAGGAAGAGGAAAATGAAGCTGTCAACAAAATAGTAGGCAAAAATTCTAATTAGCTAGCATAAGCGAACAATTTACCAATGAAAAAGAAGATCAAATTCAACAGTTCACTTCTACAAGCTTATTAATAAATATATATGTTATGAATTGTTTTAGTTTTAGGCCTTTTTGCTCATGCATGTTATCACACCTTGGTAATGTTCTATAAATAGAGGCCTTGGGTTGATGTAAGAGTTGGGGAAAAATCTGAAAAGCTTATCTGTATTTCCTCCAAATGTGGTGTCTCTCTCTCTCCCTCCCTCTCTCTCTCAAGAATATCTTTCAAGATCCTAACAAATGGTATCAAAGCATTTGTTACCAGATGTCTGACAGAACACCTTCCTCCTTCACGATTGTCACCAAAGCTCTGATACCAGATGTAGAAAACTAGTGAGGAAGATCTTGTTGAGAGATCTTCTTGCAAGATCTCTAGAGAGGGAGAGAGGAGGGAGAGGGGAGAGAGAGAACCGTGAGCCAACTTTCTCAGATTTTCATTAATTCTCTTGGCCATTTTCCTAATACAAGCTAAAGCCTATTAATAGGCACAAAAGCAACACCTACAGCTATACAAATAGCTACACAAAAGCAAACCTAAATCTAGGACTAATACCTAACAATATATAACACACAACTCAAGCATACAAAACGATATGATTCCACAGAAAGGATCAATAGCACAGAAAAACTAATCCATAGCTGCAAAAATCAGTGAAGGTTCATCAAATATAATCTAACACAAAATGAAAATTCATATTATAAATGCATCAACACGAAATGCAGAGCTGGTTTTAAGGAATATGTTCCAGTGACCAAGTCCTAAAAACAGAAACTAGAAGTGAACTGAGCTAACTATTCTAGCTACTTCAAATTATCACATATGTTGATGCAGAGCATCTTACTTATCAGCTGCTTAGGGCTCTATTATAACATTTTATTTTTATGCATCTTTGTTTCATACTTTGATTTCCACTAACTGTTGCCTTTTATGTTAGTTATTCGTGCAGCTTCCGTTTGAGGTTGAAGGAGGAAGAAATTATTATCCTTCTGAGTTTATAAGAATTTTGTTCTGTTCTCTGTTCTGCTTCGTCCGCGACTTTCACGTTGTATGTGCAGTCTTCATCTTCTTAGAAAGTTAAGATGCCTGATTATATCGGAAAAGATCGTTTTATTAACACTCATAAAGAGCAAGCACGGCAAATTCATAAGACTAAACTCTAAAACATAGCAAAGGAAACTGTATTAAAAGAACAAAATGAACAATTCCCTTGAAAGAGAACTTCCCACAACAAAGAAGAGCTAGGAACTGAAAAATTATTAGGTAAGAGAAAGTACCAATCGAGGGCAGTGATGAGGACGCCGACCCATAGGGGTATAACCCCGCCGCTGAGTATCCTAATCGCGATGGCACTTCCAACAACCTCTTGGATGTCTGAGGCGATAAGCGCAAGCTCCGCCATGACCCACAGCACAATTCCCGCCCACTGTGGATACTCCTCACGACAGAGCTCGGCGAGGTGCCGCCCAGTCGCCACGCCAAGCTTTGCAGACAGAAGTTGTATAAGAAGTCCCATCGCCGTCGCCCAGAGAAGAAGCCAGAGGAGGCTATATCCAGCGATGGCTCCGGCTTGGAGATCGCCCTCAAGACTTCCGGGGTCGAGGAAAGCAATGCACATAAGGAACCCTGGGCCGGTAAAGCGCCATAGCTTCCGCCATGAGAACGGGGGCGCGAGCCCATCGTTTGCTTCTACCTCCGACCACTCTTCGTCGGAGACGGAGATGATGACCTTTTCGTCGGAGTCGTCGGCAGGGAGAAGCGGCGCCTCTTGGGAAGCCATGGACATCGGAAGAGAGTGCCGAAATTATAAACAGTAGCAGATAACAGTGGCAGATATCAGTCGAAGGAATTATTTTTAGGTGGAGCATATAATAATTAATACGTCAATCAGTTCTTCCATTTTTTAGATATTTAATAAATATAATTCCCCAAAAAATATTTAATAAATAGAGAAAATAATTTTCTGCATTTATTAGAATGCAGAATAGTATTTTACGTATTATATACCTTAAATTAAAATTATATTTCTTAAACATAACTAATGCACTTTTATTATAAATTTCTTATACAGAACTAATAAATGTAATATGATAGTAATATTTACATAAAATTTAATTAAATTAATTTAATCTTATCTTATTTTATTTTTTAAAATATTTTAAAACCCGCTCAAAATGAGCGTGTTTCTAATTCACGCAAAACAGGTCCTATAATACACCCCTAATACTTTCGAGGATTTTCTTTTCTTCCGCTCAAAATTAACCAAACAATCAAATTTAATAAATACTTGTATTTGTTTTACTTTACACTCCTAATTCAGGCAACCAAACAACCCCTTAGTGTGGTCTGAATACCAAAATTTAATAATTGATGATGTAAGAAAAACTTTCATTAATAATAAATTTTTAAATTAAATTGTTAATTATATATTAGTTTTATAAATGAATAATTATTATTAAGACTTCATTTATGTTACTCATATATAAATAGAATTTTTAATATTACAACTGAATATTTAAATTTATTATATTCTATAGAAAATTTTATATTATATCTTATGTTGGGTAGTTAATAATTTTTAAGGAATTATATGAACAAATTAAAATTCAAATTAAAACTTGAATCATATATGAGTTATATAAATTAATAATTACTTTTTAAATATAATTAATAAATAGATAATAATAATAACATTTATTAAAATAAAATTATAGAAATTTATCCTATTTTAATGCGTTTTGAGGTCAATTCTGAGACAGCTTTTGATTATTATTTTTAAAACAACTTTTTAGTTAAAAAAATTTTAAAAAAAAAATCTATACTAAAAAACCGCTTTAAAGCACTAAAAAAATAATCCCAAAATGAAACATAAGAGCCAAGAGGAAATAAGTATTAGGCCAATCTATCAAGGGCAAATTATTAGGTCTGGTCATCAGGCCTAAATTTTCGTACGGATTCCCTGCTCTTTTAATGCGCTTTTACTGTGTTTTTAATGTATTTTTGAAAAAAAGACAGTTAATATACAATTTTAATTGCATTTTATCAGCTTTTTTATTGAGTATTTGCAAAACTAAAGCAAAAGCGCAACAAATATATTACTCATTGAGTATTTGTTGTCCTTTTGTTATGCTTTTATTGTGTTTTTTAAATACTTGATAAAAGGATATCAAAAGAGTAGCTAATATACAATTAAAATTATGTATTAAATGTCATTATAATAAAAAATCATTAAAAGCGCAGAGAATGCAAGTGAAAATTTAGGTCCCATAACGGGACCAAATAATTTGCCCCTATCAAGTCACCTGGACCAACGATCTAAAATTTAGAGGCAAAAAAAGTTGTCATTCTCATCCAAATCCTGCACTCCGTAACTCCTGACTTGGCCTTATATTCACACAAATTTAATATATTAATTAAAAGAAGATAAAGCCCAATTTTTCAATTGAAATTTCTAATTGGCTCTCCCTCTAGAGTAATTATTCCGTCAGGTTATCGAATGCATCCGGAAACCAATAACAAAACACCACGTCATTAAAGTGCTCGGTACAGCACTCGGTACCACGCTCGATATGCTCGATATTTTCACCGGATGTAATATTTTTTCCTTCCCCTGATAGCAACAACGCCATTTCTGGGAGTGAAAGTTGTACAGCTTTTTTGTTTTTTTTTCAATGAAAAATTTTTTCAGTACAAAATTTAAAAAAAAAATATTACAAATGTTACTATTTTTAAAGTAATTTTATATCATAGAAATTTCTAATTTAAAAAAAAATTATATTAAAAAATTATTGTAAAAGATAATATAAAAATTGCTCAAACGAAACTTTAATTAGCCCCACCTAATTGTCAAACCATAAAATAAATAAACAAATAAATAAAATGCAAATATATTTTCTCCTATGATGGGTCATTAATTTAATTAATTAAATGCAAATAATGGTTTGATAGGTACACAAATAACTAAATAAGGGACAGTGCATCAATCACTACGGCTTTATTTGGGATGAGCTTTATACTATTTTTTAATATAAAAAAAAATTTAATTAAAAATTTTTTACTAAAAACTCGCTTCAAAAAGCAACAAAAAAGAACCCCAAATAGAGCCTATAGTGTGTAGCTTACTTTTTCTAATTGAATCATAATTACTAAACAGTGCATCAACCAATTCATCAATCATCATAATGGGAACTGCATCATTTCATTAATTAATTTGATCTAAATATACCACTCAATAACTCCAGCAGTTGGTGGAATGGAAACAACCTAATTGATTGCATAAAACTTCTTGATCATAATCATATATCCATCTAATATCACTGTATGCATCCATCTCACAACTAATAATTTTTCGAACAAGTGACCACTCATAGTCTCATACGATAATTCCTCTTGGCATACACAAGGCCTCCAAGGGCTTAGCCTTTGGCATTGTCATCCCAGCACCTTCTTCCATATCCACCTCCTCCTCCCCCAACCTCCTCCATTCTAAGCATTGAATCATAGCTCCAAGAGCAAATCCCATAAGCCTCATAGCCAATCCTTCTCCCGGGCAACTCCGCCTCCCCATTCCAAATGGCATCATTATTATCTTATATCCTAAACCAGTAGTTGCACCATCCATGAACCTTTCCGGCTTAAAGCTTTTAGGCTCTTCCCACATATTGGGATCTCTGTGAATATGATAGGCGTTGACAAAGAGTATGGTGCCTCGTGGGATATGGAAGCCAGCAATAGTACAGTCTTGTGAGGACTCGTGAGGGAGTAACAGAGGGGCTACAGGATAGAGGCGGAGAGTCTCTTTCAGTATGCTATGGAGGTATGGCAAGTTGCAGAGATCGGAGACTTGGATGAGGCGACGATCATGGCCGACAAGTAGTTCTATTTCAGATCTAACTTTCTGTAATGATTGAGGATGGTTTAGGAGAAGAGACATTGCCCATTCAAGTGTCTCAGCTGTTGTGTCTGTTCCTGCTGCTATCATAGTCTGCTCGAACACAATATATAAGATCTTAAATTCATATATATAACAAATATAAATTGATATATAATAACAATTCAAAGGCATGATTAATTATAAGCCTTAAAATTTTAAATTTATTATGAGATAAATCATGTATCATTAATTATTAAACCTGAGATTTGTTAATACAATTTTAAATTTCCATAAAAAGCCAACAATAGAATACTCTAATATCAGAATTATCAAAAAAAAAAGAAATCCATATTATGTTTGCTTCTTCTTTGCCTCACCAATTAATGCATAACTAGCAATATCAAGTAGCAATCTATCAATGTAGCATCACATGCGTTTCAAGAAAAACTTTGAAACAGATAATAATAATAATACAGCTCAGCAAGTTATTAATGTTCTCCAACGTTGCTTTACAGTTTTATATATTAATTTTAAGTGATATATATATATATATATATATATATATTATATATATATATATATATATATATATATAATATAATATATATATATATATATACTAATAGTATATTTTTACATTATATTTGAGTTAATTTTATAAATTAATTTGTATGCTCTTAAAAATATAGATCAGATACACATAAAATTGCTAGTTTTAAGAAAATCATAGTTTTAATATATTAAATTATTTCCTTTCATATATTTTTATAATTGTGGGAGCCATTTCTGACAGACTATAGTTTTTTTAAGGATAATTTATGTTCTATTCATTCAAACAGTCAATATTCCATCAATATATAAGACAAAAATAATTAAATATAGGATACATTTATATTTTCTTATGTGGAATAAACCTTTCTCAAAAAGGATTTGGCCTTAACAACAAAATCAATAATTTACTGTCCAAATCTTTAGGGCTTTAGTATTATCTTTGAAAATAAATAACCATTCATTTTCTAAAAATGAAATAAATAAATTAATATTCACTAATAAAAATTGTATAAAAATTAATTCACATTAAATATATTCATTTTGCAATTAACATAATATATATATATATATATATATATATATATATATAATAAATTAAAATTTATATTACGTTCATTTTAAAATAAATTTGATAAAAATATAAATTAAGTTATCCTCATTTAAACCCATAAATTCAATAATTTACTATCCAAAATTCTAAAAATAAAAAACATATAAAAAAAACTCTACATATAAAAAAAGAATTAATTAAATGGAAGTACCAATATGACCCCTTTGATGATCTCATCAGTGTAATACTCTCTATCCTCCTCCTGCAAGTCCAACAAGCGACCAACGATAGTCCTCTCTTCCCCCTCCTCCCCTCTCCTCCTCCTCCTCCTCATTTCCTCCACCGCCTTCTCAAAAAGCTCGTCAGCTTCCTTCTCCAACCTCACCATCCTCTTCTCCCTCCCCACATTCCCCACCTTCCTCAAAAACGGCAAGAAGTCCCCCACACTACTCTCCTTCACCAACTCAAATCCTTCCTTCACCACCCACCGAAACCTCCTCCCCTCTTCCTCATCACACCTTCTACCCACCATCATCCTCATCACCACATTCAAAGCCAACTCATCGAGCTTCTCCCTCACCTCCACTTTCCGAAACCCGCTTCCACCGCTGAGCTGTTTTATCAGAAAAGCAACTTCTTCGGTGATGACATGAGAGAAGTAGTTGAGGCTGGAAGATGAGAAGAGTTCGGCCGTGGCGATGCGGCGGAGGTTGCGCCAGTGAGGGCCATAAGGGGCGGCGACGAGAGTGGTGAAGTTGTATGAAAGGCGTTGGCTGCTGGGGAGAGTGGGGCGGTTGGCGAAGGTGAGGTCGTGTTTGGTGAAGCATTGCTCGGCGGCAGAGGCGGAGGAGATGAGGAGTGCGAGACGGGAGCCAAGGCGGAGGAGTAGGAGGGGGGAGTTGTTGTGGAGGGAGGAGAGGCGGGAGAGGGAGTGATGGAGGGGGAGGGAGAGGAGGTGGAGATGGCCGATGATGGGGAGAGAGGGAGGGGAGGGTGGGAGAGGGAGGAGGGAAGAGGAAGGCGAAGAAGAAGAAGAAGAACGTTTATTGATTATTAGGAAGAGGATGAAGAGAAGGAGGAGAAGCGCGAGGATGTTGGGAAGGGGAGGGAGAGAAATGTTTGTGAGGAAGGAGCTTAGTTGGGGCTCCATTCCCCGTTTGATGATTTGTATATGAGCTGGTGATGGATAAGAAATATATATAGGAGTCTTTCGGCGCCCTCTGGTGGGTGGCAATTAATTAGGTGTTTGACAATGGATATAAAGAATATCTCAGTTTTAAAAATATTGGTGTTTGCTTGGACGAAAAAAGTATATAGTGTAAAGTTTTACGCTATATTCATTTTTTATGAATGGTAAACTTAGCTAATTTTGATTGATTTCCTTTTCAGTGCAAAAAAGTTGTTCTGTCGCAATCAACCACCATAATCGGCAACCCTTATTGTCATTAGGCACCATGGCCCACTGCCATCATTGGCCACCAGCGCCGTTCCTTATTCACAGGCCACCACTACTAACCACCGTCCGCAACCACCACCAATCGTCGCCGATATTACCGGGTGCCACCACTTGCCGATTTTACAATTGACTTATTTTACTTCAAACAAATGAAATAATAATAATAACCATCATTTATTTTACATTTATTAAATAATTCCATTGCATTTCAAGTACAGAAGCATTCTTTTTACCATGAATTTTTTTTAGCCAACCAAACAATCTCTTAGTGGTATTTAATCGGCCAAAAATAGAGTGCAAGAGAAATATATCTATTTAAAACATTTTAAATTATTTTGATGACTCTAAATAAAATGAAGATAGTTTTTTTTTTATTTAATTTGAGTAAAATGAATCAATTGTGAGTGGCAACCAATGATGGCAATGATGGGCTTTGAGATTGAATTTTTGGAAGTAATTATAAAAACTTTGATTCTAAGACTTCGTTTGGGACAGCTTTCGTACAGCTTCCTAAATCGATTTTTTAGTATAAAATTTAGAAATTTTAATATTAGAAAGCTATTTTGGAAAACAGCAAAAAACTATTCCAAACAAAGTCTAAATTCTAGGTATATCAACTTTATATTTTTTTTTATAAAAATTCAATTTTATATTTTGATATTCATCATTTTTTTAATGACGAGGAACCGTCTGGTGCTACGCTCGGTCTTGCCGAGTGCGCTTGGTGGTCGGTAAACCCCGACCGACCTACCGAGCCACCCACGCCTACAGTAGCCGAAGTCGGTGCTTAAAGGCCCCACTTAAGGGCGACAGTCGCTCGAGAAAATCGAACTCAAGATGGGGGGCTCCCAACCGAGCTAAGCAGGAATGGGTAATATTCATCATTTCTAAGAAAAAAAAAATACTCTTGGATGATGCTTGGTACCTTATTTAGGGCAGAATTTAGCTAAATTTTGGCTTAAATTCTATCAAATAAAATCTTGTAGATTTTAAATCCTATTTTTTATATAAATTATATTTTATAGAATTAATTAAATAAAAATTCTGTTAAATCCTATAATTGAATTAATGGATTTTCTCATAAATTTAATTTCTGAAACAAGATGTATTAGTTGTCATGACAAAGAAAAAATTATAATTTGATCTCCTTTGAAAGTTATCAATTAAAATTTTTTATAATATATATAAATAATTATATAAAATTCCTTTCCAATTTAATTAAGATAATAATCATGCTTAACCCTTAATTATATCATATATTATAAATATATAACTGAAATATAATTGCTGGGCCCAAGAGGCAGTTGGGGCTCTAAAGTATTTAGCCCTGGAACTTAATGGGATTTTGGCTGTGCGAGTTGACTTGTGAGCAGCACACCTCACTAAGGTTTCGTTTGGTACATTAATTTTTTTAATATTTTTTAAAATATTTTTTTAGTGTAAAAATTTGCTAAACTAAAATATTTTTTTTATTAAAAATCTACTTTAAAAAGTAATTAAAAAACTGCTCCAAATGAAGCCTAAGGCCTTCTCCAGCCGTTCGGCAAACAGGCGAATGGAGAGCCTCAGACGTGCCAGCCGAACTCCATTTTTGCCGGCATTCAGTTGCTGATGAACAGTGCGACGCCAATATTGGCGTCGCACTGTTCACTTTCGCATTTCTTTCTCTCTACCGAACTCCGTCTGAAAAAGGCATGAAAGAAACGACGATGATTTCGGGAAAAATGACGTTCCACTGGAGATGAATCACGACAATTTTTGATTTTACTGCATTTCGCAGTGAAAATAAGAGTTTCGGTTGGAGATGCCCTAAGGCTTGGTTTGAGATGACTTAATAAAAAATTAAAATTTTTGTACTATAAAGCTACTTTAGAAAGTAGTAAGAAAGTTGTTCCAAACAAAATCTAAAATTATTATTGAGACAGTTTTTTTAATGTTTTATAAAATAACTTTTTAGTTAAAATTTTTTTTGAAAATAATTGTACTAAAAAATATTTAGCATGGGATTTGTGACACTAAACAGTACCTCATAGAACGCATTATTTGTGGCTTGCGAATATTAAGATCTGATTTTTGCTTGAAAAAAAATAATGGAGGATATATGTCTATTTGGTGATAGATATTTTATAGTTTATTTGGTGAGCTTTAGGTTGTTATTAGGCATTAATGAGTCCTTAGGTTCTCTTTTGAACATATAGATAAATAATCTTAGAAGTATTATGGCATGAAATTAAAGAAGTGAAACATCTTTTCTTGGAGTTTAGGCTTACCCCGAGTTCTATGAGAAATTCTTCTATGCAGAGTCCGGACGGAAAGAACTGTTCGGACATATGAATGTACACACTGTGTACATAGCGTGTGTATACAAATTTGACATACATTGACATATTGTATATATAATGTGTGTATACTTATAGTCCGAACAGTTCTTCCAATCCCGAGCCTGCAGAGAATAATTTCTCCAATTCTATTAAGAGATGTATGTAAGTTCAAATTACCTTGTATCCTTTTTCAATATAATATTTTACTGCTTTTTTATTTTTGGAGTTTTGTTCTTATCTGATGTTACCCTCTTTGGGGAAATTATTTGGTGTGGAGTCCATGAATAGCTCTTTGTCCATCCAAGGTTGACACATAGTTTTGAAATTAAATTATTTATTGCTGTGGATATTTCTACTAATGTGCAACTCAAAGACCCAACCAAACAACGTAGAGTTTTTTTTGCTACTGCGTGACCTGATGAGTAGTCTTCAATTTTGAAATCGTGTGGACAAAAAAATTAGGGTTTTCCTGTCTGAAGGTAGTTTTGCATCTCCAGCAAAGAATTGTGCTCTTAAAAATCGCTCTTTATATTCAAGAAGGTAATCTCAATCCATCCTGCAGCTTACTGTTTTTTTAGATTTTCACCGTACTTTAAATCTCACAGTTCTTTAAATCTCAAATGTTCTAATATCAACAGTTTAAACCATGAATGATGAACTTGTATAAAGTGTATAAATAAGCCCTCACAAATGACATCTCCATGATGGCCACCATCTACATCCATTCTTTAATTTCATCGATCTACCCAAATCTTCCATCCTCCCCTGCCAAAGCTTGCATGTGATTAGAGTTGCCTCTAGATTTCAACATGATTTGCTCAACCTTAAAGACAAGTTCATTGTGAAGGTGTGAAGATTTTAGAGAATAAAGATTATAACGAGTAATTAGTGAGACTTAGGTTGTTATGAGTCATGAGACTTCAAGTTGTCATATTATCGTATAAATAAGCCCTCTTAGTGGTATTAAGGCATGAAAACAAAATGTGAAATCCCTTATAATTATTTAGTTACCATTGTTCAATGCAATGTTTACTATTTTACGTGGTTGATATATTTTGGAGTTTTGTTCCTAATTAATAAATGATATTCTCATTGAGCCTTTTGCCATTGAGTGCCACCTCCCTCATCCAAATATGCCATCTTGTGCCTCTTATGCATCACATATAGATTGATTTTTATCATAGTATTAAACCTTATCGATCGTCCAAGCAGCATGCAAAATACCTAAATCCAAATCACAACCTCTAGATCTCACAACTGGTGACTGTAGATCCACCAGAGATGTCGCGATCATTATGATTTTACCATTTGCATCTCCCCTACAACCCTATTTTGGATCTCACTATGTCCATCACCCCCAATTCCAATGCTCATTAAATCTCATGAAGATCACTATATATCAGCTTCTCTCGACTCTTCCCCAACCATCGATATATCATTCACAAATTTCGTCTTAGAATTTAGAGATTCAGCAATGTACAACATATCTGCAAGCTTCATCTTCACCAAACATTTCGTTTCCAAATCCACCATCATAGGGCTCATATATATCCTATCCAACAAATGTTACCTCGATAAATCTCCTATCCATTCTTTTCAGATCCATGTATTTTTGACTCATTCACTTGCCTCCATCACATATACCAAGTTCATGACAACCAACATCCACACGCCATCTTTCGATTTAACAAATCCATCTAAATCTACTGTCCTCCCTCCCTTGATCAACTTGAAGGTGACAAGTGCTACCTCCCTATTTCACAATGATCTGTTTGTTTTCAAGAAAAAATAAGCCTAGAAGCCATGAAGAATGTAAGAAAATAAATATTGTAATTAGAAATTAGAGAGTTTGAGTTTGTCATCGGACATTCATGAGTTCTTAAATTTCTCTTGTTATTCCATAAATAAGTCCTGTTAAAGTATTAGGTCATCAAATAAAAAATGTGGAGCCCCTCTTCTTGGATATTTGGCTTTCTTCCCCTCCTCCCTCATTCTATACTTTTCAATTCAATATTTATTATTTTTCTTTAATTTTCTGTATTTTTGGAGTTTTGTTCCTAATAATATCATATATAAATTATAGTGGAATTTACATATATATCATTTAATTCTTATATATTTATATATAATATTAAAATTTTAATATTTACTTAAATAATACTCAAATTTAATCATTTTCATAAATATCATTAATATTAACTTTTTTTAAAGGAAAATACATCTTTTGATACATATACTTGATTGCGATTTAGCACTAACATGTTACATAAATAAATATCAATATTGGTTGCTCTCATGATTTTTTGGCTCGAATCGCGACTCCGAGAACACCTGCCCCACCCGGCGTTGCTCTCATGATCGTCGAGCTGGCCTTCACAGCGAGAACTGCAAGGTCCGCAGCTTGTAAAGGCTGTCGCAGCATCGTTCGCGGCAGCACGAAGTAGATCTGCCATAGACGTAGCTCCACAGTTTCAGAGACCGGCGTGACGATGGCGGGTAAGCGATTAGTTGATCCCGATTTTTTGGCTGGTAAAGCTTCATTTAAGTCTTTCTGTGATGCTCTTTCTATTGGTTCTTCTTCCTCCCTCTTTCTGGATCTCAAAATTGCTTCCTTCCGTGGTTTATCGTCGCTGTGGATTTTGGAAGCGGAAATTTTAGCGTTAGCGGCTCCGTTTGAGTTTGCTTTAGTCGATAAATTCCCTTCGCGTAGATCGTCTCTTGAGTCTATTCGTAAATTTTTCTTTAACCCCAAGCTCAATGGTGAATTTTTTGTTATTGTTCTAAATTCCAAGCATGCTTTAATCAAACTCATCAATGACCTAGACTACTGCCGTATTTTTGCTCACCATTCTTACTTTGTTAATAACTGATACTTGAAGATTTTTAAGTGGACACCATTCTTTGATGTTGAAATCGAATTACCCATTATTCCCATTTGGATTTCTTTTCCAAACCTGCTTTCCCGTCTCTTTTCCCCGAGGATTTTGCATGGTTTAGGATCTATGTTTGGTCGGCCTCTTAAGATTGATCATGCTACGTTGGCTGGCTCTAAGCCTTCAGTAGCTCGTGTCCTAGTTGAGTTGGATGTTACTAAATCTTATCCTGATAAGGTGTGGATAGGTCCAAATATTTTAGGGTATATACAACAGGTAGTTATGGAGGATTTCCCTTATTATTGCTCCCACTGTAAGTCTTTGGGGCATTCCAAACCTGATTGTAAAATTCTTCATCCCCAGTTAACTTTAACTCATACTGCGTTGACTAAGGTTGTTGATTCTGTTTTGGATAATATTAATACTTCAATTGAACTTGTTGATGGCCTTAACCATGTCGTCGCTCGTGTCGTGGAGCCTGAGATTGTGATGAACGCTCAAGCAGCGGTGACCGCTTTGGTTCCTCCTCTGGAGGTTTCAGAGGAGATTCCTCTGCCTGTGGTTTGCTCTCAGATTAATATTAATGCTTCTGATATGGAGGGTGTTAGTGTGCTTGATGGTGCTCTTTCCCCTATTGTTGTTGAGAAGTCTCCTAGTGGCTGTGGTTCTCGTGAAACTTTGTTAGATACTGTTGAAGGCCAATGTGGTATTAATCTGGCCGTGGATGATGGTTCCACTGATTTGGGTGGATCAATAGAAGTTTCTCCTATTACTGAGTCAGTTACACCTGTTGGGGTTCTTACATCTGCTCAATATATTGATGTGCAATTGTCTCTAATTTTTAATGTTGCTTTACAAGTTCATTTATTCAAGTCTAGAGATTGCTATGTGGACCACTCGGATTGGTTGAATGTTTTCCCTATTAGTCTGGATGGGAATCGGGCGGTCTTTGCTGACTCTTTTGGGAATGCTCAAGAATCGTATAAGGTGCAAGTGGATTCTCTCGTGGAAAATGATTTTACCTTTTTAGGGGGAAATCGTCGTCGCACGAAATCCAAATAAGCTTTTTGGTGTTTCCTCAGTTTGGATGTTATGGTTAATTGGTTTTCTGGCTATTTGGATTTGGATTTACATTATTTTTCGTTAGATTGTTTGGTGTGGTCAAGATTTTTAATATGGGCAATAATGAGGTCATGCTATCTGATCGTATGGCTTGTTGGCATTCATTACTAGCAGCTTCTTGCTGGTCTCCGTGCAGGATTTGGTTTTACTGGCATGTTGCTTGCCCTTTGGAGGGCCATTGTCTATTATTTGAGTGGTCGCAGTGTTTCACCACTACCTAAGCCCGCTTCACTGATTCCCCTTTTCTTTCTTAATCGGTTGCTCCACTGTGTATTTTTTCTTTAGCTGTTGTTTGCTCCTATTTCGTTGGATGGTTATCTTCCTTTTTACGGAATAAATTTTTTTGTTTATATATATATATATATATTTATGTATGAGATATTTAATTGTGTGTGATGTGTACAAACCTCTTAAAATGATATTACAGTCAAATTAATAATTATTAGATATGCTTTCAAACTTGTGCAATATATAATTAATTTGTACTGACACAACCTTCATTCTTATTTTTTTAATCCAATTTTCTAAAATTAAAATCCTGCATGTGAAAAATTTCTTTTTTCAATGGACATTAATTTTTTAGGAGGCACATTTAGGCCAATTAAGACACTTATATGAACAATATTTGAAACCAAAATCTCTTAGTTAATAGCGGACATTAATTTAAAAGAGTTGTGGTGCGATCCAATCATCCAATCCAAATGTTTTTGTTTTTTGTTTTTTTAAACAAAGTAAATTCCTATTCTACCCCGCAATAATCTCACACAAAATGAATGGCATTAGTTGTATTGTTTATATCGAGCATTTATATGTCCAATTTCCGGCACTTGGTCCTTTCTCCTCTCAGCCTAATAGTCTTCGGCAATTTATTATTAGATCAGTACAGGTCAAAATTCGCCGTCGAGTTAATGGCTTCTTTTAATGGCCAGCTAACCTAATTGTATGTACATTAATCATGCAAAAAATTCATTAAAAAAACTATCTTTATATAAATATTCGATTAGAAGTATTCTAACAATTCCATGCACTTACAAGTAGGGTTGTAACTGACTCGCGAGGCGGCTAGAACTTGACTTGGTAGCAGTCTCGATGACTCCAAAAAACTACAAAACTCCAAAATGCGGCAATTCTGCTCCAATCGAACTCCATTTTGCGGGCTTGGTCGTCTTGTAACCGTCTTTCTCCATTTTCCCGGACAAATCCCCTTGACACATAAAAATTTAGCGGGTGAATAATACGATGCCAATTGTTCACCATGGATGAAATAACGTCAAAATAGTGCAAGGAAGAACGATAAACAATTATTTGTCGTTCCATTGGAGATGCCCCCGAGCGAGCGAACCACTCCCCTCTTCGCACGCAATTGAACCTGAACCAACCGATTTGGCTTCATTTGCGCACAAGCTGAACTTCAACGTCCCTCTCTCCAATCACGACAATCACACGACGTTACTGCCTTACGAAATTATCCCGCCTTCGCCGACCTTCTTCTTGCCATCAAAAGAAAATGGAAGTTAGCGAATCACTTATTCTGCTTCTCTTGTCTTTCCCCTCCCTCTTTGCCTCTTTTCCCTCTTAGCTATCATCTGAAAAATTCAAACCTTTCTTATCCTTCGATCAAATGCTGACGTCAAAGAAAGGGGAAATTATTAGGTCCGGACATCCAATTAAAATTTGCCACATGGACTGCGCTTTAACGCGCTTTACCTCTACTTTACCTGCGCTTTACCTGAGGTTTTGACGCGCTTGACTTAAAATTCAGCAGACATGTGTACATTCCACATGTCAAATAGTTTTCCCATGTTAACCTCTGCTAAATTCCAAAAAATGAATCAAAGTAATACCTGTTGGATCCATGAATGCCGGCAGAAATCCCGTCGAGGCCCTTCTGATCCCGCAAATCCCGCAGAAATCCCGTAGCAGTCTGCGAACGGCGCCGACTCCATCGCTTCTCCGAGAATCCTGCGACGAGTTCTCGATTGCTGCCCCATTTGCGGCTATAAAACGAAGCCTCTCTCGATCTTCTCCTGCTCAACACACGACTCTCCTCCACTACCTCTCCCGTCGCTATTCCCTCTTCCGATCCCGTCTCCTCTCTCGGCCGAAACCTCCGATCTCCATACCGAATCCTCCTCTCCAACCTCTGCTTCCACTACCGAGCTCTTCTTCTCCCACGCACCACTTCCGATCCAACTCCCGCTCAACACCCAACCTCACGATCTCTCCTCCTTCCCCAAGCCGCTGCCGAGCTCCACCTCTTGCCCGATCATCTCTGGCATAAGAGAGAGAGAGAGAGAGAGAGAGAGAGAGAGAGAGAGAGAGAGAGAGAGAGAGAGAGAGAGAGAGAGAGAGAGAGAGAGAGAGAGAGAGAGAGGTCGAGCCACCTTACCTGAAGCCCGACGCCTCCTCTCCACTGCCTTGCCGATTCCGACTACTCTACCTCCTCATCCTCCGACGTTCCCTTCACTATCGGATCGGAAGTTGCTACATTTGATCGGAAGCAACTACAGGGAGCTCGCTTGCCGAAGGTAACTTTCTCCTTCACGCGCTCTGCTCGGCCAAATCCCTTAAAGCTATCAAACCAAGGGATTTAGTAAATCCAGGATTAAGCCGTAAATCCTTAATCTGGGATTTACCCATTGCCGGAATTTAACACGAGCACATAAACCGTTCGGCTGGATTTAACATAAATCCGACTTAATTTCCGCTGTAAATCTGGATACCAAATGAAAATCTTATATGATTTTCTGCTCCCGAGCATTTCTTCGACTAATTTTGGTAAATAAAAATTTAATTAGTTATAATAATTATTAATTATATTTAATAATTACTTAATTATAACTATAGTTTATTTATTAATTATAATTAATTAATAATTAGTTATTAATTGGTAATTATAATTATCTGGTTAATTATAGTTAATTTCAATTAACTATGATTAATCATATGTTAATTATAATTATGATTTATTTACTAATTATAGTTAACTAATAATTAATAATTAATTATGGATTATAATTAATTAATTATTATTACAATTAATATTGATTATAATTAATAAATGTCACTCTTCCTTGCCTCGATCCTCGAGCCTCAACCACCGTTAAAGCCCGCGAAGGTACGAACTCTCTAAACTCAGATTTCTCGCATCGTTGTTTGCAGCAGACCGGAAAAACTCCTATACACGCCTTTATTGCGCGTGGTGGGATGGGACGCCGGTCTGATGATTACGACGAAGCGAGCAATCGCCTAAACTCTACTTCGACGTTTGTGGCGCACCGGAAAACTGCCTATACATGTCTTTATTGCACATGGTGGGAAGGGACCCCGGTGCGGCACCTACGGCGAGGCGGGGTCACTCATAAGTACCCCCGAGCGGGGGGGAAAGCAAATTGTGCATTTAAACAGGTACCGTCAAAGACCCCATACACGCCTTTATTGCGCGTGGTGGGATGAACAAAAAAATCACGGCCGCGGTGTCCTCGTCAGAGGGCACCTACCATACACGCCTTTATTGCGCGTGGTGGGAAAGGCCCAGTTTTCTCGTAGTTTTCCCCTAAAACGGGGGAGACGCCGGGAGGCTGCCGAAATTTCGGGTGAAATCGTACCTGGACTTGATGGAACTCAAAGAACAATGGTGGACTTGTGAACTTGATTCAATATACTTAAATAAACTTGAATCGAAATAAAAAAATGTGCAAATGAGATTGAACTTAGAACTTACAAGAATGACTCAGGGGACTTGAACAAGCTGCAAAGGACATGGACTTTGATTCAAACTTGAGTCAAACTTGCATATGACTTGAACATTTGAACTCAAGAAAAGACTTGGGCTGGATTATAGACGGACATGCGCTCCAGATGACAATGAAAAGGATTCATTTTGAACTTGGTCTTAAGCTCAAGTCAGAACTAGACTTTGAATTATTGATCTAAATCTTAACCTAAAGTCTAAATGTTTGGAAGTGAAAGTCAGAAGTCATAAAAATGATGAAATCAAAGATAAGTGAGTGAATGAAGACCAAGTCTTTAAGAGATATATAAGCAAGGAATGATGAGGTGGAATTATCTTGAATCATTCAAGCAAAATCAATCTACATGCAAATAAGAAATCAAATAGCAAACGATCATCATCCAAGTATCAGTCTACAATCATGCTTACTCAATTGAGATCAAATAGAAGATGTATGTTCAAGAAGAATTATCAATCGGGGCAAAGAGTGATCAAACTAAACTGGCTCAAGCTCTCTAAATCAAGCTGATATCCATGCAGTGATTGAACGAGGGATGATAATTTACCAAAGTGGATGTAGCCATACCCTATAATTCGTATGCGAGCTAGAAGTACAAATCCACTATATATATGAGTACCTACGAGCAAATGCAAAAGAATTGCAACAGACGTCATGCAACAAACACCACGACTCTCTAAAAGGCAACAACAATTAGGTGTCAAGCAAATATATCAATTTTCTACGAACTGTTGTAGGAGGCTCATCACTTATAAACAAAGGCATTTACAAACGGATGTATTAGAGCTCTCTTTCATACATAAGTCTAACCAAAGGTGATTGAAAATAATATGTGATAGATGTTGAATTGTTTCATAGTCAACAACCACTTAATGTCAGTCAAAGGCGCCGATTCCTTACAACTCAAAGATCTGCAGTGCATACAATCTCTCTACTGACATAGATGTATGTACAATGTGCCACCCCTGTGTAGATACATAAAGACTACAGTAAATGCAGTATCCTGTAGTCAACTTCAGTCTAAAGATGAATACATCTACCTCCGGCAGTAGTGGGTGTATTGTAAAGACCAAGTCCACAACAAAATGCATAAAGACTACAAGTTCCTACGAGCTTCTACAACATAAGGCAGGAGATTAGTTAGTGCACTATGACCCGCCTACGAAAATCAATAAATAGTGCACGACAGTCTACCTGTACGAAGCAGCGAACAACTTAATTCAGAAGCTGCTACGCCACGCCACCGGATCTGCAACCTTCGCACCAGCAGACAGAAGGCGTCTACAATTATTTCAAAGTACCCATGCACGTGCACTATAAATTGTATACACATAGGTACACTAAATGGGGTAAAAATAATTATAAAACCCGCATGAGCCCCGGCGAGCGTGTTATTGGTACACACGTGACGTCTAGGGATGCTGCGCGGGTTGACAAGTGAATTCAGGTTCGAAACCGATCCTTCTATACGGGTCAATAGAAGTCGACAGGGTTCGAACCATTAAGCAAATATAAAGTTGTGGCGACTAGTATATTTGCTTTAAAACATTCATATTAGGCCATCAAGACCTACAATAATATGAATTCACTGATGAAGGCTCAAAGCCTACAAAACCCGATCCTCTGTCGACAGCCCGACAGAGTTGACAAGGTTCAATCCATAAAAGGAAAATGACCCCAAACACCCCGATGATGGCCGTGTTGAATGTTTATCTCAACCGGAGGGGTTCACAAACATTTTCAAATGTCTCCCAAATATCCAAATGCCTATCAAAATCCAAAGCTCCACCCAAAATTCAAAAAGATCCAAAAACTCCACAAAATTCCAAAAATTTCAAAATTCCAAAATCCCAAAAATATATTTAAAAATGAAATAAATCCATCAACGTACTTAAAGCAAAAATCATCTGCCCTCCGCAAAAGTTTGTCGAGGCGGACAAATATGAAATATTACTTCAGCTCACAAAGAGCGAAATGCCTAGTCGAAAATATCACTAGGATCCATTCTCAAACAATCTCTTGCCAGTAAGGGCGTGGTACGTGTCCTCTAACCGGCAGTTTCGCCGCCAAATGGCACTGCAGGTAAACGGTTATGACCCGGGGCCCTCTGAACCGAGTGGTTTTGCCGCCAAATGGCACCACAGATAGCGGTTATGGCCAGAGCCAATACGCTCCTTAATGGCGTTAAATCCTTGAGATATGAATCAATAGGATATGATCGATAGGGCACAAAGCCCTCTGTTAGCTAAGGTGGATTCAAATTTGTCCCCTTAGATAAACATTCAACCCCGGTCTACAAGGTCCCCTTGGACGAAGCAACCCATGGCTGCCGACAAGGATCCTTCTGTTAGGTTGGGTCGACTACCTCCTCTGACTAAGTAGACCAGGGACCACGATGGCCCGGGACGACGGAACCATGGGATCTTGATCGGGTCTATCATCCATTCCCCCACCATCCGCTTTAAGTGCAAGATGGTGAAATTTCCTATTTTAAATATTAAATATTTCCAAATATCCAAACATTCTCAAATCCAAATCCATTGCTGCTACTATATGCCAGATAACACGTATTCTCTACGTATCTGATTGACGACTAGCCTTAATCGAAAGTTCTCTCTCGTGATCGGGAGGGGTAATTAACTATAGGGGCTTGCGCCTATAGGAAACCAGAACTCAGATCATAAAGTCCTCACAAAATGAGGGCGAAATCTCTGGGTAGTGTCTTATCTACAAACCCATCTGCCTTCCAAAATTTACCTCGGAACTTAGTTCGTTAAAACTCCCTCGCCGAATAAGAAAAGCGAAGCGGAGGCCGAGGCCAAATTTTCGGAGCCCACAGATTTCTGGCGACTCCGCTGGGGATTGGTTTCTCTTTCCATCTTTGGCTAGTCATTCATAAGCTGTAGTAGCAGCCGTATCAACCCATACTCATAATTTTGAGTCTATCAAAATGATCTTTTAACAGTTCAAAACTCTGAATTTTCTAAAATGATCATTCAAAAATTTTTCCATTGAGATAACATATTTAGCAGTATTTTAGATTTATATTATTTGAACTGCTTGCTAATGTTATTTTCTCTTATTTTTGTGTTCTGTGTAAGTCTCTGCATTTTGAAAGTGCGGGGTGATGTATCAGAATCTGATTACTAACCCTTGCCTTTCATTTATGCAGATGGATCTACAGAACACGCCAATGACTGTCCAACTGGGACAAGGAGCCAGGATTCAGCTGGCGAATGCTATTATTGAGACCGGAAATGCCGGAGCTACCATCCAGTTTGGTAGCGTGGACTTCCAGGCGATTGCTGCAATGAATGCCGCCATTCCTGTGAATGGTATGAATTTTGGAAAGTCTGCCATGAGGCCCCATTCTACTGAAGCTATCACCCGTCGTGTGCATCTGCCAGCACAACGACCTGCTGCTGAAAATCCTCGTAGGAGGGTTTCTGTGTTTGAACGACTGTCACAATCAGAAGTCCCAGCCACCAAGAGAATTGTGAATGGTGGGAGAGTTTCCGTTGTGACTGCAAACACCACCACTCTGTCAACCGGGTTATCTGCGCATGGAAAGTATGATGCTGAAGCCTCCCCATCTGGAGGAAGGCCAACAAGAAGACAAAGGAGAAAGATGAATGCTGAACTCCGAGCTCAGCAACAACAACTCCCTGTTCACCCCTCCAATCTGTCGGCCCAAGTGCCTGAAGTCAATGTTCCTACCCGGAACAAATTTTCTGATTTAAAATGGGTGAAAAGGAATAGCTCCACTGGTGAGCTGAAGAAGTCTTTCTGGGAGCAACGACAGGAGGTCCCAGCTCCTCCAAAGAGAAAGGAACCTGAAACTCTCTCAGCCCGGGTCTATCGGGTCTTGAAGACTGTAAAGGAAAAAGGTCTTAAAAAGAAAAAGTTTCAACGGCCCTTAGTAATAGAGGCCAGAAGAACTCCGCCAAGGGAACGTCTATCTGCTGTGGCGAAAAGAAAAGAAAGAAGATATATCCCACGTGGTGAACATCGGGGTGTGACACCTGAACCATATGTTCAGGGATCCACTGCTGAAAGGTCCCAGTGGAAAGGAAAACAAGTCTGGAGGCCAAAGCCTCGAAGAAATGAAAAGGAAGAAAGAAGAGAAAGGAGGACTGATCTGGGCGTGACATCCGGTGAGGCTTCCCGGAGATCCGCCCCCATCTACGAACAACGTCAGAAATGGGCCCCTAAAAGGACCCATAATGACACTCCTCCAAACGGTAGACACCTTGGAGAATCCTCCAGGGGATCCCGTCGCCCTCCATCCCCTCCAAAGAAAGAGACTAACTTCAACCGCAGTCCACTAGTTGAAGAAGGCCCCATACCTAACCAAGAACCAGAAATCCAGTGGCGGCGCCGCTCGGAGATCCGAATACTAGAAAAAGAAGAAAATATGGAAAGGGTAGAAAACATTGAAGAAGAGAAATTCCTTGAAGAGGACGAAAACATACAAGAATACCTCGAAGGGGAAGAAAATATTGATGAATTTCTAGATGAAAATTTAGAAGAAGAAATTCAAGAAACAAATAATACTCTGGACATGGAAGTTGTCTATATGGTGAGACACACCAATGTTAATGAGGAAACCTATTATGATGAGGGTGAAGATGAAGACGATCAACAACCCCCGATTAGGCGAGTTTATCACCGTCGTCGTGAAGCTGGGTCCACCACTGGCAGAGGTGGTCACTCCCAAGCAGAAGAAGAAGGAGAAGAAGCCGAGGAGAATCCCTTCGCTGATGAGAATATCACGCTTGCAGACATGCAGAGACATATGAAGCGACAGATGAGAGCCAAAGATAGAGAAATCTCTCAGTTAAATGAGAAAATGACTGAGATGATGGCTCAGATGGGGGCAATGATGCAAATGATGCAGAGAACTGTTGCTGTTGGCGCCATGCCCAATCCTCCTCCGGATCCTCCAAACTTTCAAATGCCTCAAGTCTCAGGAGTACGGGGCACTCCTGAAGGTGGTCGCGAAGCTCATAATGTCATCCGTCAGCCCACTCCGCAGAATATTGCAAGTACTTCCGAGCCTGTAACTGCTGCACAGTTAGAAGGAATTATTACAGAAAGAATCAGGGCTATTATAGCCGTCGATCAAGCAGAAAAGTTGGTGGGCAAAGGTCGTCCGTACCCAGCTGAGTACGACCAAGTACCATACCCGAAAGGGTATTCGGTCCCAAAATTCAACACTTTCAATGGTAATAACAACCCCAGGCAGCACCTTGCACAGTTTAAAGCCACCTGTGGGAATACAGGAGGAAATGATGCCCTACTCTTCCGACAATTCGTCAGCAGTTTGACAGCAACTGCTTTCGAATGGTATGCTGAATTGCCAAATGATTCTGTGAAAACCTTCGCGGAATTAGAAAATATGTTCGTGAAGAGATTCGCTAGTGCAACTGAGAAGATCACGATTGCTGACCTCGCTCTGGATAAGAGAAAAAGAGAAGAATCAGTGACTAAATACATCACTCGCTGGCGAAATTTAAGCATGAAATGTGAGCAGCAGCTTGAGGAAGAACATGCAGTACAGTTGTTAATGGGCAACATTGATGACAAGATGCAACCCTTCCTGTGCATGGCTACAATCAACACATTTCAAGACTTGCTCGATAGAGTGGCTAAGTTTGAAAAGCTGAATTTCTCCAGATCAGAAAATCACTCTGATAAGCCCAAGAAGGCTAAAGCCCCAGGTGCTAGAAGAGGTGATGCCGACTCTACGTTCTTCTCTAGAGCTGACAGGGAAAAGCAAGTGATTTACAACGTAGACAAGGGCAAACAGCCGATGCAATATCAAAAAAAGTCTAAACAGACCTACAACCCCAACCCCCAGCCAAAGTTGATACTAGGGGGAAATGATAAGCCACGGACTTATCAAGCTGGAGGCCAGAGACAAGCAATAGGAACTGGTGATAGAACGTTCCAATCCCTCAAAGATAAAATGAATAAAGAATATTCATTCAAAAGGGAGAGTGTCGCCAAATTATTTCGACAAGTGTTGAAATCGGGTCTAGAACTGCCTGAATGCAAGAGACCCGAAGAGTCGAAGCACACTGGTGACCCAAATTATTGCCCATATCATCGGGTGCTCAGCCATCCTATTGAAGATTGCTACATCTTCAAGGATTGGCTTGAAAGAAAATATCAGAAGGGAGAGATCACATTGTCCGACAATGTATTGTCTCACCCTAAAAAGGAATCAGCTCGGGTGGTCACGTCCTCTTCCGTACCCCTGGTTGAAGAAAGAAGAAATGAAAAGAAGCCAAGTCAAGAAGAACAGTGGGAGACTGCGATCTCCAAGAAGACTGTAAAAATGTTGAAGCAGCTTGAAGGAGTTTCAGGTATAAAGTGGAAGTCTCCTATTGAGCCAATAATAGATTTGAAGGCACTGTCGGTGGTACGACCTTCTACTTCAAAACAGTTTTCCAACCAAGTTGGTTCTTCAAAGACTGAAAAGAAGAAATCATCCAAGAAGAAGACTAAATTGAAGAAGCCCAAGGAGAAAATGACTGCAATTCAGAGGGTTATTGACAGTTTGGATGAGTACTACCAGACTGTGAGGCGACCTATCAAGTTCGCTGACTTCATGTCGGAGCTTAAGATAGATGAAGCTGAAGAAGATGATGAGAATTCTCTTCCAACAGAAATATGTCGGGTCATCTCGGTGACACCGAGTACTTTGACAGAAGAGGAATACACAGAAGTACCCTCTGAATCCTGTATGATGGTTTTGTCAATGGATAACAGTTCGGAGGAGGATTTGTATTTTCCAGAGGGAGACGAATCAGACCCTAGCATAGCGTCTCGGATGGGACATGTAAACCTGGGTGGTGATTCTGAATCAACAGATGAGTCCCTAGACGCAAAGATGGCTGACTCTGAAGAAAATATACAGTTAAATGACTCTGAACTGGAGGAGGTGGCCCAAGTACAGTTGAGAAGTGGCAAGGTACTGCCACCTCCACCAAAGAAAGGGATCCCTAACAAAGATAAGGAAAAAGAGATAGTTATTAATGAAGATATTATCCCCGAAGATCCCAAGAAAAATAATACTTTATCCAAGGGGATAGATTACAATATCTTATCCCACTTACGGAAAATCCCAGCACAACTCAGCATATATGATGCCCTCTTGATGTCTAAAGACCTTCGAGAAACTTTGATCCAAGCTCTTAAGGACCCCGAAAGGTATGAGGCATATTTTACTGAGCGCAACTTGACTGAGGTTTTGCAAGCTCGAAATGAGCCCCTCATCACCTTTGCTGAGGATGATATGCTGCTTGGAACAGCAGACCACAACCGCCCTCTGTATGTTACGGTAGAGAGCGACGGTATGATGATCAGTCGAATTTTGATTGATCCCGGATCTTCCGTAAATCTTATGAGCCTTAAGGCACTGAGATCCCTCTGCCTCGATGTGGAACATCTTGGGCAAGACAAGTTGATGGTGCATGGTTTTAACGAGAAAGGGCAGAAAACTCTTGGTTCGTTCATGCTCCCTCTTGTATTTGGGGAACTCCATACGGAAGCCAAATTCCATGTAATTGATGCGGACACTTCGTTCAAGGCGCTATTGGGTCGACCCTGGCTACATGAATACAGCGCTGTCCCTTCAACATTACACCAGTGCATGAAGTATCTCAGAGAGGGAGAAGAATTCAAAATTTCTGGTGATATTCAGCCCTTCGCAGTACATGAAGTAACAGTTTACGAAGATGCTAAGTACTTCTTGCCAAAGAAGCAAAAGTCGTCAAGTTCTCTTGAGGCTAGAGCATCAAATTCTAAGGCTGCAAAGAAACCCAAGCAAGGAGATGAGAAAAAGCATGTGGGGAGAAAGAAGGCACCGCCAACTCTTCCTAAAGCATCAATCATTCCTAAAGAAAAGAAACATGTACCTCATCTTGGGAGTGACACGGATGAAGATGATGTTACTCCTACCAAATCTCGAAAAATATGCCGGTCCACGGATGAATGGAGTAGGCAGGTTGAATTTTCAAATGATGATTATGACTACGACTCAATCTACATGAACTCAGTGCAGAGTGTGTTCTCTAGAAGAATAGACAGTCTGTTAATTTCAGACAGCGTACTCGTAGTCACACGTGTTCCCTTGCAACATTTCAAGGAAATCATTTCGCGCGAGGTGCATAAAGTTGAAGAACTCGCTACCCTTTATCTGCCTCCTCGTAAAAATGGGACTGTGCCAAAGAATGTGCTATATTCTACGGGAGTTCGTGAAGAAGAGAATCATGACTGGGATTGCATGCTCCTCGACTCCGTGGAATTATTTCCTACGAGGCTACCCAAATTCAATACCAAAAATATTCAAAGAATGCTACGAAAGCAAATCAATATTCCTACTACCAAACGACAGCTCCGTACAAGCTTAGGCCTCTGGTATGGGAGAAGTCCGCGTCCATTACGACGAAAGAATATAGATGCATATAAAGGCATTGGATTCATCAAAAGAAAATTCCTCCGGAAAGAAACTTGCCAGGCAATCACATGCATGGAAGTTGAATCCGAGGATGATGGTGTTGAAGAAACATACGAAACCAATGCTTATGATGATAAACCCGTAGAAGCTGAGCCTGCACCAGAAGAACTGGAAGATGGTGGACAAGCTGCTACGATGGACGAGCTCAAAGAAGTCAACTTGGGAACTGAGGAGGACCCTCGCCCAACCTTCATTAGCTCTCTTCTACCAGAAGATCAAATAGAAGAAATAAAAGAGCTCCTATGTGAATTCAGGGACTGCTTTGCCTGGACATATGCTGAGATGCCTGGCTTATCCCCTGATGTGGCAGTTCACAAATTGGCCATCAAGCCTGATGCAGCACCCGTCAAGCAAGCTCCAAGGAGAATGGGATTGGAGATTGAAGAGCAGGTGATTGCAGAAACGAAGAAGCTCATAGAAGCAGGCTTTATTCGAGAAGAAAAGTATGCCGATTGGATTGCCAACATCGTCCCAGTGAAGAAGAAGAACGGGCAAATTCGTGTCTGTATTGACTTTAGGGACCTTAATAAAGCATGCCCAAAAGACGATTTTCCACTCCCTGTATCCGAACTCCTGGTGGACAATACGTCAAACTACGACATGTTCTCCTTTATGGATGGATCGTCAGGATACAATCAAATCAAGATGGCGCCCGAAGACGAAAAGCATACATCGTTCAGAACGCCCATCGGCATATTCTGTTACACGGTCATGCCCTTTGGCCTGAAGAACGCTGGTGCCACCTACCAACGGGCAATGACTCACATATTTGATGGTTTGATACATCAAAAGGTCGAGTGCTATGTAGATGACCTTGTTGTCAAAAGTCTTGGCCGAAATGATCACTTAAAAGATCTCAGAATCGTATTTGAGAGAATCAGAAAATTTGATCTGAAGATGAATCCTCTCAAATGTGCTTTTGGGGTCTCCTCTGGCAAATTCTTGGGGTATGTTGTTCGTCATCGAGGAATAGAGATCGACCCTAATAAGATCAAGGCGATCGTGGAGATGCCACCTCCAAAGAACCTTCGGCAACTCCGCTCCTTACAAGGACAACTGGCTTTCATTCGGAGATTTATATCAAATCTATCGGGTAGGTGCCAGCCATTTTCAAAGCTAATGAAGAAAGATGTCCGTTTCAAATGGGACGCAAAGTGCCAAGAAGCATTTGACAGCATCAAAAGATATCTGTTGAATCCTCCCATTCTTGCGGCGCCAATCCCGAGGAAACCTCTTATACTGTATACGGCAGCACTAGAAGAGTCCCTCGGAGCATTATTGGCCCAGCATAATGAAGAAGGCAAGGAGAATGCGTTCTACTACATCAGTCGTAGATTGATAGGAGCAGAGATCCGCTACTCTCCAATCGAGAAGCATTGTTTGGCTCTGATTTTTGCAGTTCAGAAGCTCCGCCATTATATGTTGTCTCACAAAATCACCTTGATATCAAAGATCGATCCGTTGAAGTTCTTGATGACAAGACCAGCGTTGACAGGTCGTTTGGCAAGGTGGGCAGTGATACTCCTGCAGTTTGATATCGCATATGTCCCTCAAAAGGCAGTGAAAGGACAGGTGTTGGCAGATTTTCTCGCTGCACATCCTATCCCTGCAGATTCTCCGCTCAACGACGATCTACCTGACGAGCAGATCATGAATGTTGAAGAAGATGAGATGCTACGAGTATGGGAAATGTACTTTGACGGAGCATCGTCAATCAAACGTGCTCGGCCTCCAAATCTCGAGAAAGCTCAAGCCGGAATCGGACTCATTTTCATGGCGCCCGAGGGAGGCATAATGAGATTTTCGTTCAGTTTGACTGAACCTCGGACCAATAATGAGGCTGAATATGAAGCCTTAATAGCAGGATTGGAGATTGCAATCGATGTCCGAATTCAAAATCTCTAAATCTTCGGTGATTCCCAACTTGTTGTAAATCAAGTGTTGGGAGTTTACAAAATCACCAAGTTTGAGTTGGCCTGTTATCATCGGCGAGTTCTTGAGCTTATGAAGCAAATTCCAGTTGTCAAACTAACTCAAGTTCCCCGAGGTCAAAATGCCAAAGCTGATTCTCTTGCTAAATTGGCTAAAGAAATGGCTAATATGGACAACGAATGGCCTATAATAATTATGGTGCACAATCGACGGATCCTAGAGCCAGCATTACTACAATTCCCGCAGGTAGAGGGAATATCAAATTCAAGCCAGCAGGATGCAACTCCGGTTGATCCTTAACCTCCCCAACCAGTTGATCTCAAAGATCGGTCTGAAGAACAGCAAGTTCCTAAGAAAAGGCGCAAGGCCAGCCAAGCTTCAGAATCATGGTGGCATTGTCTAGATGTCGAGGAAGAAGATGACTGGAGACTGCCTTTCATTGATTACTTTAAAGAAAGTAAAGTGCCAACAGACAAATCACTAGCTGCTCAAATTAAGAAGAGAGCGCTACGATATGCATTCGTCAACAACACATTGTATCGGCGTGCTTTCGATCAAATGTGGCTAAGGTGCCTAGGGACCAAAGAAGCTGATAAAGTTGTGGCAGAAGTTCATGAAGGACTTTGTGGAGCACACCAATCAGGTCCCAAGATGGCAATCAAAATTAAAAGAATGGGCTACTATTGGCCGACCATGGTCAGAGATTGTATCAATCATGCTAAGAGGTGTCATGAGTGCCAGATTCACGGTGATGTTATACATCAACCGCCAAATCCACTGCATCCAACAATAGCATCCTGGCCGTTCGAATGTTGGGGTACTGATGTTATCGGGCCGATAGATCCGCCGTCATCAGCAGGACACCGCTTCATCTTGGCAGCGACCGACTATTTCTCCAAGTGGGCAGAAGCGGCTCCATTCAAAGAAGTTACGTCCGATCATGTGATCAACTTCTTCACCCATAATGTCATCTACAGATTTGGTGTGCCGCGTCGCATAATCTCAGACAATGGAACTGCATTTAAAAGTACAAAAATCTACAAGTTCGTTGATCGGCATAAAATCGATTGGCGGTATTCCTCTATATATTATCCAAGAGCAAATGGCTTAGCTGAAGCCTTCAACAAAACGTTGGTGAAATTGCTAAAAAAGATTCTCTCCAAGAACAAATGAGAGTGGCATACGAAGATGGCAGAAGCGCTATGGGCGTATCGTACAACTTACAAAACGCCAACCAAAGCCACTCCTTACTCTCTAGTATTTGGAGTTGAAGCCGTACTGCCACTAGAAGTTGAACTTCCATCTCTTCGAGTTGCTATCCAGAATGAGCTGACTCAAGAACAAAATGCTCGTCTAAGAATGGAGGAGCTTGATACACTCGACGAAATCAGGTTACAAGCTCAGCAGAACCTGCAGATCTACCGAGCAAGAATGACAAAATCTTTTGATCGAATGGTGCGTCCTCGATCATTTCAAGAAGGAGAATTGGTCCTGGTGCAGAGAAGGCCAATCATCCCGCATAGAAAAATCGGTGGCAAATTTGTATCCAACTGGGAAGGACCTTTCGTTATCGAGAAGGTATTTCAAGGAGGAGCTTATCAACTGATCGATCTGAATGGTCAAAGGCCCATGCCGCCGATCAACGGTCGATACCTGAAGAAATACTATTCATGAATTGCTCAAGCAAATGTCATGTTTAATACGCTATGTTTTCATACATGTTTATTAACGTATATATTCTATATTTTGAAATTCTCCTGTATTACGAGAACACATTTCAAAATTCCCCATTAGACTGGGGGCATTTTAAATATTTGTTCGGGTCGACATCGCGCTGCGTGCCGAGATCCCCAAACAAATATTTAAAATCTCAAGATTCCAATTCTATCCTGCTCTAAAATGTCCCTGTGAGACAGGGGGCATTTTAAATATTTATTCGGGTCGACATCGCGCTGCGTGCCGAGATCCCCGAATAAATATTTAAAATTATCAATTCAAATATTCTTTTGTGCTAAAGAGCACAAATACTTGTTTTTCAAAGCATATGCAGGTGATCTTTCAAAAGATAGAGACAATACCTTCTACAACAAACAAAGACTCAAAGGTCAAGAAAGAGACTTTTGTGGCTACACACTCTACAAAATTGAGCCGAAGAAGCTTGAAGTCTTTCGACAGCCTGAAGCTTAAGGTTCGAATGGGAGTAAAAGGCCGGATCCAACATGCCCAAATATGGCCGGATCGCTGGCAGCTCTGTCTACTCAACACGCCACAAGAAAGGCCGTAGTAGCGGAACCCCCACTTCGTCAACCCGTCAGTAGGGACTGTAGGAAGTACGAAGGCGAATTTGACTCGACAAGTTCAAGTGATCGTAGTCTGCAAAATTCTCCTAAGTGACTGGAGAATCAAAGTTCCAGTAGAATGATGAGTCTCGAACAACCACTGAAGGTTCGTAGGCTCCAAAATCTGCAACCACAAAGGATGACTCCAAATCTACCAACTTCAGCAAAATCAGCATTGGGGAGCGCAATTCCCATAGCTCAGGTCTGAAGCCTGAATGGGTGTAAGAGGTCGGATCCAACAAGCCCAAATATGGCCGGATCGCTGGCAGCTCCGTCTACTCAACAAGCTATAAGAAAGGCCGTAGTAGAGGAACCCCCATCTCAGCAACCAGAGGACAAAGAGCTATCAAATTCCAGCTCTCCCGATCTGATGAACTCAAGTGATCAGATTAAAGTCTTCTCACGTGGTTAAGGATCAAGATACTACCTGCATTCGGTACTATCAACTGAATCCAGAACCTGCAAATCCTTCAACAAATCCGTAAAGCACAAAGCGAGGATCGAAGGAGTTTTTCTTCAACAAGTCCGCCAAAGCATAAAGCAAAGGACCGAAGAAAATTATCCCAAAGTTCACACAAAGCTCAAGGCTGAACTAAGTGGATTATGTCATCAACAAGTCCGCTATGCACAAAGCTCTGGACCGATGACTTTTCGCTATCGACCTAATACAAACCTAAGGGTTTAGGTCACCGGGATCTACTCCTTCAACAAGCCCGCCAAAGCTAGAAGCATAGGGCCGAAGGTATAAAAATCATCTGACAAGTCAACAAAGACGAATCAGGTAATTCTCCATCAATGTCCGCAGCACAAAGCACAGGACAGAAGAATCTAAATCCCATGACTCAGTCTAAAACTACGAAAAGAAGCATCCCGACTAATATCTACAAGTGTCCCTAAAGACTGGGGGCATTTTAAATATTTATTTTGGTCGACATCGCGCTGCATGCCGAGATCCCCAAATAAATATTTAAAATACTATGAGCACAAGTCAGAGTACAACCACAGAAGTCTCAAAAGCAGTAAAAAGAGAGCTCGTCAACAACTGAATTTATAAAATAACTTTATTAAGTTCAGAATTTCATATACAAATCTGTGGACTACATCTTTTTATAAGATTACATCAGCTGAAAGAAAAAGAAAAGTACAATGTCCTTCACAGAGGACTCAAATCTGTCTCCTAAACTACATCTGAAGAGGAAGTCCACATTCTTCTCTTTCCAAAGGCCAGGTATTCCGCACTCCTAAGACCTGCACAAAGCACAAGAGAAGTCAGCAGAAAGAGGAAGAATCATAAAGAACATATGTAAGAAGCTACAAAAAAAAAAACTTGTACCTGAAACAGTGGTCTCCTGAGGTGGCTCACGAGCAAGTATCCCGCTCCTCTAGAAACCTGTGCAGAGTAAAAAAAAAGAGAGTATTAGAAAGCAGCTAAGGAAAGAAAAGAACAGTAAAAATGAAGTAAAAACGTACCAAAGCTGAAGTCTCTTGAGGCAGTAAACTGGCTGAAGATCAGATCCTCTTCTTGTAGTAGCCTGCACAAAATACAAAGCAGTATCAATACGAGCACAAAATCAAAACTAAAAAAAAAAAAGAAAGAGAAGGGAAGAAAGCGTACCTGGGCCCAAAAGTAACTGAAATTCTGAAACAGCTTCTTGACTACAAGTACATCTACGGGATCTACAAAGGCATAAAGAGGGACTATTAGAGGTCTATGAAAGAAAGTTTTAGTGTGACATCCAAGTAAAATTTTGGAGATCCACTAAAGGAAAATCGTAGTATGACATCCAAATAAATTTTTGGAGATCCACCAAATGAAAGCCTTGGTGTGACATCTAGAATAAATGTCTGGAGATCCACAAGGCTGAACAGCTTACAACAAACATGATTCGCTCTAGACGCGTACCATATTTGTTGGGGGGCATTTGTTAACCTCTGCTAAATTCCAAAAAATGAATCAAAGTAATACCTGTTGGATCCATGAATGCCGGCAGAAATCCCGTCGAGGCCCTTCTGATCCCGCAAATCCCGCAGAAATCCCGTAGCAGTCTGCGAACGGCGCCGACTCCATCGCTTCTCCGAGAATCCTGCGACGAGTTCTCGATCGCTGCCCCATTTGCGGCTATAAAACGAAGCCTCTCTCGATCTTCTCCTGCTCAACACACGACTCTCCTCCACTACCTCTCCCGTCGCTATTCCCTCTTCCGATCCCGTCTCCTCTCTCGGCCGAAACCTCCGATCTCCATACCGAATCCTCCTCTCCAACCTCTGCTTCCACTACCGAGCTCTTCTTCTCCCACGCACCACTTCCGATCCAACTCCCGCTCAACACCCAACCTCACGATCTCTCCTCCTTCCCCAAGCCGCTGCCGAGCTCCACCTCTTGCCCGATCATCTCTGGCATAAGAGAGAGAGAGAGAGAGAGAGAGAGAGAGAGAGAGAGAGAGAGAGAGAGAGAGAGAGAGAGAGAGAGAGAGAGAGAGAGAGAGAGAGGTCGAGCCACCTTACCTGAAGCCCGACGCCTCCTCTCCACTGCCTTGCCGATTCCGACTACTCTACCTCCTCATCCTCCGACGTTCCCTTCACTATCGGATCGGAAGTTGCTACATTTGATCGGAAGCAACTACAGGGAGCTCGCTTGCCGAAGGTAACTTTCTCCTTCACGCGCTCTGCTCGGCCAAATCCCTTAAAGCTATCAAACCAAGGGATTTAGTAAATCCAGGATTAAGCCGTAAATCCTTAATCTGGGATTTACCCATTGCCGGAATTTAACACGAGCACATAAACCGTTCGGCTGGATTTAACATAAATCCGACTTAATTTCCGCTGTAAATCTGGATACCAAATGAAAATCTTATATGATTTTCTGCTCCCGAGCATTTCTTCGACTAATTTTGGTAAATAAAAATTTAATTAGTTATAATAATTATTAATTATATTTAATAATTACTTAATTATAACTATAGTTTATTTATTAATTATAATTAATTAATAATTAGTTATTAATTGGTAATTATAATTATCTGGTTAATTATAGTTAATTTCAATTAACTATGATTAATCATATGTTAATTATAATTATGATTTATTTACTAATTATAGTTAACTAATAATTAATAATTAATTATGGATTATAATTAATTAATTATTATTACAATTAATATTGATTATAATTAATAAATGTCACTCTTCCTTGCCTCGATCCTCGAGCCTCAACCACCGTTAAAGCCCGCGAAGGTACGAACTCTCTAAACTCAGATTTCTCGCATCGTTGTTTGCAGCAGACCGGAAAAACTCCTATACACGCCTTTATTGCGCGTGGTGGGATGGGACGCCGGTCTGATGATTACGACGAAGCGAGCAATCGCCTAAACTCTACTTCGACGTTTGTGGCGCACCGGAAAACTGCCTATACATGTCTTTATTGCACATGGTGGGAAGGGACCCCGGTGCGGCACCTACGGCGAGGCGGGGTCACTCATAAGTACCCCCGAGCGGGGGGGAAAGCAAATTGTGCATTTAAACAGGTACCGTCAAAGACCCCATACACGCCTTTATTGCGCGTGGTGGGATGAACAAAAAAATCACGGCCGCGGTGTCCTCGTCAGAGGGCACCTACCATACACGCCTTTATTGCGCGTGGTGGGAAAGGCCCAGTTTTCTCGTAGTTTTCCCCTAAAACGGGGGAGACGCCGGGAGGCTGCCGAAATTTCGGGTGAAATCGTACCTGGACTTGATGGAACTCAAAGAACAATGGTGGACTTGTGAACTTGATTCAATATACTTAAATAAACTTGAATCAAAATAAAAAAATGTGCAAATGAGATTGAACTTAGAACTTACAAGAATGACTCAGGGGACTTGAACAAGCTGCAAAGGACATGGACTTTGATTCAAACTTGAGTCAAACTTGCATATGACTTGAACATTTGAACTCAAGAAAAGACTTGGGCTGGATTATAGACGGACATGCGCTCCAGATGACAATGAAAAGGATTCATTTTGAACTTGGTCTTAAGCTCAAGTCAGAACTAGACTTTGAATTATTGATCTAAATCTTAACCTAAAGTCTAAATGTTTGGAAGTGAAAGTCAGAAGTCATAAAAATGATGAAATCAAAGATAAGTGAGTGAATGAAGACCAAGTCTTTAAGAGATATATAAGCAAGGAATGATGAGGTGGAATTATCTTGAATCATTCAAGCAAAATCAATCTACATGCAAATAAGAAATCAAATAGCAAACGATCATCATCCAAGTATCAGTCTACAATCATGCTTACTCAATTGAGATCAAATAGAAGATGTATGTTCAAGAAGAATTATCAATCGGGGCAAAGAGTGATCAAACTAAACTGGCTCAAGCTCTCTAAATCAAGCTGATATCCATGCAGTGATTGAACGAGGGATGATAATTTACCAAAGTGGATGTAGCCATACCCTATAATTCGTATGCGAGCTAGAAGTACAAATCCACTATATATATGAGTACCTACGAGCAAATGCAAAAGAATTGCAACAGACGTCATGCAACAAACACCACGACTCTCTAAAAGGCAACAACAATTAGGTGTCAAGCAAATATATCAATTTTCTACGAACTGTTGTAGGAGGCTCATCACTTATAAACAAAGGCATTTACAAACGGATGTATTAGAGCTCTCTTTCATACATAAGTCTAACCAAAGGTGATTGAAAATAATATGTGATAGATGTTGAATTGTTTCATAGTCAACAACCACTTAATGTCAGTCAAAGGCGCCGATTCCTTACAACTCAAAGATCTGCAGTGCATACAATCTCTCTACTGACATAGATGTATGTACAATGTGCCACCCCTGTGTAGATACATAAAGACTACAGTAAATGCAGTATCCTGTAGTCAACTTCAGTCTAAAGATGAATACATCTACCTCCGGCAGTAGTGGGTGTATTGTAAAGACCAAGTCCACAACAAAATGCATAAAGACTACAAGTTCCTACGAGCTTCTACAACATAAGGCAGGAGATTAGTTAGTGCACTATGACCCGCCTACGAAAATCAATAAATAGTGCACGACAGTCTACCTGTACGAAGCAGCGAACAACTTAATTCAGAAGCTGCTACGCCACGCCACCGGATCTGCAACCTTCGCACCAGCAGACAGAAGGCGTCTACAATTATTTCAAAGTACCCATGCACGTGCACTATAAATTGTATACACATAGGTACACTAAATGGGGTAAAAATAATTATAAAACCCGCATGAGCCCCGGCGAGCGTGTTATTGGTACACACGTGACGTCTAGGGATGCTGCGCGGGTTGACAAGTGAATTCAGGTTCGAAACCGATCCTTCTATACGGGTCAATAGAAGTCGACAGGGTTCGAACCATTAAGCAAATATAAAGTTGTGGCGACTAGTATATTTGCTTTAAAACATTCATATTAGGCCATCAAGACCTACAATAATATGAATTCACTGATGAAGGCTCAAAGCCTACAAAACCCGATCCTCTGTCGACAGCCCGACAGAGTTGACAAGGTTCAATCCATAAAAGGAAAATGACCCCAAACACCCCGATGATGGCCGTGTTGAATGTTTATCTCAACCGGAGGGGTTCACAAACATTTTCAAATGTCTCCCAAATATCCAAATGCCTATCAAAATCCAAAGCTCCACCCAAAATTCAAAAAGATCCAAAAACTCCACAAAATTCCAAAAATTTCAAAATTCCAAAATCCCAAAAATATATTTAAAAATGAAATAAATCCATCAACGTACTTAAAGCAAAAATCATCCGCCCTCCGCAAAAGTTTGTCGAGGCGGACAAATATGAAATATTACTTCAGCTCACAAAGAGCGAAATGCCTAGTCGAAAATATCACTAGGATCCATTCTCAAACAATCTCTTGCCAGTAAGGGCGTGGTACGTGTCCTCTAACCGGCAGTTTCGCCGCCAAATGGCACTGCAAGTAAACGGTTATGACCCGGGGCCCTCTGAACCGAGTGGTTTTGCCGCCAAATGGCACCACAGATAGCGGTTATGGCCAGAGCCAATACGCTCCTTAATGGCGTTAAATCCTTGAGATATGAATCAATAGGATATGATCGATAGGGCACAAAGCCCTCTGTTAGCTAAGGTGGATTCAAATTTGTCCCCTTAGATAAACATTCAACCCCGGTCTACAAGGTCCCCTTGGACGAAGCAACCCATGGCTGCCGACAAGGATCCTTCTGTTAGGTTGGGTCGACTACCTCCTCTGACTAAGTAGACCAGGGACCACGATGGCCCGGGACGACGGAACCATGGGATCTTGATCGGGTCTATCATCCATTCCCCCACCATCCGCTTTAAGTGCAAGATGGTGAAATTTCCTATTTTAAATATTAAATATTTCCAAATATCCAAACATTCTCAAATCCAAATCCATTGCTGCTACTATATGCCAGATAACACGTATTCTCTACGTATCTGATTGACGACTAGCCTTAATCGAAAGTTCTCTCTCGTGATCGGGAGGGGTAATTAACTATAGGGGCTTGCGCCTATAGGAAACCAGAACTCAGATCATAAAGTCCTCACAAAATGAGGGCGAAATCTCTGGGTAGTGTCTTATCTACAAACCCATCTGCCTTCCAAAATTTACCTCGGAACTTAGTTCGTTAAAACTCCCTCGCCGAATAAGAAAAGCGAAGCGGAGGCCGAGGCCGAATTTTCGGAGCCCACATCCCAAAGGAGAAAGACCTTTTTTTTTTGGAGAATTTGGGCTTTGTCCGTATATTAGAAACAAAAAGATTACAAAAATAAAAGGAAAAACTCCAAAAACTGGCAAACCAAATTAAGTCATAGCTCAAACGAGCTCAAAAACAGCACATAAAAGTTGCACAAAAACAAAATGACAAAAATAACACCAAGTAAAAAACAAGCTCACACTTAAGAAAATAAACAACATATAGATCATAACGGTCACGGTTCACTGCTTGCCCGAAGACCATCCAAGGAGCCTGCAATTGGAGCATCATCATAATCCAGACTTGGCAAAATCTGCAGGCTAAACGAATGGACATATATCACTTGGCAATATAGGGTCCCGAAAGCAATAGCCTGCCAACTTATAGCTTTTTCAGTAGATTGAAAGAGTTCTTCCACTTTGAAACCTTCTCAAACACCACTCTTTAAATACAAATCAATAATGAAGAATTGCTTTGAATATTGTCCCCAAATCTCCTATTATTTCTCTCTTTCCAAATGTGATATATAACACAACACACAATCAACTTATAGAAATTTTTAACCACATGAGAGCCTTTATGTTCACCATTAAAGCACTCAAAAAGGTGCAAAACCGAAGGCCTAAGGAGAAAGCCTTGTGTTCCAGGAATAAGAGCGGTCAGAATAGAGAAAGAGTAAGAACATTCAAAAAACATATGAGAGACAGATTCATCATAGGAATAGCATAAACTGCAAGTGACCGAAACATGAATAGTTCTAACATGAAGAGCATCTACAGTCTTTAGGCCCCTGACTAAAGCAAGCCACACAAAAACAGAGTGTTTAAGAATATGCCTTTTATGCCACACCAACTTGTACTAATTACAGCTCGGAATATCATTATAATACTCAACAATATAGTTATGAAATTTGGAGTTATCATGATTTTTCCAAAGCAAACAAGGACCAGCATAGTCAATGTTAGGTAAATCCCTAAAAAGACTTCTCAAGTGCATGGGGAAGTGCTCAGGAATAACCCATTGAGATCCATAAATAAGCGAAGTCAGGAGATAATCAGGAAGAAACTCAAAGGAAGCTCCCCCCAAGTAATCACCTAAAGTGACGTTGTGATACTAGTGATCCAATTTCAAAGAAATAGGGGCATTTTGGATGATTTTAAATTAATAACGGGATTTAGCATCTTACAAATCAATTTCCAAAATTTAGATGTAAAAGGTGGGGGAGGACGCCAAGGTGAGCTGTATTTGCTGGAGAGCCAAGAGGATAAAGGGGAGGGATAATTGTGCATTCTGATTATGACAGAGCAGTTAAAGGCAAATTGAAGAGCATTAATCGAAGGGATACCCAGACCACCTTTTTGTTTAGGCAAGCAAATTTTGTCCCAAGAAACCATATGCAACTTTTTAGAGGTAGATGTATCCAAAAAAAAATAAAAAACTTGAGCTGGTTTTTTTTAATAAATTTATACATAGATTTAGGCAAAATGGATCATCGTATCCAATAAGCAATGGTGTTCTGAATAGTGAATTTCATATATTGTAAAATGCTAGGAAAGGACAACAAGTTAGCCTTCCATACATTCATCTTCTTATTGATACTATCCATAAGAGGCAAGAAATCTTCTATTTTGAGCTTGTAGAAAGATAGAGGAATGCCAATATAAGAAATCTTTGTGCTGATGTTATGAATAGAGAGAGCTTGACAGATGTCTTGTTGATTTCTCTTATGCTTAGGAAACATGATACCGCTTTTTTCAAAGTTAATATGAAGCCCCATAGCGTTAGCAAAATCCCTTAGGATGTTATGATGTTATGGTAGCAAGCTTGTGACAATTCTCTAAGGTGGCCTCCCCAAATACCAACACATCATCCGCATAAAGTAAAAGAGTAAGAGTGTAATTATCTGATGAAATACCTTTAAAACCTCTCCCCTCCAAAAGATTAGAGAAGGCGTCCATGACAAGACAGAAACGATAAGGGCTAAGAGGTCACCCTTGTCTCATCCCAGCAGAAGTAGAGAAATAACCCTCAAGCACTATGGAAAAATTAACATCCTAGATATAGGCTTTGATCCAACTTACAAAAAGGTTGGGGAAACCTTTTTAAATCGTTCTAGCTAACAAGAATTCCCGGGAAATCAGTAGAGCTCTTAATTTAACAAACCCCACTTGATTATCCTTAACAATCACAGGCATCACTGGTTTAAGCCTAACAACAATCACCTTAGCAATAATTTTATACAATGCATTACAGAGAGCAATAGGTATGTAATAAAAAATAGAGGCAACATTTTTTGCGCTTAGGAATAATAACAAGAATAGTAGATTTTACCCCATTTGGCAAATAACCTTTTTGGAAGAAAGATCTAATAGTCCTGCAAACAGAAGGATCAATAATATGCCACCCAGATTTGTAGAAATGGAAGTTAAATCCATCAGGGACAGGTGCAGAATTAGAAGATCCCATGAAAACAACAGTTTTAATTTCTTCATCCATAACAAAGGAAGTAATAGAGTTGGCATAGCTATCAGGTAAAATAATACCAATAGGAAAAATCTCCAATGTCATATTGGGAGGGGGTGTGGGGTTGTAAACGTCTTGAAAATACTGAATAATGGAAGAAACCACTTCAGACCTAGTAGAGATGGGATTGCAAGCAAGCAAGTTAACAATCGACTTGAAATTTCCCATTCTACTCCTAATTTTAGCATATATGTATTTTAGGTTGTCCTCCCCATGTTTTAGCCAATTAACCTTGGCCTTTTAAATTATCCAGGAGGCATTCATAGAGGTGAAATAAGCTAAACAAACATTAATCTCCTTGAAAGATATGTTTAGAGCTGGATTGCTCGGATCTTCATGTAACTTCCCCATCAAAACCATTTGATTCTTGTGCAAGGAGTCCAGATGCCTGCTAATACAATTAGAGGTAGACCATACCTCTTTTTTAATGCCACCTTTTAACTGTCTCAAGTATTGCAAAAGTGAGAGAGAGGATTCCCAGTAAAAGGCTTAGAGAAAACCCTTAAAAGATGAGCCCAGTAATTATCTATTTTGGTCCAGTAGTTTTTAAAAAGAAACCATTGATACACCTTGGAAAATATTCCAGAATGCAAAAAGATCGGACAATGATCAGAACACGACGAGCTTTGATATGAGCAGTAAGAATCAGTAAAAGCATTCGTCCAACCCTCATTCACAAGAACTCTGTCTAATTTTATATGAATATGATTATCCGAGCATTGATTAAACCAAGTGTATTTGCAGCTAACAGAGTGTAAATCCACAAGACTATTGTTGAAGTCAAACATAGCAGATTGTGCGAGAGTGGAACCCCCCAATTTTTCAGAGGCATACCTATAATAATTAAAGTCTCCAATAAGGGCCCAAGGGAAGTCACTAGCGGGAGCAATCTGAGTAATAGATGCCCATAACTCCTTGTGTTCAAGACTACTATTAGAAGCTTAAATAATAGAAAGCTAAAAAAGAAAATGACTAGCAACCGAAACAGTCCCAAATATGATTTGAGGAGTGATATGTATTGGATTAAAGTTCATTTTAGTAGCATTCCACTTTATCCAAATCCGGCCCAAGGAGGACAGAGCAAAATTGTGACAACTAGCCTCATTCAAAAAAATGGAATGAAAAGAATCAAAATACATATCATGTAAAGACTGAACATGAATCCTATTCTTCAAGATGCATACCATATATAACTTAAAAGATTCAATAAGACACTTACAGCACAATACTTTGTTTGGGCGGTTAAACCCCCTAATATTCTACGATGAAATGGGAGAAAAAGACATTATGAGTTCGAATGAGGCTGGGGTTTTTTGATCTGCTTCTCCCCATGCAGATTTTTTAGAGGCAACAATGGTAGTTTGTTGTTTGGACTTATCATTCGGTTTTTGATTGACCCCCCTACCTTTAGAACCAGCTAAAAGATCATACTGGAGACTTTGATCTTCCTCAACATTTAAAGCATCAAACTTGTTTGACGAAATTATTCCCTTTTGTAAAGAAGAAAGTTGGGTGTGCAAAGAACTGGAGGAGGACGAGACTTCCTCATTAGGGGAGTTTAAATTGGGAATGCTCGAGACAATCACATCATTGACAGACAATTCATTTGAAGGGGGATCACCAGCATATAACACAAAATGTGGGGGAGGTTGAACATTATGAGGAGAGGGGGAATGTGGCTGGTATTGAAGGGGATGCCCAATAATATTTGTGGAGGTTGGAATGTTTTGAGATGTAGTAGCCAAATTATATTTTGGATTAGGGATAGGGGGATCTTTGAGCACATTATTAGACTGAGGCGGTCTAGAAAAGTTCTGAGACCTAGAGGAGAAATGATTCCGGGGCTTTCTACTGAAGCTCCTATCACGTTTCTTAGTCGCCTCCTTATCTTGATCATTAGAAGCATAATCGGGTTTTGACGGACAAGCATATGAATAATGCATTAAAGACTTACAGTGCTCACAAGGGAATGGACGCCATTCATATTGCACTTTCAAGCTTACCACATCACATCCAGAGATATCTGAATCTCCTCCGGGTATGAAGCTTTATAGTCAATAAGAACACAAGTTCTTGCAAAAATAAGCCGCGTCTTTTGTTCAGTCAGGTTATCAGCAGCAAGCAGAACCCCCCATCTTGCTAGCGATCCTTGAGATGCCCTCTGAGTTCCAACATGCAATAGGTAAATCATGGATTTTCACCCAGATAGGAACCGAAGAGAAGTCCTCCCTCTTCAATTTAAACTTCAGATGCCATTTTTGAAGCACAAATGGCTTACCCAGCAATAACCAGACCCCTCTCGACCAGACCATGTCATAGTCTTCACAGCAAGAGAATCGAAGAAGAAAAAATCCATCACTTAAGGATAAGAGTTGAACCGTACCTTTTAAACTCCTTGATTTTTTAATTGTTCCCAACAACGCCTCATAGAAAGTCCTATGCCCTATCGAATACCCAACCAAACATAAGTTCCAGTCTTCATCACCCTTGGACAACTTGTCGCCCGAGAAAGGGATAATATCAGGTTCCGAAGGGTTGTGAGAGAGATTTAGGGCTTTTGGGGTGTTGCTGTCTGAAGAAAATACAAAATTCCAATTTCTCGGGGGAGTACTCACCATCCCACCAGATGACGTGACAAGCGGTGGAAAATCAGAGGAAAGAAGGGTGGCGTCCATAAACACTAAAAGAAAAAAATCCTCCAGCAGCGCTGGAGGAGGGAAGAGGAAGAGAGAAATCAGTAGGAAGCAAGGGAAGGAAAAAAACCCTAGCCGTCCTCACTCCGAGAGCGCGAAAGGCCCTTCTTTATAAGTCAAAATATTTCTTTCTCCCATGTTTCCTTTTTATTCTTATTTAGATCACGAAAATAAAGAATTTCATTCCTTTCGTCGAACTGGGGTTTGCCAAGAGCCATGAATGTTTTTTTTTTCTTGTCTCGGTATTTACCATGGATTATATTATGTTATATTTTAATTATACTTATGTTTTTAATTATTTTATTTATGGATGTTGATTAAATTCCACCTTATGATAGGCATATTTAATTCTTTATTAAGTTAATATCCTCATTTTTAGGACCATAGAGTCATTTCCCCCATAGCTTTGTATGTTGAATATCTAGTAGGCTTGAAGTTTTGTGTAGCTTGTATGTATAAGTAACTATTATTCATTAAGAGATAAACACACACTTCTTTGTTAGGGGTGCTATCCTTAATTCTTGTGCTAGTCTTTTGAATATTTTAGATTGTCAGATCTATTTTTGATATTTATTTATAAGTATTGTGCATGTTAGGAATCTTATTTATTGCTCATATTAAATGTATCATGTAGTATAATTGTAGAAATAATGTCACTTTGATTTATTGATGCAAAAGTTTTTATCATTTAAAATGATTCATGATGTAGAAAATTTAATTCATATATATCATATCTATTTAATACAATAAATGATACTCTTGTTGTAAATCATATTGTTTATACAATTATTGTTTTCACATTGATTTATATAATATATGTTGGTTATTTATAAAACCACTTGCACTGCATGATTATGTATTAGTAGAACCCTATTGAATTTTAGCTAGATGGATCGACGGACCCTTAGAGTGACGCCTCTATTGAAAATTATTGGATTTCTTTAGGTTTGTGTTTACCTTCCCGATGAGTATTTGAAAAACCGACTATAACTATATACATATAGGTGTATAAATATATAATTGGACATGAATTAAAAACAATGAATGACTGATAAGTCGTTTGGAGGTATGATGATACTTAGTTTGATTGCATTTATAAACATTGAAATGATTTGGCTTTAATAGTGATTTGTCATACACACTCGTAGCACCAGCATATTAGTTGTAAGAATCATGACATATAGTATTGTAATAGTGACACGTTGATTTCCAATCGCTATTTTTACCTGTAGATTGGTTATATTGTATGCACAATTCATTTATCATTTATGCTTTAATAGTAGGAGATACTTATTGGGTTTGATTTATCAAACTCACTCACTTTACGTCATATCCTCCTTGTGCGATTAGCGAACCGTCATCCTAGGAGCTTTTACCCTTTTATCAGTAGTACACTATATATATATTTGGTATTTTATATTTTGTAGCAAATTATTATGCATTTAATTTTAAGGGTTCAGTAGTTTCTTTTATATTATTATTTCTTTTAGACTTATTTTGCTTGTAGTATTGGAGTAGTCGTGTTGCTCTTGATTGAATTCATATTAATGAAATAAATATTTTGTTTCCTTTTATCTCTTCATCACATCCCGTGTAATTGGTCATGTTTCTATTTATCGGGCCTAAGATATTTGGTGCTTTTTCTCTGTGGGGACTGGGGATAATGAATGTTCTTGGGCCTAGGGAAGGAAGGAGAAATTATTAAGTGCGGATTCCTCATAATGTGTACAAAGTTGTACAGTATTGGCAACTTGCCCGTTTTTCATTGGATTTCAAACGCGAGCTACATCTAGACTCTGCACCCAATAATTTCTCCTAGGGAAGAGCATTTTGTTGTGCCATGTGAGAAATTATTCTGTGCGGAGACCGGATGCAGAACGATGTCCGAAGACCAACTAGAATGCGACATGTTAGCGGTACCTGATGCAGAGCATCCTTAGGCTTCTCCTATTCAGCAGGACTAGCATACCTTATATGGCGTCTCCACTACTATGGATGTTCTGTTATAACTGTAGAAAACGAGAATGCTGTTCAACCTAATTCCTTTCCACTACTCTTTTACTCTTTTAGCTAATATAGTACTACATGTTCAAGATACCTATTAACAGCTTTTTATAGAAGAATGTATTAGCAACATATATAAGCTTCCAGTTATCAAAGAATGGACAAATATACAGAATTTCGGTTTTATTCTATCACAGAACTCTCCATTCCTTTGTTCTAGCTTGTTTCCCTGTGCAGGTTCTCTATTGACTACCACTTTAGTACCAAGCCGCGGTACCAAGCAAAAATGTGACGTGGCACATTTTAGTTGATCTCGCACGGCGTTTGATGTCCTCACAGAATAATTAATCCTTGCTTGTTGGGCTTTTCATTGTGGTGACGATGGATGTTTTTGGATTTAAGGAAGGACATTTTCTTTTGCTCTATGTTTGCACATTTGTAGTTTTTGTTTGGATAAATGATTTAGCCTGGATTTCTGCTCGGAATATGTATTTGTCTGGCTTCTACTTCATTCTGAATTTATCCTGCTGCAGATTATGGTTTCCTCCACGCCCTCTCTTCATTCTGATTAATCTCTACTTTCATTTTTATCCTATATGACTAATATTTCGATATTCATTCAAGAAATTCGTTCGTTGCCTTCATTTGCACCAAATTCTTCCAGAAACTTGTAAGCTAAATGAAGTGAAAGTCTAGCATTTTTTTTTGGTATGCTTGGATAAGTGATAAATCACAATCGAATCTGCAACTTCTTTCATGGAGAAAGGAATAATCACACCTCAATCATACAATCATTTTAAAGAACTACAAATGCTTCTTAGGCTCTCAACTCGTCAAGAACAGTGGCCGATCAAAATTAAGCTAAAAATTTTTGGTTGATTACCTATTCTGATACAACAACATTGGCAAGAACCACAAATCTGCTTACGTAGTTCTGAATAGCACCGCTAAGAATGGTCACATTAGCTTCCTAGTCGCTTACCCCAGTTTTAGCTCCCACCTGCTGCTTCTCTTCATCTATTTGCTTGTCATCTCCATCTTTCTCTTTGTTATCTTGAGAATCTTCTGCACTTTCTTCGTTTCCTTGTCCTTCCTCCTTTTTCCTGTTTAGGAGTTGGATAAGACAACCTAAGCAGATATCTACATCATCACTTCTAAGCAGCTCCTCTGCTACTTCAGCAGGAGTCACTTGCACCTCCTTCAACAACTCTTCAATCTCCTCAAACAGAGGGTGCTCATCAATATCATGGTAGTTAGAAGCCAGCACCTTGAAACTGTTTGGACCACAGTAACCCATCTGGATGTGCATATCCATTCTACCAGGTCTCAGCAATGCCGGGTCAAGCCGATCCTTGTAGTTGGTAGTGAGGACGATGATTCTCTCCTCCCCGCTCGTCGACCACAATCCATCAATGAAATTTAACAGCCCTGAGAGTGTTACATCATCTTTGTTAGGCTTCTTTTTATCCTCACCCTCTTCATCTCTGTGTTGCAGATCAATGGAGCAGTCGATGTCCTCAATCACTAGTACTGATTTGTTTTTCATGGCTACTAGCAGCCTTTTTAGTCTAGTGTTCGAGGTAACCTCCTTTAGATCCAAGTCGTAGATGTCAAACCTGAGGTAATTAGCAATGGCGGCGACCAAGCTCGATTTGCCAGTTCCTGGAGGACCAAAGAGCAGATATCCACGCTTCCAGGCCTTCCCAATTTTCTTATAGTACTGCTTTCGCTTGACAAATCTCGCCAAGTCCTCAATGATTGTCTGTTTGAGCTCTGGCTCCAATGCCAGCGTCTCCAATGTTGCAGGGTGGTTCAGATCAATGCAACTCCAACTGTCATACTGATTCATATAAAGCTTCAACCGTTTGTCAGCGGCCTTGATGTCCTTAGATCTCTCCAGAATGTGAGGAAAATAGGCGTTCAGTGTTATTTCCTTGTACTTATTGTGGAAGCTGAGCTCATACCATTTGATTTTGATTGCTCCACCGCGGGGGGACTCTTTCTCTTCGCTAACGAGCTTCCACTTGTACTCCGCGCCTTGGAAGATGTCTGCGAGCCCTTCGCCATCGTCGAGGGAGACGATAATGTTGTTATTGTCCTCGCTCTTGCTCGCCCTTAGCCGCTTCATACGCAGGGAGATCTTGGTGCGTAGATAGGTACTGGCTGCATCATAGAGTTCATTGGGAGTTAGCCCTTCCGTTTGTTGGATGATGATGGTATGCTCTGTAGAGAATCGGCTGAAGAGTTTTGCCTTGCTCGAGGAAACCAAGCTGCGCAATTCACTGGGGAGGAATTCATTGATGAGGGTTCGAGCTATTAAATGATAAAGACATTGTTTATTCTCAAAACAATAAAACACATATTTAAGTGTGTTTTACGTGTCCTGTTGTAATTGGTTAAGATCTGTATAAGCTGTGTCTATAAATAGGCTTGTCGTCTACTGTTTGTAATGAAGGAAAATTCAATAGAAACTTTTCTCTGTTTTGTGTTCTCTTCCTTTATCTTTCCTGTGTGCTTCATAGCTTTACAGGTTTTCATGGTATCAGAGCGGGACTTCTCCAGGTTCTAAATTTTTTTTTCCTCTTCTCCACTTCTCTCGTTGTTTTCGCTCGCTTGTCATGGCCGATCAATCGTTGTATTGACGTGGATCATCCTACTCATATATGCAAATTAAAGAAAGCGTTGTATGGTCTTAAACAAGCTCCACGTCAATGGTTTGAAACGCTTACTGCCTTTTTACACCAATGTGAGTTTACTACTAGTCATTCTGATCCTTCTCTATTTATCTATCACAAACATAACATAAGAATTTTTATTTTGATTTATGTTGATGACATTCTTTTAACCGGTGACAATTCTTTGTTTATCTCCCAATTAATTTCCAAACTTCATCAACGTTTTCAAATGAGGGATCTCGGTACTCTTCATCAATTTCTTGGCATCACTGCTGAATCAACTCCAAACGGGCTACTTCTTCAACAAACCCAATATGCCGAAGATATCTTACGCCGGGCCGGGATGCAGAACAGCAATGCAGTTGCTACGCCGACATCCATAAAGAATCCTCCATTTTCTGCTTCGCCGTCTTTCTCAAATCCTACATTGTATCGTCAATTAGTTGGCGCATTACAATACCTAACTCTTACTCGTCCTGACATTACGTATGCAGTTAACAAAGCCTGTCAGCACATGCACAGTCCGACGGATCAACATTTTGATGCTTTAAAACGGATACTTCGATATCTGCGGGGTACCGTTCATTATGGCTTACCGATTACAGGCTCATCTATGACTCTTCGTTCATATGCTGACTCGGATTGGGCTGGAGATCAACAAGATCGCAAGTCTACAACCGGGTTTTGTAATTTTCTTGGTGACACACTCATATCATGGAGTGTCAAGAAGCAAACAACCATAGCACGTTCTTCCACCGAAGCGGAATATCGTGCTATTGCTGCTGTTACAACAGAGATTATTTGGCTACGCCGGCTTCTTGAAGAATTCGGTTATGCGCAATCCTCACCAACCATTTTATATTGTGACAATACATCGGCAATTGCCTTGGCAAACAACCCGGTTTATCATGCCCGTACAAAGCATATTGAAGTAGATTGTCATTTTATTCGGGAGTGCATCAAGAATCAAAACATTCAAGTTCATCATATCGCTTCCAAAGACCAATTAGCAGATTTTTTCACTAAGTCTTTATCTATCTCTCGGTTCAAACTTCTTGTTACCAAGCTGCTCACCTCCGGTGCATCAGCTTGCAGGAGGGTATTAAATGATAAAGACATTGTTTATTCTCAAAACAATAAAACACATATTTAAGTGTGTTTTACGTGTCCTGTTGTAATTGGTTAAGATCTGTATAAGCTGTGTCTATAAATAGGCTTGTCGTCTACTGTTTGTAATGAAGGAAAATTCAATAGAAACTTTTCTCTGTTTTGTGTTCTCTTCCTTTATCTTTCCTGTGTGCTTCATAGCTTTACAGGTTTTCACGAGCAAGCATTGTTGAGGCTGTGATGGAGGCAATTGTGGTGAAATACTTCTTGGTGAATTCTATGGCTTGGCTTTGTGAATCCATGGAGGAATTGGATATTGGAGGAGAGTTCCACTTTCTTCTACTTCTTCTTTCAATGGTTCTCTCTAAGTTTGCAGGAAGCTGGTGTTAGCTTTGGCTCTTGAATGAATTGGATTTGTGGATTTTATAGAAAACAATTCAAATAGGAGACAAGATCAGCTACAAGTCTGAACCTGGCAGACAAACTTACCAAATATTTGCCAGCTTGGCTGTAGATTTTTGGCTCAAATCGTCAAATTGTCCAGACCTGGCTCAGCTTCATTCACCTTGCGACTCAATCTGAATTTAGCAGGTTCGATTTTACCAATTTACAAGTCATTTTGTGTGCAAATAATAATAATAATAATAATAATAATAATAATTTGTTCCTTCCTTACCAAGTTTTTGAGAAGATGTGCTTTCCAAGTTACCAAGCAAGACAAGAACTGTTGCAAATTAGCAACACTGCAGCGAAGCTGCCTTTGCTTGATTTCATCAAGTGTAAGTGCTTATCACAGCCGTCCTTCTTGTTTTGGATGGTCATGATTAGGCCATTCAAAATCAGAGCGGTTAATTTCATTATAATATTCCTCATTCGTTCCAGAATCGTTCAAATTAGACATAATCATATGGTATTTTATATCTGAGAAAAGGATAAGAATACTTCTAATTAATCTAAGCTTTCCATTTGTCCGATCAATTGCATTTTCAAATTCTTCCTCCACAAGTTTAATAAACCATTCCAGTCACGTTTGCATTATAAATAACAATAAAGAATTGGTATCCTTTCCTCCCCATTTTTCTGAGAAGATGTGCTCTCCAAGTTGCCGCTCAAGACAAGAACTGCTATCATGGCAAGCGTTTGCAAATTTGGCTGCATTTGCTTGACTTCATCAACGTTGTAAGTGCTCATCAGAGCCTTTCTTTCAGTTTTGGATGTTCAGGATTAAGCCATCCCAAATTAGAGTGGTCAATTAGAGTCGCATTGTTTATTATCTTAATGAATAGAGTACTCATCTTTCCAGATGTTTCGACTGCATTTGTTGTTCTGAAAGTCGGTTGATAGACCTTTTTTTATTGTACAGTACAGCTTGCTTGGTTGATCCGACCTCGGCATCTAATTTGTACTGATTAGTCATCCAGCAAGCTTTACACGTCGTTTTATGTTATATGCATTCAAAAGGCATCTTATCTCTCAAGGAAATGAGTGCTTAGGCTATCTGGAAATCTATAGATAGCTACAGGGGCGGAATCAGCCATACTTTTCAGGGGGGGCCAAACTTATAAGTAACTGTTGGCAGATATGTCGGGGGTTGCGGGGTTCGACCTAAAGATCATAGTATTTTAAAACTTTTGTGGGTGCAATTGCCTAAAAACCCTTGTAGACTAAAAAATAAATTGAGGGAGACAAATTATCTAAATAATCATATAATAAAAAAAAAATTTTTTGCCCCCCAAGATCAAAGGGGTTCCGCCCCTGGGATAGCTTCTTATTATTTTTTTTCAGGGGGATTCCGAGAAAGAGTATAGAATTCTGAGACTATTGACCTATGATGCCCACTTTCATATTCATCAGTGTTTCTCATATAAGGAGAATGATCAAGCAAACTAATGACTGTTGCATTATGTCTAATGTTCTCAGTTAGTTGTCATTTAACGGCTACCAATATTTGTTTTATATAACCACAGACATCTAATGCTCGTTTTATGGGTCATTGGTATCATCACTTATAAGCAGAACAACTGAACAGGCTATCGATCGTCGCATGGCATCAGACATTCACCAATCAACCAACATTAACACTCATCTTCCTAATCATTAGTTTCTCGTCCTATAAAGAGAAAAACATGCATTCTATCTATTATCACTCTACACTCCCAATTGACAATCGTCCGACTCTATTATTGTCCAGCATATATATGTCACTAAAATCCAATGTTCACCTTCATGGTCATCGACTCCCGTCCTATGAGGAATGACCTAACAAACCGCTAACTATTGCTCAACTTCTACCAAGGCCTAGCACCTAATTACTGTCAGCCATTGACATCCAATAATCGTCTTCTTGATTATCCAATCTTTCCTCTTATAAAGAGAGTAATCGACATGATGAACCACTGGTGCTTAATAACAACTCAAGAATTTCAAGATTTTTATTTCCATCATGGAATATTTCTATAGCTCACACTTAACTATATTATGCTCATGTTTTTCTCAAGTATGAGGAATGATATTCTTCATAATATTTGACTTGTATTAGTATAAACATTTTAGAAAGCATCAAAAAAATTGTCTCAAATAAAACCTAATAGGTGAAACTTTCTAACGTATCTATAAGCAGCAAGACAAATTGTATTAACATGATCAATGAAAGAGAAAGAAGTAATAAGAGATATTGTATCACTAAAGTTATGATCAACTTACAAAATGCAAGATTAATTAATGTAGAAATAGTTCACTAATTCTTATTATGTGGTAAATTTTAAAAAAATTCATAGGCAAAATAATAATCATTGTATTGAAATGTTTAAATATTCGCTTGCATGAAAATTGTATTTACATCCAAAAATGGCTCATTGGCCATTATCATAATACGTTTATATTGATATATTCATCATCGATCTACTAAGATACTCTAAAACTAAAAGATTTTCTATAATGATTCACAAAAGAGTAATAACTTTGAGGACGAATCAACTCGAATAGCCAATCACCAAAAAGATTCTATTGACAATATGATACAAGTATATATTGTATAAATAACATATTATGAGCAAAGAGCTATAATGGAGATTCTACAATCATCATAATCAAAATCGATCTGCTAAGATTCTCTAAATACAAAAGATTTTCACTAACCCATAAAAATTTAATGATTTTTCAAAGAGTCTGTCATTTTACGGACCAATCATCTAGACTAGCCAATCACCAAAAGAGTTTTATCTACAATACATTCATAATTAGAGATGCAAATGAATTGAGTTGAGCCGAAGGCTATTCAAGCTCAAGCTTGTTTACCCGAAAGTTTTTTCAAGCTTGGCTCAAGCTTGATTTGATCTTTTATGATATTGTTCAAGCTCAAACTCAGCTCAGCTCGTTTTTATGGGACTAAGTTTGCTCTAGCATGCTTGCAGGCTCTTCTGCTCTCTCTCTTGGCCCTAAGGTCCAGATTTGGAAATTTAAGAGGAACCTGAGGAAGTGAGAAGACAGTTGGGTTGGGCTGGTTCTGTTGGATTTGGCTCAGTTCATAAAGGATTTTAAATTAGAAACACTCGAGAATTAAACCAAAAATTAACCTCTCAATTGTGTTCATGCTTGGTTATATGCCTTGTAACAAAACAGGGACAAATCACAATTGAATTTGTAACAAAACGAAACACAGAGAATTTTGGTTGATCAAGAATGTAAATTAAGTGTTATCATCCAAGAATTTTGTACAATTTTAGCCAACCGATAATCTTTACGAACCATGAATCATGGCAGACTTCACAAGCTGGCCTGAGCCATGAAGAGTACTAACTAAGATAAAACACGTTTGTTAAACATCTTGTGACCAGTCTTGATCTGCAATAATCTCCTCAATAGATTCATAGTCGCTTACCCCAGTTTCAGATTCCACATGCTGCTTCTCTTCTTCTATTTGTTTGCTGTCTCCATCTCTCTGTTTGTTCTCCTGAGAATCTTCTGCTCTGCGTTTCTCTTCTTGACTCTCATTTCTTTTCTTATGTATAAGCTGGATAAGACAACGTAAGGCGATATCAACATCATCACTTCTTAACAACTCCTCTGAAACTTCTGCTGGAGTTACTTCCACCTCCTTCAGCAACTCGTCAATCTCCTCGAATATGGGGTGATCATCAATACAATGGTAGTTGGAAGCCAGCACTCTGAAGCCATCTGGACCACAGTGACCCATATGGATGTGCATGTCCATTCGACCTGGTCGCAGCAATGCCGGGTCGAGCCGATCCTTGTAGTTTGTCGTGAACACGATGATCCTCTCCTCCCCGCTCGTCGACCACAGCCCATCTACGCAATTTAGAATTCCTGAGAGTGTTACCTCATCATCTTTAGATTTTGTTTCTTTCTCTTCATCTCTATTTGTTAAATCAATGGAGCAATCAATGTCCTCAATCACAAGCATTGATTTGTTTGGCATTCCAACCAGCAATGTCTTCAGTTCAGAATTCGAGCAAATCTCCTTCAGATCGAGGTCGTAGATGTCAAACCTGAGGTAGTTGGCTATGGCGGCAATCAGGCTTGATTTGCCAGTTCCCGGAGGACCGAAGAGCAGATATCCACGCTTCCAGGCCTTCCCAATCCTTTTGTAATACTCCTTTCTCTTCACAAATCTTGCCAAGTCCTCCATGATTGTCCGTTTAAGCTCGGCGTCCATAGCCAACGTCTCGAATGTTGCAGGGTGGTTCAGCTCTATGGAATATTGCCATTCATCATATTTATTCATTGTGATCTTCAGCTGCCTGTCTGCCGCCTTGATTTCCTTTGATCGCTCTAGAATGTGAGGAAAATAGTTGTCCAGCATCACGTCCTTGTACTTGCTGTGGAATTTGAGCTCGAACCAGCGGACTTGAATGCTCGTTTCTCCGTAGCGGGAATTAGAGGTCTCTTCTTGACTGACGAGCTTCCACTTGTATTCTGCGCCTTGAAAGATGTCTATTATCTCCTCGCCGACATCAAAGGTGATGACGACCTTGTTCTTGTCCTCGCTCTTGCTCGCCCTTAGCCGCTTCATCGTTGGAGAGATCTTGGTGCGCAAGTAGATGCTGGCTGCATCGTAGAGCTCATTGGAATTGAGCCCTTCTGTTTGTCGGATGATTATGGTGTGCTCCGCAGAGAATCGACCGAAGAGTTTGTGGATTCCGGTGGAGGCCAAGCTGCGCAACTCGCTGGGGAGGAATTCGTTGATGACGGTGCGCGCGAGCATCGCCGAGGCGGCAACGGAGGCTGCTGTGGTGAGATAATTCTTTGCTGTTTCCATGGCTTTGCTCCTCGACTCCATTGAGAAATTTTGATTGGATTGAAGGTAAGAAATTTCCTTTCCCCTTCTCTTTTGCTAGTAATGCTACAGCTGAGCCCGTGCTTTACTTTTATAGAAGATAATTTGGCTTAAGCCAAAAGCCAATTGTTGCCATCAGCGTGATAGCCAATAATAACAAGCACTTCCCGTTTGGGTTCCTGAGAACGCGTGCTCTCCAAGTTTCTGTAAAAAATTGTGCAGGATTTGATCGGGTAAGAACTCATCACAGCCATTCATTTTGCATTGGATGATCAGGATTAAAGTGGAAGAATCGGTCAACTACAGATAATTATCATATTTATGATAGCTACACAAAATTATTATTCAATATATTTTTTTTTATTTTAAGCACCAATTAGTGTAAATTAAAGCATGCTTAGTTGATCTAATCCTTGCATTAGTTTGGATTATTTAAGTCAGCTACACCTGTCGTTTTATGTCGGGAGGAGAAAGGTTTTACACAATGTTTTGAAAATTGGCAGGAGCCAAAAAAAAATTTTAATGGGGGCACAAATTTGTACTAGTCATTAAATTATTTTTAAAATATCATTTTTTAATGTAATTATAAATCATGAGATATTTTTTTAATTAAAATTTAAAAAATACAATCAAATATAAATTTGATCTCCTTAAAAAGAAATATATATATATATATATATATATATATATATATATATATATATATATATATCACTCTCTCTCTTATCATTCATTAAAAAATTAAGAATGTTAATGAATTGAGTTCAAATAAATTAATTTTATATTTAGGAATATTTTATTTGAATTAATTGAAGTAAGTCTTAATTTTAATATTTAGATTAACTATATTTAAATTATAAGATAATATTCTCCCTATTTTTAAATTAATTTGACGTAATGATTTACATTAGTTAAAGAAAATCATAAATAAAAAAATTTAAAGTTAAACCTATTAAATTAATTTATTGTCTTATTATTTAAGAGAGAGAGAGAGAGAGAGAGCTATAATGAGGGCGCTAATCTTTAGGGCTTCAAACGAACCAAGCGTTTGATGAGCTGCTCGTGGCTCGGCTCGATAAGGGCTCGTGAACAAACTCGCTTAGAAGTTTGACTAGAGCTCGACTAAGAAGCTCTATCCATTAGGTTTAAAATTAGATATTATTAAATCTACTAATTTAATAATTTATTTTTACTAATTTAGTATTTTTAATTTTAACCATTTTTATTAGAAATATTTTTAACTTTCATTTTTATAATATTTTATTAAATCTTCTACTAAGAATTAATAAAAGTTCTGCCTATATCTCCCCTCAATTTAAAAAAAAAAAAAGTATTAAACTCTTACCCTCTCTCTCTCTCTCTATATATATATATATATTTGGCATTTTTTAACTCCAGCCTCATTCCAATTGCCCGCCGCCCTCTCTCTCTATATTTGACATTTTTTAACTCCCGCCTCTTTCTCTCCTCAGCAGCATCTAAAAATTTTATTTTAAAAAAAAACTGTAGGCTCTTTAGTCCCACACCGCCTGGATTTTAATTAATATGCTAGATAAAAGCAAATTTATGTTTCCTTTATTAAAAGCAGAAACGAGACAGCTAAACCAAGATTGATGTTATTAAATCGTTGTTTTGGCTGAACCGGTCTGGCGGCCGGTCCGATCAAGCTCCAAATCCGGCGGTTCTACTGTTGAACCGGTCCGGTTTGAAAAGAACTGGCCGGTTTATAAAAAAATTTATTTTTGTTTTAATTAAAATTTTAAAAAATATATTTTAGTTAATTAAAATTTTTAAAACTTTTAAAATATTTTTATTATGAATGACGATTGATATTATCATAATACATGCAAGTTTTCTTAGATAACTCACATACTTTGTTTTGTAAAAAGAGTGCACTTCTCACTTTATAAAGGGTTGGAGGAAACATCCTCAAACTCTCTCTATGATGTGACACTAAAAAAGTAGCATGAATAGTTTAGAATGGGCAGATTTTTAGATAGGAGCATGTAAATAGTGACAATTAATAAAAGAAGCAAATTTAACTAAAAATTTAAGAATGAGCAAATACGCCTAATAGAAAAGCGTATTGAATGGAGAGAGGAGAGAGGGAGTGAAAGAGTGGGTAGGGAGAGAGAGAGAGTGTAGGCGGGAAGAGAGAGAGAGAGTGGAATGGCATAAGATTTCGTTAAATATTTAACAATTATTTTAATTATTATATAAATAATAATTAAATATTTAAAAATAATTAAATAATTAATAAAAACTTAAAATATATTTTAACTAATATTTAATATCTAATAAATATTAAAATAAATATTTAACATAAAACTAAAAAATATTTATATTATATAATTTTGTTTAAATATAATATAATATTTGTAGTTCAAAATTATTTTTTAAGAAAATATTTATAAAAATTAAAATATAATTTATTAAAAGATAAATAATTAAATTTAAACATACAAGCATAATTATATTTAAATAATACAATTTATTATTAAATATTTAAATTATTTATGTAATATTATAATATCTAAAAATTAAATTAAATAGTAATTTTAAAATTTTATTCTATCAAAAAAGTTAAAAATATAAAATATATTTAAAAAGCTATTATTAAAATTAATATTTAAAATAATTTTTTGATATTCAAAATAATATATTGAAAATTTAATATTTAAATAACAACATAATTGTGATAATATATTTTTAGAAATAAAAACAATATTTAAATATAAATTTTAGTTTATTTTAAATATGTAACTACTAGTTTAACTGTTTTTTAAATATTTAATTTATATTTCAACTTTTTTTAATAACATTTTATAAACTTTTTGTTTAAATATATTATTTTAATATAATATAAAAAATTATACTATTTATATTTTCAAATAATATTTAAATACAATATTTTAAAATTTTTACATGTTTAAGAAAAAATTTAGTCAAAAAAAATCAAACAAATAAATCATTTCTTAATATATAAACTTTAGGTAGAAGAGAGAGGCGGCAGAACTTTTATCTCTCTACAGTTTTTATTTCTCTCTCTGCAATCTTTATTTCTCTCTCATATCATTTTACTTTTTCTCTTCCTACTCAAACACGCCAAACAAAATGGCGTATTTAGAATACGTGGAAAACTATGGCGTATTTTGAATGCGCTAATTACGTTAGCGAATTTGCTTCTTTTTAAATTATTAACTAAGTCTGCTCTTTTTGTTAATTATTATTATTAGCAAGCTCCTCTCTAAAAATTACCCTTTAGAATGTGCATTTGGGCTTATTTGGGCTAGTTGGGCTTCAAATTTTTCCTTAGTTGGGCTTCAAATTTTTGCTTAATTGGGCTACAAATTTGGATAATATATATTATAAATTTGCTATAATATATATTATAAAATATTAATATTATAAATTTATATATTATATTAAATATTATTCTTATAAATATATTTAATTATAAATATATAAATATATTATTTTTAAATGATATTTATATTTATAATTTTGAATTATATATATTTTAAATTTATAAATATATTAAATGGTCATATATTTTATTATTTATATTATATTAATGATCATAAATTTTTTATATTATAAACTTATATATTATATTAAGTATTATTCTTATAAATATATTATTCTTAAATGATATTTATATGTATAAAATTTTATTATATATTTTAAAATTTTATAAATATTATTAAATATTCATATACTTATATTATATGATTTTTATTTTATTAATTTTTAATAATATTATTATTTATTACGTCATCCGGTTTGGCCCCGGTTCGACCCCGGTCGAACCGTAAACCTATCCCTCTTCCGGTTCGTTGTCCGGTCCGGTTTTCAAAACCTTGGTTTTACATCTGCGTAAGAAGAAATTATTACGTGCAGAGTCCGGACGTAATTTTGCGTCCGAACACTAATTAAATGCTGACACGTGAATTTCTAATATTTATATTTTTTTCTTTGAGACCTAATGACCCATACCGGTCTAGACACTTATTTTTTAACATTTTTAAGAAAGAAGCCTGCAAAAGTGTCTAAATAATATTCTATGAGATATATAAAAATAAAAATATAAAAATGTATTTTATAAATTCATCATTTTTAATATCAATTAGAACAAGGAGAATGTCATATCATCATAGGAGAAGATAATGACATACTACAAAGATATTTAAAAATAGAAATGAGTTTGAAAAAAAAAGAAGTATTCATAGACTTTTTTTCCCCTATTTTATAGAAAAAATAAAATTTAGTTTAATCTGAAGTTCTCAATTTCCCATAAAGACAAATCTCTATAGTTAATTACTTCTTAAGAGTACTCTTAGTACTCTTAAGAAGACTCTTGCTTAAAGAAGAGATTTCTTACCTTTTGATTACAAGATAAAAGACAAGGTTAGAAATTGAAAATTTTCAAGGAGAAGGTGCAATATTGAATAATTCTTAGCGAGTAAAGTGAGAAAAATATGGGGCAATAGATTCTGAAGTTCAAAGGCAACCCCAACCAATTTTATGTTGAGCTTTATAATATAAAATGAAATTTATTGTTTAAGTTAATGTTTAATTAGAAAAGTGAGATTATATTCTCAGTGGATGAGGACTTATGATTTAAGGTATGCCTCAGAACATAAATCTATGTTGGACACTACAAAGTAGTAACCCGAACCTAAGTAAGAAGTGCAATATGGACTTAACATCTTGCCTAAAATAGAAAGCATATAAATCACCTAATTGCTTCAAAACTATACTATCTGGTTTTATAAAAAATGAGTAACCTATTATTATTTAAGTTTTTGAAATTTTAGGGCTGATATCTAGAGAAGATCTTAAGTAGTTTTGTATACGTGAGTGATATTTGTGCTAAATCTAAATGCAATTAAATTTTATTTTTAATTTATTTATAATACAATGTGTGCTTGTTGAATATATATGAAATTATAATACTTTAAAACTTTTGAAAATGCATAAAAAAATATTTTTCTTTAAGGAGCAGACTAACCCTAAAAAATAACAGTGCTCTCAATAGTTGGGTGATCTGAATTCAACTTGTAGGTGGGGAGGAGCGTAAACAAAAAATATAAGAAGAATATGCATGCAACATCAGACGATTTCCAGTTTACTTTCTTGGAATGTTTATATTTCTATGTTATTTATTCTTAAAATTTTATTAAATTATGAGCTGAAGAATTTTTATTTCTAAGTACATAGTAAACTTTTTTGGCACATGCACGTGCAAGAAAATAATATATAAAGAGCATGCAATATTTACTATGCAATCAATATTAATAATCAACCAACACTACAGGAAAACCCCGTAATACGGTGGACAAAATCCGCCGGTAATACATAAAATACGATGGAAAGTCTCGGTTTCCGGCGCATTTCCGTCGGAATTTCATACGCCGATTTGGTACGCGTTAGAAAAAGTCTTCCAACGTAGATAATACGCCGGAAATCGTTCTGGCACACTCTTCGACGCATTACCGGTGAAAAATGCGAAAAAATGGCGTTTATCACCAGATTATTCCGGCGTTATATATACCAGAATTTACGACGTACCTATCCGCCGGAAACTTCGGCGGATAAATCGCCGTAATTGACGCCGTAACTAAAGCTACGGCTTGTTACCAGCGCAGTATCCACCAGGAATTACCGGCGGATATAAAACGCCAGAAATAATACAGATATTCGGTAACTCTTATGTATATTGTTCATATTGTATTCCAGTTGCATCATGAACTAATTCCTCAAGATTTGATCGGATATTTTCAGCCTCAACTACATTAGTACTTGTAGAAGGACCGCATTGATAATCAAAATGTGGCTCGTACTCACCATGATAAGTCCAATACCAATACCGTGGCATGAATCCTCTGCGATACATATCAACAGTTACATCATCTGGTCTTAGGTGCACTAGATTTTTATGTTTAGAACATGAACATCGAAACATTCCATCTGATATGAAGCTGGGTAGTTGTTTCGCTTGTTGAATGAAAATATTCACCCCATTAATGAATTCATCTGTTAACGTCTTTCGTCCTTGCGCCAATCGGTTATACATCTAATTTCTTTGATATCCATAATCTACATATAATAGCATATAAGTAATGGATTAGAATAATTTATGTGACATTCATATATTAACTATCTATTCTCTCTACCTCTCTCTCTCTACCCCTTCTTCTATCTCATTCCCTATCTAACTTTCTTAATCTTATATTCTCGTCATATAGACCTAGTGAGAGGGACTTGAAGGTAAACTCGAATTATGGAGGCCAACTTTATAGTATAAAGGTTTTCACTTGAGTAGATCAAAATTGAATATATGGAGATAAACAGTAGAATTCAAGTGATGCTGAAATTGATGGGGATATTAACAGTATAATTCAAGTTTGATGGTTGAAGTGGAGGAATGCATCGGGCTTGTTGTGCGGTAGAAAAGTCTCCCTCAAACTTAAGGGAAAATTCTATAAGATGGTGGTGAGACCTGCAATGCTTTATGGTGTTGAATGTTGGCTATTAAAAGGGAAGCATAATACTAAGTTAAGTGTTGCAGAGATGAGGATGCTTATGTGGATGAGTGGCTTGATCCTTAGAGATAGTATATGAAATGAGCATATACGTACGTGAAAAGGTTGGAATAGCTCCAGTGTTAGATATGATTAGAGAGAAAACCTTTAGACTCTAAGATTGACCTCCATAATTCAAGTTTACCTTCAACTCCATCTCTAGTCTTATCAACAAGAAGAATATCATCAGCAAAAAGCATACACCAACGTATATCCTTTTGTAAATGTCTAGTGAGAACATCTACGACTAAAGTAAAATGATATGGACTTAAGGCTTATCCTTGATGTAATCCAACCAAAATAGGAAATTACTTGGTCAAACCACCTTGTGTATTAACACAAGTAATAGCTCATGCATACATATTTTTAATGATTTGAATATAAGCGCTATTAACTCCTTTCTTTTCAAGAACTCTCAATAGCACTCCTCTTGGAACTTTATCATATGCTTTCGCTAAATCAATAAATATCATATGTAGATCCTCATTATTCTCTCTATATTTCTCCATCAAATCTCTCAATAAATGTATGGCTTCCATAATAGACCTACCCGACATGAATCCAAATTGATTTTGAGAAACATTCGCTATTTGTTTATCAACATAAAAAATATCTTAAGAAAAATAAAAAACCAAGGCACATCCTCTAGGTCTAATAACAAATTACAAGAAGAAAAATCTTACAATGGACGAAATCGGGAGGCGGCGAACTTTGGAAACTCACAGTCAATTTTTTCCAAACCTGTGTCCTTTCGCCGGCGATGGAGGCTGTGATCATCGACGACGTCGCGTGAACGTCCAGAAGCCTTGACGACGGTGATCTAGGGTGGGGCGACGAGAGAAGCGGAGATGCAAAAGAAATGATGGAAGCAAATAAGTAGCCGTCCGCATGATGTTTCAATTGATAAGTCCATTTACAACCCAAGATTGAAGCGTTGGTAGGCCGTGGTACAAGGCTCCATGTGCCTTGTCGTTGCAAGGCAAAGAACTCCGATGCTATGGCCTTGTGCCATTCTTGATGCTTGATTGCGTCTGTGTAGCAGGATGGGGGAAACTGACGTTCGGATGACAGAATTTGGCTAGACAGATTTAAACTTTGAATGGGTTTTAGAGAGGCGGTTTTTGTTCTGGTTACCATAGGAAGATGGATGGGAATAGGATGAGTTGATTGATCAGTTGTGTGCTGCTACAGAGAATGGCTAGGTGGAGATGAGTTGGAGACTTCAGTTGTATGAGATTCCATTTGCATAGAATCGGTAGTGGGGTTGGTTATAATGGAATTGATAGGGATGGATATAGTGGCAGAGGTTGGCGAAAGTAGAGATGGAGGAATATTGGGATTAATAGAATTTTCGCTTGGTACTTTGTGATGAGAGAATGGGAAGGAGTTTTCAATGAAGGATATGTGACGAGAGATAGTAATTCTGTTGGTGTCGGGATCAAGGCATTTATATCCCTTATAAGTGTCAGAGTAGCCTAAGAAGACAAAAGATTTGGCTTTAGGCTGCAGCTTGTGTCGATTTTGCGGAGGGATGAGAGGGAAGCATTCGCATCCGAAGACACTGATATGATTGCAATTAAGGGAAGTATTGTGCATGAGTTTGAATGGAGAAAGATTTTGAGTGGTCGGTGAGGGAATGCGGTTTATTAAATATGCTGAAGTTAAAACATCTTCTGGCCAGTAGGTATAGGGAATGGAGGCAGTGGATAACATAGTCCTGGTGGTTTCGATGATGTGCCGGTGCTTGCGTTCCGCAACACCGTTTTGCTCGGGGGTATAGGGATAGGAAATCTGATGTGTAATTCCGTGTGTAAGAAGAAATTTGCGAAGATTTGCATTGACAAATTCTGTACCGCCGTTTGATCTTATCATTTTAATTTGGTTTGAGGTGTATTTTTCTATGCGAGTTTTACAATCTATGAAAATGTTAGTTACTTCTGACTTATGCCGCATAGGGAAAATCCAAATAAAATGAGAAAAATCATCTACAAAAAGAACATAATACCGATAGCCTTGGACGGAGATGACCGGAGCAGGTCCTCAAACATCTGTATGAATCAGTTCTAGAGTCATATTACTGCAGTGTACATATTTTGAAAAAGCTATTTTATGACATTTAGATGCGTTACAAACGGCACAAGAAGACAAGTATGAATTTATGTGAAGATGCGGAATAAAAATAGAAATAGTTTGTATAGTTCTTTTATTGGGGTGGCCGAGCCTATGATGTCAGAGAGAAGACGCGGTTGAGGCAGCAAAGAAGGCTTGGATCGGCTGGGATGAGCTGCTGGTCGGAATGTTGTATGACCCATTACTTCAGGCCCCGTAAAGAAGAGCTTGTTGGGTCGTCAAATCCTTGATAGTAAAACCAGATTTATCAAAAATTATAGCGATGAGATTATCTTGAATTAATTTCGAAATAGAAAGAAGGTTAAATTTAAAAAGATGGAGAATGAAATTTTTTTTATAAAACCAACTTACGAGATGGGGTCGGTAACAGTCCCTCACCGGAGTGACTTATGTTAACTGAACGCCCATCGCCGACGTTGACGGTGTCGGTCCAGTTGTAAGAATTCGATATGGTCATATTGTCCATTGAATTTGTAAGATGTGATGACGGGCCGGAGTCCAAGAACCAATTTGAAGCGGATTGGTCGGAGGTAACAAGAAGCGCTTTCTTGGATTGCGTTGAGGTAGAAGGTATGTATTGAGGATTTAGATGATGCCAGCAGTTTGGTGCTGAGTGTCCTCGCTTGAGACAAATTTGGCAATGTATGTTTGAGGTTTCATTGGCCCGAGTTGTGCTGTCATGGTTAAACTGAGGACTTTGACCTCTAGATAGGCGCCCACATCCTCCTTGGGAAGCGTACATAGCGATCTTGGAGTCATTGAGAGCCGTTTCTTTTGCTGCATCAGATGTAATATGAATTTCTTCACTAATAAGAAGTGAATAAAGATTGTCCAAACTTAGCTGATTGACCATAGTACGAATGGATGTCTTGAAGGATTGGTAGAAGTTTGGAAGGCCTTGTAGGATGTATAAAATGACTGTTGGAATTTAATAAATTTCAACTCAATAAAGCCTAAATTAATGTCAAGATAAAAGCAGGATATTATTTTTGACAAATTTTGAGCAAAATAATTAAAGATCAAAGATTCAATTAGAGGGGTCACTATAAGCATGCCACGCTTGGAAATCATTTGGTAACCAAAATTATGGTTTGAACCTTCCAAATGAGCTTTGAGGCCTTGATTTGGATCTAGTTTGAGCTCGGATCGGGTTGAATTTGATGTCGTTGGATTCGTCTCGTCGAGCCGCTCGATTCAGCTATAAACATGTCACGTTTGGAAACCTTTTGGTAATCCAAATTATTGTTTGAACCTTCCAAATGCGCTTCGGGTTCTCAATTTGGATATATTTGGGCTTGGATTTGATTGATTATGGTGTCATTGGGTTCGTCTTTCCGAGACGTTCAGTTCGACTATAAGTTTATTGAAATCGGAGTTCGAATTATCCCAAATTTAATTCTGAAAGATTTCAATCTGAATATGCTTTGAAATTTATACTGAAACAAGACTATTTTCGGTGACATATCAATTCTATTAATGCAAAAAAAAAAAGGTCTATAAAGAAATATTTTATGAAACATTATAGCTCTATTGATGCAATAGTTTCAGATAAGAAGAAGATTTCAGATCAATTTATTTAATACTTTTCGGAATCCAAAGCATATCAATTTAATATTTATTGATATTAAATTGATTATTATAAATCCAAAAGTAAGATTTATAAGAAGAGTTCTGACAGCTCATTTTTACATTTTTTTTTTTTTGAGACATTTAGGTCATTTAAGGCAAACTCATACACACAACGCATACACATAGACTCGAACCCTAGACCTCTTAGTTGAAAGCCTAAACTCTCAACCAATAGACCAAAAAGAGTTGTGTACTCATTTTTACATTGCATATCAATTTAATATTAAAGGACTAACAGAACATATATAGTCTTGGGAAACAAATAATGTTCATCAAACCAATATAGTTGCAGTAGGATTAAAGTATTGGAATAATGCAGTTAACATATTAATGGGAAATGAAAAGGTGGATAACTGAAACACGTTCCCACGTTGGTGTGGAACCGTAACCTGCAAGAGAATTACACAGAAACAGAACAAGAGATAGACGGAGAAGGAGAAGGGAATCTGAAGAAGAAGAAGAAGAAGAAGAAGAAGAAGAAGCTGTAGGGAAATGGGTAAAAGCAGTTTTCAATATCTTATCATCTGCTTTGCTGCCTAAGCTCAAGTCCTAATATAAACTGTAAAACTAAAAGGAGCAAACATTCCTCCAAAAGCAGAATAAGAAGGCAGTAATAGAAAGAGCAATAAAACAGTAACATGCGGTAGTGGAGCAGGCCGTTAGTTGGTATAATGAGTAAGTTGATCCGCAGGAATAGGATAGTCCACATCATGTCTCCCCTGGCTCGAGAATTTCCTCATCTGAGGAAATGGTGTGGATGACGCCTGCATCTGAAGATTTATATGCAAATAGATCAGATACGTTAAAAGTTGCTGGAGTGTGGAATTCCGGAGGAAGATCCACAACGTATGCATTATCATTGATACGGCGGATGATAGGCACGGGTCCGATCTTGCGTGGGCTGAATTTAGAATATGTTCCAGGTTGGTATCGTTCTCGGCGCCTACGAACCATGACGAGGTCGCCCGGTTTGAAAACTATCTTTCGTCGATGAGCATCAGCTATCTGTTTATAGTTGTCATTGGCCGCGGACAGCTTGGATTTTACATCTTCGAGCATCTTGGTGTAGTTTTCAGTCGTTTGCAATGCCGACTTGCTCTTGCATTTAGGGAGTATTGCGATGTCAACCACATGGTTTGGCAATTTCGTGTAAACGATGCTAAATGGGCATTGCCCGGTCGACCGGTTGGCCATGGAATTATAAGCAAATTCCGCTTGGCCTAAATAATCATCCCACTGTTTTGGATGTTCATGGGCGATACAACGTAGCATGCTGCTGAGTGAGCGATTAACCACCTCAGTCTGTCCGTCGGTCTGAGGATGGTATGCCGAGCTGAGCTTGATTTCTGTCCTCAATCGTTTCCACAGCTCGCGCCAAAAGTGGCTAACGAATTTGACATCGCGATCGGAGGTAATGCTACGAGGTAAGCCATGGAGACGGACAATTTCTTTAAAGAAAAGAATGGCCACATTAAGGGCGTCGAAGGTCTTCTTACAAGCGAGGAAGTGGGCCATTTTCGAAAACCTGTCCACCACGACCATGATGGAGTCAGCACCCCGCTTAGTTCTTGGTAAACCCAAAACAAAATCCATGCTTAAATCTTCCCAGATTGAATTGGGAACCGGTAGAGGCATGTACTGTAATATCTCGTTCCCTTACTGTTCCTCTCTGAATTGGATTTTCCTCCCAGAATCGGCCAGGACGATGTTGAGATCGTCCAGGCCGATCAGTGTATTGAAAACAGCTGATTTCTGGTGTGTTTTCTGGAAGGATTTCTGTACAGATCGTCCGGGACGATGTTGAGATCGTCCAGGCCGATCTGTACTGTAGAAATGATCGGCCAGACAACAGCCCTGGGAACTGTCCAGGACGATCAGGATTTGGTCTGATCGTCCCGGGACGATTTGTCAATCGGCCAGGCCGATATAAGTATGATATAAGGAAATGAGCTCGTTTTGAGGAGAGAGAAAATTAGATTTTATAAAACAGATATTTTGAGGAGAGAGAAACAGAAAGGGAAAAAGAGAAAAGCTGGTTTTCGGAGACCACGGAGCGCTTTTCGTCCGACGCTGCTGTTGGGAAAAGTGAAGATCTCGTGGTAAGGACTCCGAACCCTGTTTCTGTTTTCAAAGATGTTGTGTTTTGACCGAGTTGGGATCTGTTTTGTGTTTTCGTAGTCGACTTTTCGACATGATTTTGATTTGACACAACTTTCACCGCACAACTTCTAGTATGTTATAGATATGATTATTGTACACGATTTGACTGTATTCTACGAAGATTTTACCGGTCGGAATTGATTCTACGTGATTTTAATCGAATAGAAAATAATCGGGACTTGATTTGATTTGGTTTATATAGGATAATAGTCTTGTATTGATGTTATAGATATTCTACTGTAATTTAGAAGAATTTGGTTATTGTTCTTTTTGCAGGATTTTTGTGTAAATTTGACCGACTGTCGTTACTCTGCCCGATTTTCGTATGATTTCTGATTTGTCTGGAATTGATAGATTGATTAGATATGGATATGACTATTGATATGATTGCTTTAATATTGACTATTGAATTGCTTATTGATTGAATTGACTATTGATACTGATCGCAAGTGGAACCTGGTTGAACATTGGTTGGAGATTAATATTGATACCTGTACAGGATGGTGGGCCGACGGGCTTTCCTTTAAACATTGATTATTGATATATTGAAGGGAGACATAAGGAGTTTATTGATATGCCGACGGGCGAAAAGAGTGACGACTCTTATTGATTGAACCAATGTAAATGATATCTACAACATCAATATGGATTCTACAACAGCAACATAGCCAGTTGATTTTACTTGTTCAGTATATAGTATTGAATTGCATGTTTACTGTATTGACTTACGGATTTATTGCTTTATCGACTTCTGCTTTATTGAGTTTGATCGGATTTACTGTATCGTACGGATTCTATTGATTTCATCGATTGACTCCTGAGCATTGATATGGACATGGATAGATATAGATATTGCATTGATAGCATGTACATGGACATCGTACTACTGCCTATAGATTCATCGTACTACTGCCTATAGATTCATCGTACTACTGCCTATAGATTCATCGTACTACTGCCTATAGATTCATTGTACTACTGCATACTGTTTCTGCACTGTATTGATTTCTTTATAGATTCATTGTTATGTATCGCTTTTCTCGACTGATTTCATTGATTAGACCGTATCGATTTGATTGACGAGTATTGATTGATTGAATTGATTTACCGACTTGCCTACCGCTGCATTGACTGGTTTTATTGACTATTGATTTCCGCTGCATAGACTCATTGACCATTGATTGATTCGAATGGATAGATTGACATGCATATTGATAGCATTGCCGTGCTTTGATTTCAGTTATAGGTATTAGGTGACCTGCTGGGCTTTGTAAAGCTCATTATATGTGGTTGATATTTTCAGGTCAGGGCTCGGGAGCAGGAGATAGGAATTGATTCAGATCGACAGGTTTTAGTTCTTTTGATGATTCTTTTGTACTCAGGACAGGATAGTTTCCTTTCTTGTATTGATAGTGTAGTTTCCTGAGTATTGTACATGATGTTTTGAGATACGAATCGACTGTTATATTGATGTTTTAAATTTTATAGATGTTTGATAGATTGCTTACTGAAGGATTTTAGATAACTCTAGTAAATTGTTTGGCTATTGATCGACATTCTTTCCAAGTTAGATCTCGGGGCGTTACAAGTTTGGTATCAGAGCAATGTTATTGGAAGAATAGATTGTTACCAGAGTTGTAGGTTTGGATTGAGAGATTGGGTAGATTGGGTAGCTTTAAGAGCTTCATTGGCATACATCATTGCATGTGTGTATTATTATTCTGAATTGTGCAGGTAAAAAGATATGGATCCTCCGGCAGAATCCAGTGTACCGAATGAGCAACACAGCGCAGCTCCAGTACCTTCAGAGAGTATGATGCAGTTAGCTACTGCGATTGCACATGTTATGGGGGATGCCCAGAGCAAGATGAGTGGGAGCAAAGAGGAAGAAGTTGATAGACACTTGCAGATGTTCCACAAGCTGAAGCCTCCGTTGTTCAAAGGGGCTGTAGGACCACAGGCTGCTGAGGATTGGATCATGAGGGTGGAAAAGATTTTTGACAGCATGCAGTGTCCGGGGAATAGAAAAGTACCATTGGCAGTATTCATGTTGGAGAGTGAGGCAGAGAGATGGTGGATTGGACAGCAGAGAGAGAAATTCCAGGGGAAGACCAATGCTGAGATCACCTGGGATGAGTTCACTACAGTGTTCATGATGTGGTTTGTACCACCGTCAGCTCAGCGACAGATGCAGGAAGCTTTCATGAGATTGGAGCAAGGCCGCAAGTCAGTGATGCAGTACGAGGCCGAGTTTACTGCACTTGCGAGGTACGCTGCTCACTTGATTCCTACTACTGAAGAAAAGTGTTACAGATTCCTGCACGGATTGAACAGAGAGCTGAGACACCCACTTGTACCTTTCCGGATTCATGAGTTTTTTGAGCTGGTGGAGCGGGCTCGACTGATAGAGATCGATTTGGCGACACCAGTATCGAGGTACGAGGATACCAGGAGGAGGAGAGATGAGGTACGACGAGATGATTCTGGTAGAGACAGAGATAGAGAGAAGAGAAGCAGGTATGAGGGTTCGAAGGGATCTGCATCGGGATCTGCGTCACGATCAGCATCGATAGTATCATCTGGTGGTTCTGACACGTGCATTCACTATGGTAGACGACATGCAGGTCAGTGCTACCTATTGACGGGTCAGTGTTTTCACTGTGGACAGCAAGGACACAGAGCAGCAGATTGTCCTCAGAAAGGACTGGGTGGAAGGACTGATTCTGGCACGGGTACAGGACAGCAGAGGACTGTTGGCTCGAGGGCCTACAGTGGGAGATCAGGAAACAGGACAGATGATAGAGCTGTCAGAGATCAGAGGGAGATAGTTGCGCCACGACCTCCTGCACTTCCTCCAGTGGTGCCACGCATCTACAGTCTACAGAGTTTACAGCTTCAGGATCAGCAACGACCAGAAGGTTCTACTGGTAAGATTGATTTGACTAACCGATTGATATTGACATATGAACATCGCATATTGACATTTGATTGATTGCATTGTGTGTTATGTATGGATTTCGACGAGTTTTGATTTGGATTTGGATTTCGATCGAATCGTTTTGCATTGTTTGTTTTGCTTCGTACCTGTAGGGAAATGTCGGGACGACATTTTTCTAAGGTGGGGAGATTGTAATATCTCGTTCCCTTACTGCTCCTCTCTGAATTGGATTTTCCTCCCAGAATCGGCCAGGACGATGTTGAGATCGTCCAGGCCGATCAGTGTATTGAAAACAGCTGATTTCTGGTGTGTTTTCTGGAAGGATTTCTGTACAGATCGTCCGGGACGATGTTGAGATCGTCCAGGCCGATCTGTACTGTAGAAATGATCGGCCAGACAACAGCCCTGGGAACTGTCCAGGATGATCAGGATTTGGTCTGATCGTCCCGGGACGATTTGTCGATCGGCCAGGCCGATATGAGTATGATATAAGGAAATGAGCTCGTTTTGAGGAGAGAGAAAATCAGATTTTATAAAACAGATATTTTGAGGAGAGAGAAAGAGAAAGAGAAAGGGAAAAAGAGAAAAGCTGGTTTTCGGAGACCGCGGAGGGCTTTTCGTCCGACGCTGCTGTTGGGAAAAGTGAAGATCTCGTGGTAAAGACTCCGAACCCTGTTTCTGTTTTCAAAGATGTTGTGTTTTGACCGAGTTGGGATCTGTTTTGTGTGTTCGTAGTCGACTTTTCGACATGATTTTGATTTGACACAACTTTCACCGCACAACTTCTAGTATGTTATAGATATGATTATTGTACACAATTTGACTGTATTCTACGAAGATTTTACCGATCGGAATTGATTCTACGTGATTTTAATCGAATAGAAAATAATCGGGACTTGATTTGATTTGGTTTCTATAGGATAATAGTCTTGTATTGATGTTATAGATATTCTACTGTAATTTGGAAGAATTTGGTTATTGTATCTTTTTGCAGGATTTTTGTGTAAATTTGACCGACTGCCGTTACTCTGCCCGATTTTCGTATGATTTCTGATTTGTCTGGAATTGATAGATTGATTAGATATGGATATGACTATTGATATGATTGCTTTAATATTGACTATTGAATTGCTTATTGATTGAATTGACTATTGATACTGATCGCAAGTGGAACCTGGTTGAACATTGGTTGGAGATTGATATTGATACCTGTACAGGATGGTGGGCCGACGGGCTTTCCTTTAAACATTGATTATTGATATATTGAAGGGAGACATAAGGAGTTTATTGATATGCCGACGGGCGAAAAGAGTGACGACTCTTATTGATTGAACCAATGTAAATGATATCTACAACATCAATATGGATTCTACAAGAGCAACATAGCCAGTTGATTTTACTTGTTCAGTATATAGTATTGAATTGCATGTTTACTGTATTGACTTACGGATTTATTGCTTTATCGACTTCTGCTTTATTGAGTTTGATCGGATTTACTGTATCGTACGGATTCTATTGATTTCATCGATTGACTCCTGAGCATTGATATGGACATGGATAGATATAGATATTGCATTGATAGCATGTACATGGACATCGTACTACTGCCTATAGATTCATCGTACTACTGCCTATAGATTCATCGTACTACTGCCTATAGATTCATCGTACTACTGCCTATAGATTCATTGTACTACTGCATACTGTTTCTGCACTGTATTGATTTCTTTATAGATTCATTGTTATGTATCGCTTTTCTCGACTGATTTCATTGATTAGACCGTATCGATTTGATTGACGAGTATTGATTGATTGAATTGATTTACCGACTTGCCTACCGCTGCATTGACTGGTTTTATTGACTATTGATTTCCGCTGCATAGACTCATTGACCATTGATTGATTCGAATGGATAGATTGACATGCATATTGATAGCATTGCCGTGCTTTGATTTCAGTTATAGGTATTAGGTGACCTGCTGGGCTTTGTAAAGCTCATTATATGTGGTTGATATTTTCAGGTCAGGGCTCGGGAGCAGGAGATAGGAATTGATTCAGATCGACAGGTTTTAGTTCTTTTGATGATTCTTTTGTACTCAGGACAGGATAGTTTCCTTTCTTGTATTGATAGTGTAGTTTCCTGAGTATTGTACATGATGTTTTGAGATACAAATCGACTGTTATATTGATGTTTTAAATTTTATAGATGTTTGATAGATTGCTTACTGAAGGATTTTAGATAACTCTGGTAAATTGTTTGGCTATTGATCGACATTCTTTCCAAGTTATATCTCGGGGCGTTACATGTACTGACCGGTATTCTGAGCTGATCCCTTGTAAACCTGGCAGATGTGGCATTTTTCCACAAACCTCATAACGTCACGCCTGAGATGGGGCCAATAGAACCTGCTTTGCATTTGCTCTAGTGTTTTGGTCCGGCCGGCATGAGCAGCTAAGCCACCACTATGCAATTCTTGAATAAGGTACTCCCGCCACGAAGATTCAGGAATACATAATAATCCCGCTTTAAAGAGGTAATTATGTGAAATTGAGTAGTCCTGAAAGGAGACGGTGGGGGAAATGGAGAGTTCAGCCCAAGGTGCTGCGAAGTCTTTATCCGTGGCATATAATTCCTGAATACTCGGTAGTCCCTGGATTTCGGTTTGTAGTTGAACGACTAGCGCCGAGCGACGACTCAACGCGTCTGCAACTCTGTTTTGCACTCCAGACTTATGCTTGAGAACGAAGCTGAACCGCTATAGGAATGTGGTCCACCTTGCGTGCATTTTGTTCACCGTCTTCTGACTATTTATGAACTAGAGTGCCTGATTATCAGAACACAGGACAAAATCCTGGTGGAGCAAGTAATGTTCCCACTGCTTCAATGCTCGAACCACGGCATAGAATTCTTGCTCATAAGCGGACCAGCTCTGGCGGGATGGGCTTAGTTTCTCACTGAAAAATTCAACGGGACGACCTTCTTGTGAAAGGATAGCCCCAATGCCCACAGAGGATGCATCAGTGTCAACAAGAAAAGGTTTGTCAAAGTCGGGGATGGCCAACACCGGAGCTGAAGTGAGTGCACCTTTTATGGTGTCGAAACTATTCTGCTGCTCATTAGTCCAATGCAGCGACTTGTCTTTGAGACACTCTGTGAGGGGCGCTATGATAATGCTGAAACCGCGGATAAATCGGCGGTAGAAGTTTGCTAAGCCCACAAAGCTCCGAATTTCTGGAATTGATTTTGGTATTGGCCATTCTGCTATAGCACGGACCTTCTGTGGGTCCGTCAGGACGCCGTCGCTAGAGATGACGAAGCCCAGGAAGTGGACAGAACCTATTGCAAACTCACATTTGAGAAAATTAAGATAAAGTTTGTGCGCCTTCAGGATTTAAAAAACAGATGATAAATGCTCTAAATGAGTATGCAGGGAAGGGCTAAACACGAGGATGTCGTCAAAATAGACGACACAACACTTCCCCAAGATTGGTTTGAGAACTTCGTTCATGAGGCGCATGAATGTTGCTGGAGCGTTGCACAAACCAAACGGCATGACTCGGCATTCGTACAATCCTTCCCGTGTTTTAAATGCAGTCTTCCATTCATCGCCGGGCCGGATGCGGATTTGGTGGTATCCGCTGCGCAAGTTAAGCTTCGAGAAAATAGTGGCCCCGGTGAGCTTGTCGAGCATATCATCCAGACGAGGTACAGGAAAATGGTATTTAATCGTTATTTTGTTAATGGCCCTGCTGTCAATGCACATCCGCCAGGTTCCGTCTTTCTTCGGAACCAGGAGCGCGGGAACGGCGCACAGACTCAAACTGGGCTGTATTAGACCCTTGCTTAGCAAATCCTCAATCATTCTTTGCAATTCTTCATGCTCCCGTGGAGTCATCCGATAATGTGGCAAGTTCGGCAGTGTTGCTCCTGGCTGCAAGTCAATGTGATGTTGGAGACTACGCATAGGAGTGCTGCGGGCAATTCTTCGGGCCAAATATCCTTGTAGCTCTGTAATAGTCCCTGCACTTCAGTTGGCAACTCTGCCAATTGACTATCCGGATGGGAATCAGCGACCATCAGGGAAAGCATATCTGATGATTCCTTCCAGGAATCGATCAGATTTGATCCAGAGACGATCAGCATGGCTGTTTTCTCCAAGCTGGCCTTACTGTCCGGTTGAGAGGGGTTAGGCCATAACCTGATTTTGCGGCTCTTCCAATCAAAGGTAAAAATATTTGCTCTGCCATCGTGTATGGTCCCAACATCGTACTGCCACGGCCGGCCAAGAATTAGGTGACAGATGTCCATATCAAGAACATCACACAATACTTCGCAGATGTAGCTCTTTCCGATTGTAAAAGACACCCGGCACATGTCCGATACAGGGATCTCAACACCCTTTTTAACCCAGCTAATTTTGTAAGGGTTTGGGTTCTTCGTGGTCTTCAACTGAAGCTTCTGAACCACAGAACGAGCTATAATATTTTCGGTACATCCCCCGTCGATTAGAAGGTCGCAAACTTTACCATTCACGGTACATCGGGTGCGAAAAATGGAATGACGTTGGGAATTACCAGCTTGGCGGGGAGCTAATAACAATTTCTCCAATACGCACACTAGGGGATCCCCTTCGTCTGCTTGTAACTCTTCAAAGTCTTGTTCGTTTACCAAGTCAGCACTATAGTGATCACCCTCCGGGTCCCCTTCCAATAAGTGGAGCTGCTGACGGTTGGGACAGTCGTTTGATTTGTGTCCCGGCTGAAAGCATCGATAACACTTAAGCGTTGTGGGCTTAGTGTAAGGATTGTTTTCTTTCACTGGGAACCGTGGTCTCAGTGCAGGCGTTGTTTTTTGGCTCCGCTCCCAGAATTCCGACGCCTGCGTTCTGAGGTGTAGCAGCCTTACTACTGCCAGCAGTGGATGAAGAAGTTTTGTTGATATCCCCCGTGAAATCAGCATTGTACCGTCGTGGCGTTTGAGTCTTAGAATGCCTATTGAGCTGAATTTCGGCCTTGAGAGCATAATTCACTGCTTGCGATAATGTCCAGACAGAGTTAAGTTCCAACTTGTCCTGGATGCTCTCCTTCAGTCCTCCAATATACCGTGCAACAAGCTGGTTTTCGGATTCATTGAGATCATTTCGAGCGCTGAGTCTATAGAACTCCTCCGTATATTCATTCACAGTCCTGTTACCTTGTATACAATGCTGATATTGGAGGTAGAGCATTTGCTCAAAATCAGTAGGCAGGAAATGACCCCGCATGAGCCTTTTCATCCGACGCCAACTGGTGATCTTGCCTTTACCTTCCCGCCTTCTCGTTTGTATCAGCTGCATCCACCATGCTCCAGCACCACCTTTCAAACGACAGACGACATATTTCACCTGTTTTTCAGGTGCAATTTCCATATAATCGAAGAAGGCTTCGACGGCTCTTTCCCAGTCCAAATATTCTTCTATGTTCAATCTGCCACCAAAGAAGGGAATGTCTAGCTTCACACGGAATTCCCCATGAGAACGCTGGTGTTCCAGTTGTCGTCGGGGTGGCCCGAGCTGAATCGGGCGCTCTTCCTCTGATGAGTCGGACGCGTCCAGGGCTTGTTGCGTGTCAGAATCTGAGGCGGTTTGCTGAGCTGTGTAGCGACGTTGATAATGTCGCGGTATCGGTGCCGGTGCTGGTGTGAATGGGCGGTCTATCACGGGCGCTTGCCGATTCGTTCTTAAGGCTCGGATCTCTGTCCGCATCTCAGTAGAAAATTGGAAGAATTCGTTAGTGAGTACCTCCATTTGACGTGCGATAGAGGTTTGAGCATTCCACAGTGCTTCCAGACTTCGGTCCTCGTCGGCTGTCGGACGTTTGCTTCCTTCCCGCCATGGTTGCTCGCAACGTAGCTCTGATACCAATATGGTGTGGAACCGTAACCTGCAAGAGAATTACACAGAAACAGAACAAGAGATAGACGGAGAAGGAGAAGGGAATCTGAAGAAGAAGAAGAAGAAGAAGAAGAAGAAGAAGAAGAAGCTGTAGGGAAATGGGTAAAAGCAGTTTTCAATATCTTATCATCTGCTTTGCTGCCTAAGCTCAAGTCCTAATATAAACTGTAAAACTAAAAGGAGCAAACATTCCTCCAAAAGCAGAATAAGAAGGTAGTAATAGAAAGAGCAATAAAACAGTAACATGTGGTAGTGGAGCAGGCCGTGTTATCGGTTGCTCTCATGGTTGTGCGGATAAAAAAAAATGGAAGGTATTGGGCAGAGGTTAAGGAGGAAATTGGTAGCCGAGGGTGGTTTTCTGCTATCTGATTTTTCAGTTTTCTCCCAAGCAAGAAGATTGATTTCCGACTCTCTGCGTGGACAAGACCTTCCGTCTCCGGCAATAAGGTGACTTCCTACGTGCTTGCTTTCACGAACAAAGTCCGATCTCTTACCTGCTTCGATTTCTGGCGTGAAAACAATCGAAATCTCACCGGAAAACGGACCGCAGTCACTAGCCGCCAGCAAAACCGACGCCTGCCGCCCCTGCTATAACTCGCAAGTCAAGCGAGAGAAATGAGAGGATTTTAAAACAGGAACTTGCAACAAATTTCCGGCAACCGATCATCGCCAATCAAGCTTCTGAAGACCATATCTCCTCGCCGTTGATTCGCTCCGGTCGAGTCTAGCCACTCTTTACCTCTCAGCGCCGGGGAGGGGAGGCCGGGAGGCTGCCGAAATTTCCTCAAAATTTCGGGACTTAGCCAAATTTTCTACAAGCAATCGACATCCAATTATCTGCAACAAATCATTATCAAGTAGAGCTTTTGAAGACTCAATCTCCTCGCCGTTGATTCGCTCCGGTCGAGTCGAGCCATTCCCTCGACATCGGGGAGGGGACGCCGGGAGGCTGTCGAATTTTACTCAAAAATTTTAGACTTAGGTGAATTTTGGAAAACACAAATTTAATTTGAAATCAATTAACTAATAATTCACTAATTAAATCATCGTAACTAAGATCAAAATTGCATTTAATATAACTGCTCGGAAACTTAAATTAACTAAATTTCAAAAAAAAAAAATTAACCTAATTAATTAACTAATTGATTCAAAGTTATAACAGCAACTTCATTCTCAATGATTAATGCAAAAAACTTAAATTAAATTAAAATATAATTAACCAAATAAAACCAATTCAATTAAAACAATTAATCTAAAACATTTGAAAACTTTAACTTAAATTCAATTCAATTAAATTAATGAAACAAATCAATTTAACTTGATAATTAAATAATCTTAAAATATATTTAAAATTTAAATTAACAAACTAATCAAAACATAAAACAGAAACAAATACTCCAAAATCCTAATCTAAACCTATCTTTTGGCAAAGCCTCGGCTGTTAGCAAAGCCACAGCTCCTGACAAAGCTCAGCTCATGGCCAAGCTCGAAGATCCTAGCATACTCTAGCTCCTAAAAAATGCTACAACGACAAGCTCGAGTTACTATAACTACTGGCTACGGCCCTCCAAACAACTCTCTAACAGCTCTCAAATACGAGCTCTCCAAAAATCTCTACAAAATAAATAAATAAATAAATAAATTCTGTGGCTACTTTCAATGAAAGTAGTAAGTCCAATCTTTAGGGGTAATAACTAGAAAGAAACATAACTCTAGACCCCTTAATAGGGCATCTTAGCCTATAGAGCTAAGTTGTAAGACCCGCTATTTTGGGCTACTTCTAAGTGAAGCAGTAAGACCCGTGTGTTAGGGAAGTTCTAAACGAACGACCCTATAACCCAAAACTTAAATCTCTTTGGGCATCTTAGCCTATAGGGCTAAGTTGTAAGACCCGCTATTTTGGGCTACTTCTAAGTGAAGCAGTAAGACCCGTGTGTTAGGGAAGTTCTAAACGAACGACCCTATAACCCAAAACTTAAATCTCTTCGGGCATCTTAGCCTATAGGACTAAGTTGTAAGACCCACCATTTGGGCTACTTCTAAGCGAAGCAGTAAGACCCATGTGTTAGGGAAGTTCTAAACGAACGACCCTATAACCCAAAACTTAAATCTCTTTGGGCCTCTTAGCCAATAGGACTAAGTTGTAAGACCGTCATTTGGGCTACTTCTAAGCGAAGCAGTAAGACCCACTTTTTAGGGAACTTCTAAACGAACGACCCTAAAAAACAAAATTCAAATCTCTTCGGGCCACTTAGCTTATAGGGCTAGGTCGTAAGACCCATCATTAGGTAACTTCTAAGAAAGCCATAAGACCTACTCAATTAAATTTCTTCGGGCCACCTCTAAAAGAGGCCGTGAGTCCCACTATCAGGGTAACTCCTAAGGAAGTCATAAGCCCCTACCTAAATCTAGTCATATGGGCAACTCCTAATTGGAGCCATAAGCCCCAAACTAAACAAATTAACGGGCAACTTCTAAGGAAGCCATAAGCCCCAACCCAAATTAAATTAAACTAAATTAAAATTCACACATCTCCACTTCAGTCTATTCGGGATCCCTGAGAGGAGGCAACCCATGGCTGCTAATCAGATTCCCTGGACACTACAACCAATGGTTGTTAGTGTTGATAGACTGAACCCACGGTATGCCCGGGATGACGGAACCATGGGATCTTGATCGGGTGTACCTTCATCCCCCCCATAACTAAATTTAAATCTATATTGCACATTCACACACTCATTGTACAAAGCTAAGTATATTTCATCCTTAATCGAGAGTGCTCTCCTAATGCGTTAGGAGGGGTAATTAACTATGAGGGCTTGCGCTCATAGGAAGTAGAACTCAGATCTAAATAAACCCTGACACTACTCTCAGGGGAAATCTGGTTAAATATTAAACTCAATCTACCTCCGGAACAATTAAAAAGGGAATCCCTAGGTTCGTGAGAGCGAGGTTCACATTCTTAAAGAGATTTTTCCGGAGCGATCAATGACATCTTCGTTGTCTACGGTTGATCCTGCTGCAATGATTTGATCGACCAGAGACTTGATCTCCGATAGGTACTGTGTCATGGACTAATTTTTGAGAGACATTGTGCAGTGCGTTCTTTAATTGAATAACCTTGGAGCGGTTTGTGGCTTGAAATTGTGTTTCAAGAACGCTCCAAATTGTTGTGGTAGTTTCAAGATTGATGACATGAGGAAGCACGGAGGGGGAATTGGTTTAGCATATCGTAGCAGCTAGGTTCTAATTAGTCAGAATCCATTGATGGCTGGTGGAGTTGCTTATAGTCGATCCATCGGGTTGATGGATAAATTGAGACGGTGGAGGGATTGTGGGATCAAGAAACTTGTCGAAACCGTTCGTCTTGAAGATCTTGATGATTTGGGATTTCCATAGAGGATAGTTGTCGGAGACGAGTTGCGTGGGGACGATGTTCTTGAGGTTGGAGACGACGAACTTGAGGGTGGAGGGTATGAACGGATCATCTGAGTTCGCCGAGTCAGATCGATAGCCTAATTGAGATGTAGATGAGCTGGCCATGTCGATCTTTCGGAAAAACTAGTTCTCCCACTATGATACGATGAAGAAACCGAGAGCAAGAGAAATGCAATGCAGGAAGAAAGGGAAAACATAGAATAGCAAGAAAGAAGAAGAAGATGTAATTATTTCCTTATCTTACGAGTACAACATAGGTCTCTATTATAAGAACCAAGAATATAAACCATTAATATTAGTTTACTGCTTTAGTAGATTCATAGGTTTACTTGTAATTAATCCTACTTATGTTTCCACTGTGCTCTATATAAAGAGCCGCAGGCTTACTGTAAACGATAATAATGAAATACAATTCTCTTATTTACTTTCTTCTCGGTATTACTCTTCTCCTCTACAGTTTCTACATGGTATCAGAGAAGGCTGCGATCCAAAGTCATGACTGATTCCGCTTCCTCTCGTCTTCAAGAACGAAGCAACACCACGACGTCCGTCGAGGCCACAATCTCGGCGACCCTCAAATTTGTTGTATCCAATCTCCGGAATCTGGTGACTTCGCCTCTCACCCCAGACAACTTTCTCATATGGAAATTGCAGGTTCTAAAAACACTGCGCACAAATGGATTCTTGCAATTTCTTGATCCCAAGAACGCTCCTTCGATCCAGTTCTTGCAAAATCAAGACGGCACATCCCAACTCAATCCGTTGTATTCGCAATGGGTACTCACATTCCAGAACCTGTCAGCTTCAATTAGTTCCACAATTTCATCGTCGATTTTTCCGTATGTCATATCTCTTGACTCTACGGCTCAAATATGGGCAGCTCTTGAAACTCAGTTTCAAGCCACCAATCGCTCGAAGGTAATCCAACTAAGAAATGCATTACATAATGCATCGCTCAAAAATAACTCAATGACGATATACCTGTCTGAGATCAAAGCTATCGTCGATCAAATCTCGGCGGCGGGGTCCACAGTCGACCCTGAAGATATAATTCATCATATACTAAATGGGTTACCGCCAATGTATCAATCATTCAAAACAACGATCCGTGCCACAAGCTCACCGCTGACTCTCGATCAAATCTACCCTCTTACTGAGCGAAGAAATTAACCTCACGGCGGATGCTTATCGGTTTGCCTCCAATCAAGATAACACCATGGCTCTGTTTAATAACAGAGGAAAAGGCCGTTGTCCAAGAGGCAAGAATTCCTACGTTCCCTCGTCGTCCTCAAGAACTCAGCAAAACGATCAAAACAATACCTCGTTCGCACCAAGAACCAGTCAGAACTCACAAATTCACTGCCAAATTTGCTACAAAAAGGGCCATTCCACTCAAACATGCTGGCACCGTCTCAATGCTCAGTACGTTCCGCCCAACAAATCGGGCAATATGGCTCTAACAGTAAATTTGGATACACAGGACACCACATGGTTCTTGGACTCGGGTGCATCTTCGCATCTTACAAATTCTATGGACATATTGCCCGTAGCATGGAGCGGACAATGTAATTGTTGGGGACGGCAACTCCGGGCACATAGCTCATACAGGGTCTGGAATTCTACCGACCTCTAACCGTAAGCTGCGTTTGTCGCAAATATTTCATACTCCCTCTCTCAAGTTTAACTTACTCTCTATCTCTCAATTAACAAGAGATAACAATATCTCCATTACTTTTAATCCCTCAGGTTTTATGTTGAAGGACCTAACGACGCAACAAATTTTGCTTCAAGGACCATGTAAAAATGGTCTCTACAACGTTCCAATGAAGTCTCAGGTGCCTCAACATCTTGCATTTTCGGCGTCAACATCCTCGGTGCATACCTGGCATTATCGCCTCGGACATCCGCATAAAAGGATCTATGACTTTATATCTAGATGTAATCTGTCTTTGTACATGAATAAGCAATTAAATCCCTGCACATCTTGTCTCGCGTCCAAATCACATAAGCTTGTGTTTGACAGTTCATCCCATCGTCAAACACATCCGCTTGCGCTCATCCATTCGGATGTTTGGGGTCCATCACCTACACTTTCAATTCAAGGTTTTAAATTTTACGTAATATTTGTAGATGATTTTTCCAGATATACTTGGATTTTTCCTCTTAGATATAAATCCGATGTGTTTCAAACGTTTGTGAATTTCCAAACTCAAATAGAACGATTTACCATGCAAAAAATTAAAATTCTGCGCACAGATGGAGGTTCCGAGTATGTCAACTCTATCTTCAAGAACTATCTGACTAAACAGGGAACGTTCACCAACTCTCGTGTCCTTATACACCCGAACAAAATGGTCTAGCAGAAAGAAAGCACCGTCATATAATTGAGACAACTCGTACGCTCCTCCTCACAGCGTCTCTACCTCACATCTACTTGCCAGATGCGGTAAACACAACTATTTTTCTCATTAACAGGTTACCATCAAATAGTACCTATCATAAATCGCCTCTTGAATTATTGTTTAACAAGAAACATGTCTACAACGGATTAAGAATTTTCGGGTGCGAATGTTATCCGTTGCTTCCACCTCACAATAGCACAAAGTTTTACCCAAAATCTCATAAATATGTATTTCTTGGATATTCTGATGTATACAAAGGATATCGATGTCTAAATCTTACTACAAACAAGATAACAGTATCCAAGAATGTTAAGTTTGTTGAGACCAGTTTTCCGTTCTCAACAATAACATCACCAAATCAAGAATATTCACAAAATATATGTCCTCTATTACTAACTCCTGTTTCTATTAGTCTATCGTCGACTGCAGTTGAATCTACAGCTTCAGTACACAAAGACAATCCAGACATTCAAATACCAATTACCAGAGAAGTTCCAAGCTCCAATCAATTTCCCACAAACACATCTCCCTCGGGCTCACTTAACAGAGATAATTCCGCTATTTCTAAGCATTCAATGACAACCAGAAGCAAGACTGGCGCGCTCAGACCTACAAATCGCCTGAATCTCCTCCACTGTCATAAGGCAATTGATCCACAACAGGACCCGACCACATTCGCTGAAGCCTTCAAAAGTCCACACTGGCGCCAAGCGATGGCATCAGAAGTTCTTGCCCTGCAAAAATAGGGTACCTGGACCTTGGTGGAACAATCGATCAATGCCCCAATTCTTGGGAGCAAATGGACGTATAGAACCAAATTTCTAACAGACGGCTCAGTAGCAAAATACAAAGCAAGATTAGTGGCTCAAGGGAACAATCAGGAGTATGGTATAGACTATACATAAACTTTCAGTCCAGTTGTCAAGCTCCCGACCATACGCATTATGCGTGCAATTGCGTTATACAATCAATGGTCAGTACAACAATTGGACGTGGCAAACGCATTTTTGCATGGAAATCTCTCCGAAACAGTCTACATAAGGCAACCGAAAGGCTTTGAGGACACCTCTCAGACTAACCACGTGTGTAGACTCAACAAGGCCATATACTGACTAAAACAAGCACCACGTCAGTGGTACAACACGTTCACGTCGTTTCTTCTTACTCTCGGGTTCACTCATAGTAGTGCAGATCCATCTTTACTTATTTATCGCAAAGCTCACGTTCAAATTTTTTTACTAATATATGTTGATGACATATTAATTATAGGAAATGACACAATACAAATCTCTTCAATTCTAGCAAAACTCGGTTCTGCCTTCTCCATGAAACATCTAGGAGAAGTACATGATTTTCTAGGCATTAAAATCTCAAAATATAACAATTCCTACTTTCTGTCACAGGAAAAATATGCGGTCAAGATCCTGCAGCAAGCCAATCTCATCAGTTGCAACGCATTATCAAATCCCACCTGTACAAAACTCCTAGCATAATTCAGTTCTGACAAGTTCTCCACCGATCCGGCACTATATCGAAGTATCACGGGAGCATTACAATATCTCACATTAACAAGACCTGACATAGCATTCAATGTCAACTTACTCTCTCAAAATTTGCATGACCTGTCTCCAAAACATTTCTATCTACTCAAACGTCTATTACGCTACATAAAAGGTACATTATAATTTGGGTTACCTATTACCAAAACTAATGTTGTTTTAAAATCCTTTTCAGATGCCGATTGGGCGGAAGATCCGGCTACACGAAAATCAACTTCAGGTTTCTGCTCTTTTCTAGGGGAATCTTTAATCTCATGGACAATAAAGAAACAAAGAACAGTGTCAAGATCATCAACCGAATCAGAATATAGGGCGCTCGCAGCTCTAACCTCAGATATCATATGGATTCGTCGACTCTTGGCTGACTTCGGCATTCAACAATAAATAAATATGATTAAATCAACTGAATAACTTGTAAAATTAATCATCTTCTAAAAAAATATCTGAAGCATGAATTTAGAAACACTCCTTTCAATGATGCAAAACTAATAACCTAAAAGAGCGTAAGATAATGGGTGTGAGTTTGCATGAAATAAATGTCTTAGTTTGGGTTAGCTTTTGGCCATTACTTTTTTAATGATTTTAAGAAATTTTTATGCAAGAAAACTATCGTAGAAAGCAGTAAAAAAATAATCCCAAATAAAATCTAATAGGCTAAACTTTCTAACGTAGCTATAAACAACAAGGCAAATGACATTAACATGATCAATGAAAGAGAAAGAAGTAATAAGATATATTGTATCACTAAAGTTAAAAACAACATACAAAATGCAAGATTAGTTATAATAATGTAGAAATAGTTCACTAATTCTTATTATGTGGTAAATTTTACAAAAACTCATAGGAAAAATAATAATCATTGTATTGAAATGTTTAAGCATTCGCTTGCATGAAAATTGTATTTACATCCAAAAATGGCTTATTGGTCATTATCATAATACTTTTATATTGATATATTCATCATTGATCTAATAAGATACTCTAAAACAAAAAGATTTTCACAAATTCATAGAAACATAATGGTTCACAAAAGAGCCATAACTTTGAGGGCAAATCAACTAAAATAGCCAATCACCAAAAATATTCTAATGACAACACATGCATCATGGGTACAAGTATATATTGTATAAATAACATATTGTGCACAATGAGCTATAATGAAGATTCTACAATCATCATAATCAAAATAAATCAACTAAGATTCTCTAAATGCAAAATATTTTCATCAACCACAAAAAAATTTAATGATTTTACAAAAAGTCTGTCATTTTGCGAACCAATCATCTAGTCTATCTAGACTAGCTAATCACCAAAAGGGTTTTATTTTGAGTTGAGCCCAGCCGAAGGCTATTCAAGCTCAAGCTTGTTTACCCAAAGTTTGTTCAAGCTCTGCTTGAGCTTGATTTGATCTTTTATGATATTGTTCATGCTTTATTCATTCACAAGAGCTGGCTCATTTTTATGGGACTAAGTTGGCTCTAGCATGCTTGCTGGCTCTTCCGCCCTCCATCGTCTCTCTCTCTCTCTCTCTCTCTCTCTCTCTCTCTCTCTCTCTCTCTCTCTCTCTCTCTCTCTCTCTCTCTCTCTCTCTCCATTTTCTCTCTCACTTGCCCTATCTCTTGGAGAGATTATTCTGTGCAGACACTGGACATAGCTTACCGTTCAGAGACAAATCAGGTGCAGCCACGTCATCGAATATCAAGCCGCGGTAAGGGGGTGACGTGGCACATTTTCATTGGGCTTTGGATGGTGTTTGGCTCCCGCACAGAATAATTAGTCTATCTTCTCTTGGCCCTAAGGTCAAGATTTGGGAATTTAAGAGGAACCTAAAAATTTGAGAAGACAGTTGGGTTGTGCTGGTTCTGTTGGATCGCCTCAGTTCATATAGGGGGTGTTTGGTATCAGATTTATTTCGAGTTTTTAGTAGGATTTACGGTAAATCCAGCCAAACGCAAAAAAAAAGTCGCGGTAAATCCGACAAATCGCTAAATCCCGGTAAATTCTAATCCCACTAGAAGTCGGATTTACGGGATTTGGCCGAAGAAGCGTGCGAAAGGGAGTAAGTTACCTTCACAACGAGCGAGCTACCATCGTTGCTTCAGATCAAAATGTTGTAACGTCCGAAGAAAGTGTTATCGGACTTTAAGCAGGATTTACCATTGCAGCGAGCGATTTATCGTCGTCGTTGAAGGAGGTGAAGGGAATAAAGTGTCGTCTATCAGTCGCGACTTCCGATCTGAAGGAGGAAACTCTACCTCACGCGAGATCACGAGCCCGGGCGGCGAAGTTGACACGAAAAAATGAAGAAGAGGTGAAGAAAACCCTAGACGGGCGTAGTGAGTAAAATAATTAGTAATTAGAAAATACTATACAATAACTAAATAATTATATATTTCATTAGTTGGTGATAAAACTTAAAGAATTATTTTAATAATTAAAAATTTATTTAATTAATACTTAGTATTTAATTAATTTTTTAATAATTAAGTTAACTTCTAATTATATTGTTTAACATTGTAATTTATTGATGGAATTAAATTAAAATTAATAAGTAACTATTATTTAAAATTTAAATAAGCTTAATATTAAAAAAAAAAATTAGATATTATTCGCTACCCACGAGGGTTGAATCTTACAATATGTTAAATAGTTAGTAAACCCTGGACGACTCGTGCAATCTCTACACCTCCGAAGCAACGAGGCCCAACAACATAATTAGTGTATAAATTAATTATCTAATTTAACTTAGTTGAATAGTTAGTAATTAAAAAATACTATAATTATATTAATTAATATAATTTAAAATAGAATTATTAAACATATAATTAATAATATAAATAATAATTAAATAATTAATGAGCAATAGAATTCTTAAGCCATTAATGAGATAATTAATAATAAATTTATAATTACTACTGATAAAATAGTACTTAAATTATTAATTAAATAATTTGTAGGCTTATTAGTTAAATAATTAGTTATTTCCTTAATGACAAACAACTTTATAACGTGATGCGAAAGCGAATTAAGTGGCTTTACTCGTTTAATTTTAAATCCTCAACTGTTTTAAATCCTGTAATTTATGCTTACCCCAGTTTCAGATTCCAAATGCTGCTTCTCTTGATCTATTTGTTTGCTTTCTCCATCTCTCTGTTGGTTGTCCTGAGAATCTTCTGCTTTGTGTTTCTCTTCTTGGCTCTCCTTTCTTTTCTTATGTAGAAGCTTGACAAGACCACGTAAGGCGATATCAACATCATCACTTCTTAACAACTCCTCTGACACTTCAGCTGGAGTTACTTCCACCTCTTTCAACAACTCGTCAATCTCCTCGAATATAGGGTGATCATGAATACAATGGTGGTTGGAAGCCAACACTCTGAAGCCATCTGGACCACAGTGACCCATATGGATGTGCATGTCCATTCGACCTGGTCGCAGCAATGCCGGGTCGAGCCGATCCTTGTAGTTTGTGGTGAACACGATGATCCTCTCCTCCCCGCTCGTCGACCACAGCCCATCTACGCAATTTAGAATTCCTGAGAGTGTTACCTCATCATCTTTAGATTTTTTTTCTTTCTCTTCATCTCTATTTCTCAAATCAATGGAGCAATCGATGTCCTCGATCACAAGCATCGATTTGTTTGGCATTCCAACCAGCAATGTCTTGAGTTCAGAATTCGAGCAAATCTCCTTCAGATCGAGGTCGTAGATGTCAAACCTGAGGTAGTTAGCTATGGCGGCAATCAGGCTTGATTTGCCAGTTCCCGGAGGACCGAAGAGCAGATATCCACGCTTCCAGGCCTTCCCAATCCTTTTATAGTACTCGTTTCTCTTCACAAATCTTGCCAAGTCCTCCATGATTATCCGTTTAAGCTCGGCGTCCATAGCCAACGTCTTGAATGTTGCAGGGTGGTTCAGCTCTATGGAATAATGCCATTCATCATATTTATTCGTTATGATCTTCAGCAGCCGGTCTGCCGCCTTGATTTCCTTTGATCGCTCTAGAATGTGAGGAAAATAGTTGTCCAGCATCACGTCCTTGTACTTGCTGTGGAATTTGAGCTCGAACCAGCGGATTTGGATGCTCTTTTCTCCGTTGCGGGAATTAGAGGTCTCTTCTTGGCTGATGAGCATCCACTTGTATTCTGTGCCTTGAAAGATGTCTATTATCTCCTCGCCGACATCAAAGGTGATGACGACCTTGTTCTTGTCCTCGCTCTTGCTCGCCCTTAGCCGCTTCATCGTTGGAGAGATCTTGGTGCGCAAGTAGATGCTGGCTGCATCGTAGAGCTCATTGGGATTGAGCCCTTCGGTTTGTGGGATGATTATGGTGTGCTCCGCAGAGAATCGACCGAAGAGTTTGTGAATTCCCGTGGAGGCCAAGCTTCGCAACTCGCTGGGGAGGAATTCGTTGATAACGGTGCGCGCGAGCATCGCCGAGGCGGCAACGGAGGCAGCTGTGGTGAGATAATTCTTGGCCGTTTCCATGACTTTGCTCCTCGACTCCATTGAGAAAATTTTGATTGGATTGAAGGTAAGAAATTTCCTTTCCCCTTCTCTTTTGCTAGTACTGTTACAACTGAGCCCGTGCTTTACATTTATAGAAGATAATTTGGCTTAAGCCAAAAGCCAATTGTTGCCAACATTGTGCTAGCCAAGAATAACAAACACCTTCCCGTTTAGGGTTCCTGACAACGCGCGCTCTCCAAGTTTCTGTAAAGAATGTGTAGGGTTTGATTAGGTAAGAACTCGTCACAGCCATTCATTTTGCATTGGATGATCTGGATTAAAGCGGAAGAATCGGTCAACCACAGATAATTATTATATTTATGATAGCCGTAAAAATTTATAAGTCAATATCGTTAAATATATTTTTTTTTTTCGTTATGAAATTTTGTATTTGTGAAAAGATAATAACAAATTAATATATTTGAGAATTTTCCAATCGTTTCAATTTTATTGGTGACATTAATGACATTAAGGTTTCGTTTGAGACGGCTTTTTTATTACTTTCTAAAACAGAGTTTTAATATAATTTTTTTTTATTTTTTTATTAAAACTCTGTTTTAGAAATCAATAAAAAAGCCGTCCCAAATGAAGCTCAAGTTGGCTACACTAATGTGATAGTGGTTTCGATATAGAGAATGACATTAATGGAAGCTGAATGTTTCAGACACTGGCGAGGGTAAGTCGGCTAATTAATATAAATATTTTTAATTTTAAGCACCAATTAGTGTAATTTAAATCATGCTTAGTTGATCTAATCCTGGCATTAGTTTGGATTAATTGAGTCGGCTACACTTGTCATTTTATGTCGGGAGGAAACTGGTTTTACATCTGCGTAAGAAGAAATTATTATGTGTGGAGTTCGAACATATCTTTGCATCCGAACACTAATTAAATGCTGACACGTGGATTTCTAATATTTATATTATTTTCTTTGCGACTCAATGACCCATATCGGTCAGACAATTGTTTTTTTAAACTTTTTTAAGAAAGAAGCCCGCTAAAGCAACTAAATTAACATTCTATGAGATATAAAAATAAGAATGCATTTTATAAATTCATCATTTTTAATATCAATTATAATTAGGAGAATGTCATATCATATTGGGAGAAGATAATGAAATTCTACAAAAATATTTAAAAATAGAAATGAGTTTGAAAAAAAAAAGTATTCACATAGATTTTTCCCATATTTTATAGAAAATTTTGGATTTAGTTTAATCTGGAGTTCTCAATTCCCCATAAAGACAAATCTCCATAGTTAATTACATCTTAAGAGGAGTACTCTTAGTACTCTTAAGAAGACTCTTGATTGAAGAACGGATTTCTTACCTTTTGATTACAAGATAAAAGACAATGTTAGAAATTAAAAATTTTCAAGGAGAATGTGCAATATTGAATAATTCTTAGCGAGTAAAGCGAGAAAAGTATGGGGCACTAGATTCTGAGAAGCTCAAAGGCAACCCCAACCAATTATTTAAGTTTATGAAATTTTAGGGCTGTCATCTAGAGAATATCTTAAGTAGCCTTGTACACGTGAGTGATATTTGTGCTAAATCTAAATGCAATTAAATTTTTTTTTAATTTATTTATAATACAATGTGTGCTTGTTTAATATATATGAAATTAGAATACTTTAAAACTTTTGAAAAATGCATAAAAAATATTTTTCTTTAAGGAGCAGACCAACCCTAAAAAATAACAGTGCCCTCAATAGTTGGGTGATCTGAATTCGACTCATAGTTGGGGAGGAGCGTAAACAAAAAAAATATAAGAAGAATATGCATGCAACATCAAACGATTTCTAGTTTACTTTCTTGGAATGTTTATATTTATATGTTATTTATTCTTAAAATTTTATTCAATTATGAGCAGAAGAATTTTTATTTCTAAGTGCATAGTAAACTTTTTTGGCACATGCACGTGCAAGAAAATAATATATAAAGAGCATGCAATATTTACTATGCAACCAATATTAATAATCAATCAATCAACCATAAAAAAAAGAATATAATGACCAAAGCCTATGTGACAAATGTCACTTACTATACAATCCAGGGTCTCCTGAAAGTAAATGTGGCTAGGCTCAACTGATAATAACATGGATTCTACTCCTATAAAATAATATAAGTGTTTTATAACATTTTTATTTTGGTCTTTATTTCTTGTTCTTGAGCTTGGTTCTTTTCTTCAATCTCCTTTTGGTTCATTTATTTTCTTTAGGTTTCTTATATGTTTATCCAATAGGATACCCAAATGAATAAAACCCTTCAATAAAGGATATTCTTTTCTCTTTGAATCCCTAATCTTTTTGGTAAAACGTCTTATTTTATAGATTTTCACAACTCTTTTAATTTTGAAATATAAAACAAAAAAGTTAGTAAAGTAGTTTATATGAATTCCAAAACACATCACATCATAATTATTTGCTCACTTTTGAGCAGCATATAAGCTTAACCATACTTTTGATAATCAAATGGATAAACATAAAAAACAACTATAGAAAATTTGATTAGCTTTAAATCATGATAAATTTTAGCCCCTTATAATAATAACTTTGTATAAGCATGATCACCTATAGAAAATCTGATTAACAATAAACATTCAGATCGCTCATAATTTAGGAAAAACAAACATCACAGATCATAAAAGAGAGCATCAAAATATAGAAATCATAAAATCTATCATAATAAACTATAACAATAATGTCCTAATCAAAATGGCCTAATTTATGTTATAAGATGGAAACTAAAAGAAAAGTACTGAAAACTCGAAAGAAAACAATGCCTATATATGCTTATGTCATTAACGACCAAATGAATATCAAGAAATATCTCACGATGCCTAGGGTTTTCATGTTTGGGGTTCTTGCTTCCGACTATTGCCTCTATTTGGTAAATTTTCTCCTTTAATCCTTCAATTTCTTGTGATTTTCTTCTGTATGGCTGCAAATAGATTAAAAGATCTTGGGTTTTTGGATGGGAAGCTTAAATCTAGGTTGTTTAGAGAAGCTTTATCTAGTGAATATGCTTTGCCGGATTTTCCTCCGCTCAAAGTTTCTTCCCATCATGGTTTGCGTTATTCATTTCGGATGAGGAATTGCTTTCACTTGCAGCACCTTTTGAGTTTGCTTTGGTGGGAAAGTTTTCTGGCCGTCGACTGCCTCTTGATATGATTTGAAAAATTTTCTTTAACATAAAGCTTTGTGGCGCCTTCTCGGTTACTATTTTGAACCCTAAAAACGTGTTGATCAAACTAGTTAATGATTTAGATTATTATATGGTTTTTTTCTCATTGATCCTACTTCTTTAACAATTGTTTGGTAGACATTTGCGTATCAATAATGCAACAACGAATGGAACTAGACCTTATGTTTACCACATACTTGTTGAATTAGATGTTACTAAATGGTATACTTCTCAAGTTTGACTTGGTTCCGAGTATATGAGTTACATTCAATCGATTAAAATGGAAGAATTTCCAGCGTATTGCTTTCATTGTAAAACATTGGGTCATTCCAAGGAAGGTTGTCCGATCTTATTTCCTAAGTTAGATTTTGTTCCTTCTGTTCAAGAATCAAGAGGGGGATGTGGCTGATGTTTATGTTATTCCTACTATTGACTCAGTTGGGGAGGTTCATGATGATATGGTGGTGAATCATGATTTGATTTGTGCTAATGAGAATGTTGTTGTTGTGTCTCCTCTACTTAATAAGGTGGGGCATGAGATTATGCTTGCTTCACAACCTGATGATGTTATTTTTCATAGGGATGGTGGTTTTATTTCTCATATTGTGAATTCTCGGGAGATGGTGTGTCAATTTGAGTGAATCTGGTGATGTGGGGGTTTTTGCCATGACTTTAACTCATGGTGAGGAGGTGCTGAGTGATGAGAAGGATGGGGCTTCTTGTCAAACGAGTGTGTGCTATGTTTCACTTGGGATTTTGATTTCTCCTAAACCTTTAGATGGGACAGCTTCTCCCCTTGTGGGGACTATGGCTAGCGTGCCTATTTCGCCTGCAGTTGTGGGTTCTTTGTATGATGAGAATCTTGTTGAGGTGCCTATTGTTCTTATGTCCACCAATGATTTGAATGCTCAGGTTGCTTCTAATTTGGGGATTACTTATTTTGGACATTCGACTTGGCATGGTGGGTCTCCATCATCACATGGGTGAGATGGGTGATGTGTAGGATGAAACATTACATTATTTGTATGGTATTGATGTTTGTAAGGTGGTTGAGAAAATTTTTTCTTGTGGCTGTAAACATCGTAGATGAAAAGTTAGAAAGTAGCACTTTGTTGTTTAGGTGGTGACTATTTTTTTGTTGATCCAATAGTTTTATGTTGTTTTCCTCTGGTTATAATGGTTATGGAATTTGCTGGGTATTTCTATTAGTTTTTCCTGTTGGTCGTGGGGGTATTGCTCATACATTTTTTTTATCTCTCTATTTAGTGTTTTTTGCAGGTTGGTGCTTTCTTTACTTGGATTTGATCTAGATCGCTTGGGTTGCTCTTGATGGTTGTTCACTTGGTGGATGGATCGTGGGATGGGGTGCTATTTTGGATGCTGCAGTTGGTGATTGTGTGTCTTATTATTTTATTTTTCAGCCGTACTTTATTTTGTTTGTTTTTTCTTTTTTCATGTATTAGGTGGGATCTAACGCACTTAGGTTTTATTTCAAACGCCGTTATTTTAGCGAGCTTCTGATCCTCTAAGAACTTGTACTATTCATCATTATTAACATGTATACCCCGCTGTGGGTTTTATTTAAAAAAAAAAAAGAATCTCCAAATTTCATCTCCATGTCATCCCTTGAAGATGAAATTTTGATAACCACAACATCAACTTGTACGATAGGAATGAAATTTTTTGGTATATATAATACCTAAAAAAATAAAATATCTAATTTATTTCTCCTCTTTTTAATAGTATGGGACGTATAAAGTCACAATTTTTAATAACTTTAAATGTAATTTGAACTTTGAAGCAAATAATTTATTGAGAACTTCTATAGAAATTAATAAAAAGAAGAACCACTAAAGTAATGAAGAAGGATAATAATAGCGGAGAAGAAACGAATGCACCACGTCTCCGAATCTTGGCCGTGAGATAATGGAGGACGCCAGGAAGAACACGCGAGGAGCACCTTCATCTTCTCTTCTCCTTCACCATTGCCTCCCTACGCTACTCTTTTCTGTCTCCTCTAGCTTCAATTCTTGACCTAGTATTACCAAAACTATGGCAGAGCCCTCAGGACGAAGTCTTGCCGATGATGAATACGATAACCCTGAGGAGTTCCAATGGGTAAGGAATAGCTTTGGGTTGTCTAATCGAATTACTTCTTCTTCTCTTATTTGGAGAGTTTTGATGGTGCAGAAGGATGCGGATGTGAGCTCTTCGACAGCAGAAACCTCTGTTTCTGCACAGGTGCTGGATTTGATGCGCCGCGGCAATAGAGCCTTCCGGGAGAAACGAATTGAAGAGGTGAAGGGTTTCTTCTTTGGGTGGAACGATCATGAGCTGACTTGCCTTGCTAATTATCATATTATTTTCTTTGAGTGGAACATATTAATTAGTGTTTGATGAACCAAATAGAAAACAAATTGATTGTTGAGGCGCGTAGCGTTCTGAGAGAGACCGTCATATACAAAGAAATTGTTTTTTTTTTTTCAATTTTGGTGATACGACAATTCGTAAGTTGGGGAAACTAAACGCTCTTCAAATTTGGTGTATTTTCTATTTCAAATTGCTCTCGTATCATTTTCTTTGGATGCATTGGATTGGGAAACTAAACGCTCTTCAAGAGTTAGATGGATTATATGTTAGGAATGAAAGTGTTTATAGAATTGGAGAGCTGGAGCATATGAATGGTCTTCGTCAATTAAGAATTAGCTTCCTTGAAAATGTGAATGATATGATGAAGCTTGCAGTGTCAAATTATGTAATAAGAGGAACTTCACAAATAATATCAATATACTGAGCTTAGGAGGCAAATATGCAACTCTTGCAACTTGTAGTAGTCTAAGAGGTAAGAGTTCTGTTAAGAAAGGAAACAAATAGCCATCTTTTGCTGCTACTAACCTATCAATCTAATCCTCCAATGCTTCTAATATCTCATACATAGCACCCCTAGCAATGGAAAGACACAATTATTGTCATTCCCATGAAATTTATTATTAAGTTTTTATACTTTTTCAATGTTATTAAGGTACAGAGACTTGAGGAAGGGAAGCTACCCAAAAGGTGACAATTTTGCCACTCCAAGCAGTAATACAATTCTATGTACTCTAGATTGGAGATCAAATGGGCATTATTTATCCATATTGCAAACCTGGCTCCCATGTATTCTTTTCTCCTTAGTTTCCTTAGATTGTTGTGTGGTTGAAGGTTGTCAAGCACCATGACATTTAAGTTAGCATTTGCAATGTTACTAAAATCATAACAACTAAGGCAGCCCCATTCTAGGAACAAATCTTTGAGGTTCCTCTTATTACATAATTTGGCACTGCAAGCTTCCTCATCATCCTTCACATTTTCAATAAGACTGATTCTATTCTGGTGAAATTCTTTCATATGCTCCAGTTCCTCAATTTAATAAACAGTCTCATTCTTAATATAAACTACATACAGTTCTTGAAGAATGTTTAGCTACCTAATCCCATGCATTCTAGGAAATTGATCTAGGGAAATTTCAAGTAATGCATATTTGAAAGATTATTTATGACGCTTGATAAGAAATCACAAGGAAGAGAGAGATTGGTATCATCTTCCTTCCAAAGTCAGACATTATTATTAAAAATTGTGAACCACTAGTGATTGAGATTGCCTAGAATTCTAGGCAGCAGAGTGAAGCTCATCCATTAAGCATCAGGTATCAAAGATGTGTCAAACTTGATCCGAAACAAACATTAAATTGTATCCTTATTAATATAACGTCTTGTTTCTCCTCAAGTTGGCTGAATTTGAATTTTTTTGTTTAGGCTATTTCTTGTTACTCCAAAGCTCAACTTTTAAAACCTGGAGATCCTGTGATCCTAATCAATAGAAGCGCTGCTTTCTCCAGGTAAATGTCCAATATGTTGACATCTTATTTAATATATTCGTGATGCCTGTTATTATATGATAATATTTCCATGCAACTGTTATGGTTTACGTTAAAACTTTACACTTAATTCAATATTTCAAATACAATAGGATCAGCCAACTCTTGAGAGAGAGATCTGCAACTGCATCAGAGTATCAACCATTGAACGGTTTAGATCCAACAACTCATGCAGAGGTATTCTTCTTTTTTAAGCATGTTTTGCAAGAAGCTGTAGCTAAATTATCGCGGCATACCATTTGCGATTGCCTGCTAATTTTATGAGCCTTTTGTACAGCTTGCATTAAAGGATGCTGATAAAGTTATAAGTATTCAGAGTAATTCTCCCAAACCATATTTGCTGAAGGCCAAAGCACTGATTTCGGTAATGTTTTTTTGTTTGTTCAACATTATCTGTGTGCCTAGATTTTTCCTTATGTTTATCGTCAGTTGTCCAATCATTTATATTGAGCATTATTCCTGAAGGACAAAAATTTGAAATATTGTCTTCAATTTCTTTAATGTTTAGTTTGACGTTGACCTGCTAGACTTCAGTGACTTTGAACTTCGTTTATCTCTTACATCCTTATTTTGTTTAAATCGAAATCTTTTTTTTTTTTGAATAGTGGCTTCTTTTCTCCCTGGTTCCTTGCAGATCATTGTTGATTTTTGATATTGAATTGGGTAGGCCTGATATCAAAGTCGATTGTTGATATAGAGGTTTCATGATATCTTTAGTACAACTTCTAACTTTGTCAATAATAGCCATCCATTTGTCTTGAGGGACCTCTTTATTGCACACTTGTAAGAATATAGTTTTGCTAAATGTGAGCTTCTTTTTATGCACTTGTTAGGTTCCTTTTGGTTTGCTGAAATGTGACCTCTTTATCTCAATCTGAATTTATTAATATTGCTAATTATTATGATGCCCAGTTTCTAATATTGTTTAGATGGTCAGCAAAGTGCTTAGGTCAATTACTACCTAAACCATTTCAGCATTTGAATAGACCTTGTTGTTAGAAATGTGTCAGGAAATACTCGAAGATTTCAAGTAAATCCTAACAATATAAGCAAAAATAGTGAGAGCGATCCATAAATTCAAAGAAAAAAATAGAAAAAATAATAGTTTTTATTGGAATAATCAAACTAACAGAAGAAAATAGCAAGATACAATTGATCCTCTATTCAAGAGGAGGATCTATCTCTCCCTAATCTCTAGACGCTGCTAGAGCCCAAAAACCTAAGAGATCCCAAATTTCAGCCAAATTCAAGATGTCCTAACCCTAGGAAAACAAACTATTTAATGAATACAATCCAAAAGGAAATATCTAAATAGTCTCTACATTCAAATTTTCGTCCTAAGTCCCTTTAAAAATCTTCCTAAACAGCTCTGCAGTGCCTGGGCAGTTGGATTGGCGTATAGGAGGAGGAACTCCTCCGGCTGTTTCGCACGAGCCGATCCTATAGGACTTGCTATACTCCCCTCCCAAAGACCCACCTTGTCTGTAAGGTGGAAAGACGACATCCTCCTCCATTCATTCTTCATCACAAATAGTAAGAACCTGAAGAGTTCAGTCCTTACACCTGTGTCTTGATGTATACCTCTCATCACATCTGAAACAGAGCCCCTTTGCCCTCTTCTCATGTAATTCTGTTTCTGTGAGATTCTTAAAGTTGTCCCCACATCTTCCTCTTGCAGTCTTTTCCTTCGAAGTCCCCCGAAGAGTATCCGATGTTGGCTCCTTGGATGCCAATAAGGTGGTGGTCATCCTATACGAGCCAACTGAACTGCTGCCTCCCATTCCTCTCTATAAGCGCCTTTAATCCTCCACCAATTGAGCTAGCTCCAGAGCCTTTCCCAAGTCACGAGGTCTCATCACTCTAACTGCCACCCAGATCTCTAGTTTCAGTTCTTTCATGAAGCTCCCCTCTAGCACAGTCTTAAAAAGGCGGTCCAATCGGCTAGTAAGGTAATCAAACATCTCCCGGTACTCTATCATTGAATCACCTTGTGTCAAGGCAAAGAATTGCTCGTAGAAGTCTCCTCCACTGCCGATTCGGAATCGTTCTAACAGAAAATCTTTGAACTCCCTCCAACTCCGTATGGATCGCCGCATGTCACTCCACTAGTACCAAGCCAAAGCCTTCCCTTCTAAACATAGGCCCATAGCTGACAGTCTCTCCTCATCCGTCAACCTAGTTACATTAAAGTACATATCCATCTTGTAGATCCACCTATATGCATCCTCTCCCTAAAAAATAAGCATCTTCAATTTTCTCACTCTCATATCTCCTCCATCAACCTTGTTTCCCCCAAAATTTTGCAATCCCCAAGGGGGTGTTTACCCCCAATTGTGCCAATCATCCTTCCTCCGCTCGCACCCAAATCTTTCATCACAAGTCCACATTTTTCCTTCAAATTCAACACTCCTTCGATCATATTCAACCCATATCCTTTAAAATTCGACACCTCTTCGATTATAACCAAGTCCTTGCCTTTCAAATTCAGCCCTCATCTTTCAAATTCAACATCCCTCCACTCATGCCAACCCTCTCATGCCTCTACACACACTCTCTATTGGACTCCTCTCTGGGAATAGGCCCTAGGGGAGGCTTTTTTTTTTTAAATGTTCTTTTCGAAATCTCCACCTCCTGATCCTCCATTCGTCTAATTGGCTTAGTGTTTTCTCCACTTTCCTGGCTGTCAGTGACTTCCCTCACCTCCGACGACATTTTTTTTATTTTGGCCCTCGAGTACTTTCTTCAACATCTCCCCCAGGATGAAAAAATTTGAATCGATCTTATCATTGATGACTGAAATTTCTTTCTTTTAATCTGAAACTTGAGTTTTTAGATATAAAATATCAGATTTCATTTGTCCGATCTCTCCTTCGAGGCGTTCCTACAACGCATCCACTTTCTTGGCCGCCATCTATAATCGAATTTTTGTTGGACTAAAAATCTGAATCTCAATTCCAAAAAACAGCAAAACAGCCCCCTTCCGGCTAACAATCAGCCGCTGATTTTCTCAAAAAATCCCCCAAATAGTCTCAAAATATGCTATGATACCAATTTGTTAGGAAATACTTGAACATTTCAAGTAAACCCTGACAATATAAGCAAAAATAGTGAGAGCGATCCAAAAATTCAAAGGAAAAACTAGAAAAAACAGTAATTTTTATTGGAATAATCAAATTAACAGAAGAAAATAGCAAAATACAATTGATCCTTTATTCGAGAGGAGGATCTATCTCTCCCAAATCTCTAGACACCTCTAGAGCCCAAAAACCTAAGAGATATCAAATTTCAGCCTAATTCAAGATGTCATAACCCTAGGAAAATTAACTATTTAATGCATACAATCCAAAATGAAATCTCTAAACAGTCCCTACGTTTAAATTTCTCTCCTAACTCCCTTCAAAAACCTTCCTAAACAGGTCTGCGGTGCCTGGGCAGTCGGATCGGCGTACAGGAGGCGAAACACCTCCACCTGTTTCGCACGAGCTGGTCCTACGGGACCAGCTGGACCAGTCTAACAAAATAAGAGGGCAATTACTTTTCTCATAAGTCATAATTACAATTCCAATGCCACAGATATCGACCATCCTAAAAATGTTTGATACCAAGGAAATACATAAAAGACCTTGGTTTAGTTTTCTGGGAGGAGCTCTATTTTATGAAATTGTTTGAATCAAAATTGAATGGTCATTAAGGATAATTTTCCTATTAATTTTTCTTTACGTCCTGTTCATCAACAGCACTTTAAGAGTTGACAAACTCGCCTACCAGAATTGCTATCTAGCAATGAGAAAAAAAAAAAAAAAGATCTATCAAGGTTGTTGTTAAATTTAGCGAACTTCAAAATTAATTTTTTTGTATTGTGTTTGGGAATGCAAAAATAAACCTAATTATTTCGATAAAAGGGTGCCTTCTGTCAATATTAGAATCGAGAAGCAACTTAAATCCATTGCATGTTTACATGAAATTTACAGCATTTTCTCTATTTTCACACTTGTTAGTGTTTTACCTGCAAAAGTGAGCCTAAAAAAAAAAAAAGTGAGCCTACAAATTAGGGGTAACGTTACCCTGATGATTTAGTTAGGTTTCCATATGAGGATAGTATCATGATATACATATGTGATGATTCATGCACCCGAGTAGAGTCGTTCCGATTGTAACAAGTGCGATACTTGCTGATCCCCTTTTTCCTTGATCATTCTCACTATCTTTACATTTATATACAGCTTGAACGCTATGAAGAGGCACGAGAAGCACTACTTACTGGCCTTCAAATTGATCCTCTGAGGTGTGAATTAAGCCTTTTATATGCTGTATTTTTAGTTACTTGATATTGTTGTACAGGATGACTGTGTAAAATTCTGAAGAATTTTGAATTTTATGTGTTATTTTATGAAGATAGTGTCGACATTGTTTGTGAGTTTCAGCCATCATGCCAAGAATAGTCTTCAGAATTTGGATAAGGTCATCTCTGGTTCAGCTAAGAGGTTTAAACTGTGGAAACCACAGAGAACCGATGATTTTGAATGCACGTTATGCCTAAAGCTATTATTTGAGCCTGTTACTACCCCATGTGGGCATTCTTTTTGCCGCTCGTGTCTACTTCAGACTATGGATCATGGTAAGCTTAGAACTAACCTCCTGTATGGGAAAATTGTATTAGATCCTTTATGTGGGAAAACTGTGTTTTTTTCACTTAACAGCAGTGTGTTCTATGAAATGATAGGTAACAAGTGTCCCATGTGCCGCATGGTCCTATTTATCAGCCCCAGAACATATCCTATTAGGTACAATTTCCTCTTTCTGTCAGGTTATCTGTTATATTTTTGAATTTTGTACTTGTTGTGACACGTTTTACTTCTCTATCTATTTATTATCATATAGTATGAGCATCACTGTGGCCTTTGCCGTTGTGGAGTTTCTGATTTCAGTGTTTTTTGTGATTTCCTCCAGCGTGACTCTGAATAATATTATACAGAAAAACTTCCCTGAGGAATATGCTGAGAGGAAGCTGGAGCATGCGAATTTAACATATGGGGGGACCGACATATTACCTCTTTTTGTTATGGATGTTGTCCTTCCATGCCAAAAGTTGTCTCTTAATATATTTGAACCGCGTTATAGATTGATGGTGAGGCTAAATCAATTCATGCACTATAAGCTAAATTTGTAAGATTGCCTAGGAAGACTTGCTGTTTTTTGTGTTTATGTTCTTTTAATCTTTTGGTATTTTTAGCATTACTTTTCAGACTAAGTTCTCATTATTGTTTTTTGTTTGGAACTATGGCATACATATTGACTAGTTGTGTCAATCACTAGACAATGTCCATGCATCACGTCTAAGAAGTTAAGACAAGTCGTGGACAAAAATGGATAGTTTCCTTCATTTTTTGGATACCTATTTGAAATCTTGCTAAGCTAAGAAAATGATATCTTAGGCAATTTATTTCTTTCCTTTTGTTTTCTATTTTTTTCTTTCTTGATCTAAAGCACTTCTGGGTGTAATAACCATGTGGAAGAAACATAAATTTTGCTTCATTGGCAATCTGAATATCTGAATGTCTTGTCTGTATGTATTATTCAGATCATGGATAAAGAACTTGTCTCGTGTGTGATGCCGAGATTATAGGATTGGCATAATGTGCTTTGGGGTAGGTCTTAAATACACACTGGAGTATGGTTTGTTGAAATTTTGGAGTTAAATTTCCTTAAATCCCTAAAATCAATGATCAATACTGCAGTTTTTTTGAGTCAAGATAATCACCTATTTTTAGCCCTAAATCTCTGAAAATCTTATAAAATCTGACTTTTAAGAGGTCAAAACATATCTATAGAAACTGTTGCTATTCCTATGGTTTCCTCCAACTTTCTCATGTTATACAAGCCCATGCAAAGCTGTGTTCGGAATTATTCATGTTAAACAGAGAAGCATCTTCATGGTTTTGCCTTGTACTCTCAAAATCTCCAATATTCGGGTTTGGTGACAGTTTTTTTTATTCATCTCCAATGTAAAACAACAAACAATCGTTAGGGAAACTGAAGGAATGCCCAAACGGTGTATGATTTTGTATTATTTCTTCAATGCGAGCAAGATACATGTGATTTACAATAAGAGAGGTTGATTGACTCTCCCACAATACCAAGACGCTACTAGGAACTCTCGAAAGAAAAAAAAAAATATAGCAAAACTCAAAACATACATAATGCAAATAAACTCTCGAATCAACCCTAAATAAGCTCTTCTAATTTCCTCCAAAACAACCTTATTTCCGTATTAATTTCCCTCTCCTATTTGAATTCAAATAGGAAATCATTTCTTAATTAATTCCCCTCATAACATAATGAATTATTGCTTTGCTGGGCTCCACAAGGGAGGTCGAAAACTCCTGTGCCCCCTCCAATTCTTGCTTGACTGGCTGGTACAGCCCCCTTGCTTGCAACCATAACAAAACTCCTCTTCTCAAAATGCACCTTGTCCTCATGGTGGAAGGATGAAAAATATCTCATGATCATTTCGTATGGCTCCCATGTGGCATCGTGCTATGGCAGATCCTTTCACTTGTTTAGCACCTCCTATGCCCCTATCTTTCCTCCACGCACACCTGCTACTTCTAGGGTTTCCAAAATGACCACCATGTTCTCTGTCAAAGTCAAAGTTGGGGTAGTGACGATGGTGTGTGCTCTCCCCTATTGCCTTCCTCAGCTATGAGACATGGAAGTCTGGGTGCAAAGCTGATGAGGGTGGTGGCCTCAATCGATAGGCTACCGCTCCAATGCGCTCCAAGACCTCATAAGGCCCCCAAAGTATCATGGGGATAATTTCTCATTCCTCCTCATGGCTAGTGTCTTTGTTAGACCGGACCTCCCTAGATCGATCCAAGGGCTGGTAGTCATATATTGTCTGCGAAAGTACCACGCACTTGCAGCAATTCCACCCGATTGTAGTAACTCGCCCACATCCAATTTGAAATAGGAGAGGGCCGGTTATGAGGGAAAAGGAAGAGGGGGAGGGCTGTTTTGATATTAACTATGTTTTGTATGCTTTAAGTAGTTGGTTTTTGCTAGAGTTTGGTTTTCCATGCTTGTGTTTGTTGAATTTAGGTTTTCTTAGGTTGTGGGGGCTCTAGCTGATGGCTAGGGATTTGGGAGAGCCGGATCTTCCTCTCTAATTGAAGATCCAATTGTATCTTTGCTTTTCTCTTCATAGTTCTTGTAATCAAAATTATTTTTGGGCATTCTTTTTCCCAATTTTTGTGTTTTGTTCTTTTTCTCAGTATTCCACTGATTTTGCTGAAAAGGGCATGTACTTCCTACATGCAGAAGCTTGTAGGGCCTAAATTTTAAGTAAATCATGTCTCCTAGCTCGAAGTTTACTTCTCCCTTGTGCTCATCAACCTTCCTTTTCATGATCTGCTGGGCTCTCAACAAATGTCTCTTTAGCTCACATAATACATTGTCCCTCTCCTCCAAGTACTCCTCTATGCTGGACACTAGTGTAGTGCTCTGCCTATAATAAATCAAATAAGGTGGATCTCTCCCATAAAGAATCCTAAATGGGGTGGTCTTTACTGTGGAATGGTATGCGGCGTTGTACCAATATTCATTCCAAGCAATCTACCTTGCCCAACTCTTTGTCGTGTGTGATACAAAGCATCTAATAAAATAGGTCTATGCACTTCTGTTTGGCTATCTATCTAGGGTGGTAGGCTGTACTTCTCTTCAGGACTATCCCATGTAAACAAAACAACTCCCTATAGAAGTGGCTATGGAACATCTTGTCTTTGTCTGACACAATGGCTTTTGGAAATCCATGCAAGCTCACCACTTCTCATATGAAAACAATAGCCATAGTGACCGCAATGTAAGGGTGCTTCAAAGGAATTAAGTGTGCATATTTGCTTAGACGATCGACTACTATCAGTATCACCGAAAACCCCTTCGATCGTGGCAATCCCTCAATGAAATCCATCGTCACCTCCTCCCACACCCTCTTTGACAAGGGTTGTAATAATCCATATTTTTTTTGAAATTATTTTTTTTAAATGAAAAAATGTGAATTTTAACGCCGTGCCTTGTCGAAGAAAATAGAGGCAAGAGAGAGAATGTTGTTCATTGCTTTTTCATTCGTCAATTTTGTTTAGAGATTTCTTCTATTTGGTTTAAGTAACTCAAATATCAATTTAGTTTTCAATGATTTTGATTATTATATAGATTTTCTTATAATGAACATAATTGATTATTTTCAACTGCATTTTGATTGTAGCATTTGCATAAGCAAGAAAGGTTGGCTGTTAACAGGTTGGCTGTTAACACTATAAAATTGGTTGACTGTTACAACATAAAATCCTGCGCAAGAGAGTGAGCCGACGGGCTTTTTTTTAAAGATGGTTTGTGGCGTTATCCTTGTTGTAGCCTATAGCAGATGACCGATTATGCCGACAGAAAGAGAGTGATGACTCTTTATTGATTTCATGAAGTCACCTGTAACTATAATTGATTAATTGAATATGATAATTTATTAATTTGATAAATGATAATTGATATGTCTGATGATCAACTAGGAATCAGTTGGGATAAAATATATTGAAAGCACCACATTAAATCTCGAAGTCTTGCTTTGCTAAATCATATATTGATGCATGCATATATTAATAGCTTTGATGCCATTGACAGATTTGTTAATATTATTGACAATATTGGATATATTAATAATACATAAATATATGATGCATATGAATAAATAAGATAAATTATTTTTGTGATTCATGAATGATTTATGCATCGTTGTTTTACCAATTTATTGAATTTTATACTAATTATTGATTTTTTGATTTATTATAATGATTACTTGTTTTTATAATTGATCATTTTGAGTTTTATTGATAATGTTTGGTCGTTAACTACATTGATTGCTATTGATTATATTAGATTGAGCATATCATATTAATTCTTTAGTTCGTGCATTGAAAGCTTTAGTGAGTTTTGGATTACTGCTGGGCTTTTGAGCTCTTTATGTGGATTTATAATGATATCATTGCTTTCATCAGCTGCTCGAAAGCTTGTGTAGCTGCCTCCTCCACTTGAAACTCTCCTTCTTTAGCTGCTCAGTCAATGAACATGCTATCATGTCATACCCTTGCACAACTTCCGGTAGTACTCGGTGAGGCCTAATAATCCTCTCAACTCCCTCAAGTTCTTAGGTAAAGGCCAATCCAGCATAGCCACAATCTTGGACTGGTTTGCTTTATCCCTCCTATTTTGCTCACATGTCTTTTGTACTCAACTTTTGGCTGTCAAACGAACATTTCTTTAGGTTGGCATATAGTTGGTGCTCCCTAAATATCTCTAACACTGTCCTTAGGTGTCCCATATGCTCTGCCTCTATCCGACTATATATCAGGATGTCATAAAAAATATCAAGACAAACTTTCTGAGATAGGTTTGAAAAACCCAATTCATTAGTAACTGAAAAGTGCCTGGAGCATTGGTAAGCTTAAAGACATCACTAAAAACTTGTAGTGACATTCGTGAGTTCTAAAAATTGTCTTTTCCACATACCTTGGCTTCATCTTGATCTGGTGGTATTTCGATTTTAGGTCAATCATTGAAAAGATGACTGCCCCAAATAGTTCATCCAACAGCTTATTAATCACAGGAATGAGAAACTTGTACAGTACAGTTATTTTGTTTAGGGCTCTATAATTCACGCAAAACCTCTAACTGTTGTTTTTTTTTTCACTAGTAAAATAGGGATGAAAAATGGGCTCACACTTGGTCTAATAATCCCTGCCTCCAATATCTCTCTGATGAGCCTCTCTATCTCATCCTTATGGATCTACGAATGCTAGTAAGAACGGACACTAATAGAAGAAGCTCCATCCTTTAAGGTAATCGTGTGCTCGTGCTCTCTAAGTTGTGGTAATCTACTATGTTGCTGAAAAACCCCAGAAAATTGCTGCATAAGCTGATATGCACACTCAGGGACCTGATCTGCATGTGAATCTCGGATTTCCTCCAAACTATGTACCTCTACCAAGTAGTCCAATCCTACCCCCTATATTTTCTTGACCATGATTTTGACTCAAACCATAGTTCAACATAGGCTGACATCTCCTTGCAGCACCACCTTTTCCCCTTCAACCTGTACCTCCATAGTCAAAGACTTTCAGTCCAACTTGGCCTCTCCAAATCGTCTGTAACCACTTCATCCCTAGGATTGCATCAATGCTTCCTAATTCCAAGGGAAGAAAATCCTTCACTAGCTTTATGCCTTAGAGTGCCAACACCAACCGTCTGCAAGTCCCCCAACTCTTCTCTACCTTTCTTGTTCCAATCATGATTCGAAAGCTCCCTATATCCATTAACTTCAATCCTAGCTAGGCCACGACCCAGTTGAAGATGAAATTATGAATAGCCCCATTATCCAACAAGACCACCACTGGTTGCTCTCACCTTCATGGTGTGACCTGGGGTAAATATCACCACGGAGTTTAGGGACACCTCTGCCAAGTCTAGGTGTAACTGCTTTGTTTCCCCTATGACCTCCTCTAGCTCGTTCCTAGGGGTGTCAATTCGGGTCAACCCGTCGGGTTCGGGTCGAACCCGACCCGACCCGGATATAAACGGGTCAACCCGTATCCGACCCGTTTTTGCAAACGGGTTGGACATTTCAACCCGGACCCGACCCGGCCGGGTTGCCGGGTTGACCCGACCCGACCCCTCGACCCGGTAGTGTCGCGAGCTGAACGGCGCGGCACGCGATTCGGCAGCTGAACGGCGTGGCAGCGGCAGCGCGGGCGAAGCGCCGCAAAGGCGGCAGCGAAGCGGTATGCAGGCGATTGGGCGAAGCGTGGGCGATTGGGCGAAGTGCGGCACGCGAAGCGCGGCACGCAGCAGGCGAAGCAGCACGCGGCAGGAGAAGGCGCGAAGCGCGGCACGCGGCAGAGCTGGGCAGGCGGGCAGCGGGCACGCGGGCTGGGGCAGCGGGCAGCCGGGCGGGAAATTTCAAATTTTTTTAAATTAAACGGGTTGTCAGGTTGACCCGACAACCCGCCGGGTCAACCCGACCCGACCCGTTTAATCAAACGGGTCAAATCTACGAACCAGAACCCGACCCGTTTATCAAACGGGTTGGGTTCAACCCGGATTTTCCGGGTCGGGTCCGGGTCGGGTGTTCGGGTCGGGTCAAAAGTTGACACCCCTACTCGTTCCCACTCTTCTCTACCCCTTTACAGACCATCAAGGCTTGAAGGGCTCGATTCTTGCACTTATGTCCCGGTGCAAATCTCGCATCACACCTGAAGCATTACTCTTTTGTCCGTCTATCCTGCACTTCCGCTTTTGTAATACGCTTGAGAATTGCCTCTAGGAACTCCAGTGCTCTTCTCTTTTGGTGCTTCCCTCTAAAATGACACCATATGGGTCCTCGATGCCAGGGTCGTGGAGGCATTCCTGTAAGCCTCTCCCATGGTGTTGCTCCAGCGGGCCTTTTCCCTCTGATGTTTCTCTTCCACCCTTTGTGATAGTCCATCGTTTCCCTAAAACCCTAGGCCTCAACACCTCGAGCTTTGCTCATTTGTCTTCCTTAAGGCCCTTCATAAAATTCTCATCCAAACTTTCCTAAAAAATTCCTCCTAGTCCTAGTTTACCAGACAGTAGCTCAAATTTCTAGTAATACTCCATGATTATCTTCTCTTGAGTTTAGGTATAAAACTGCTCATGGAGGTCTCCTTCTCGAATGGCTTAGAAGCGTTTCAACAAACAATCCTTAAATTCACCCCATAAATAGATTGGATGCCTAGTCTGCCTCCATTGAATCCAAGCTAAGGCTTTGCCCTCCAAACATAGCCCCATCGCCTTGAGCTTTTCTCCTTCAGACAACTCATTGATAGCAAAGTAACGCTCCACCCGATGCACCCAACCCTTAGCATCTGCTCCAAAAACTAGCATTTTTAATTTTCTTGATCTTTGATTCATACCCCAATAGTTCCTCCCTCTGTTAGTTCCTCATGTGTAGCGATGGTGTGATTCTCTCCCTTCTTTTCTTGGCAGATTTGGACCCATGGCTCGGCCCAACCATTGCCTCCTTCGGTCCACCTTCCCTCTTGCCTGGGTGGTCTCCAATAGGTTTCGGCCTTCCCCCTTCTTTCTGTCCTTTCTTTGAAATACCTTGAAACACCTCCCATCGGAACCCCCCCCCGGGTGGTTCTTGAGGGAAAACACTCTCCCCTTATGCATGTAATCTACATGTGACCGCAATAGCCCGACGAGATGATAGGGATGTGCTAGGTGCAGCTGAGTTATCTCGACGACAAAGTTGTTGTAGTAAGGTGGACTCAAACTATTTTGTGTGTTTGTGTGGAGAGAGAGAGAGAGAGAGAGAGAGAGAGAGAGAGAGAGAGAGAGAGAGAGAGAGAGAGAGAGAGAGAGAGAGAGCATATAAATTATTGAATTTTGTTTTCTGGCTTTCTTTTAACAATTATTTTCCTGTTCTTACATTTTGTGATTGCTCTTGCACTGTCGACTGGCCGTTCCCACAATAAGTTATGTAATCTTAAAGAGGAATGTGTGAAAAGAGATGTGTCTGAGCTTATTTTCAGGCCACTTTAAGACGGTGGTGGTATTATATACTTCAGGATAAATATCTTACTGATTTTAGCATTGTCAAAATCTGTGAAGACAATGCTCCGCCTTTGCCAACTTCTGATTATAATACTCGTGTTGTTTTGAGCTTTGAAAGTTATGTTTAAGCTGTGTTAAACTCCTTGGCGGATGCCAGGTTTTTTACCCTCATATTTTAGAGCTAAGTGTACATTGCAAGCTTTCATCAACTAGTGGTTAATGACTTTTTAGTATAGTTCTTTTATGTGTCGCACATTCTCTAAGACCATTCAAGAAATTGTTGCAGTGCATCATCCCTCATTTTTGAAACTCTTGCTAGATAATCATTATTTTAATTCTTCCATGACAGGTGAGGAGAATAATGGAGGGAAATCATCGCATGGGAATGGTTGAATCGTCCTATCTTAATATTTTTTCTGAGAGTTGGTTGTTTACTGATGCGTTTTCTCTTTAATTATTTTAGGTGATCATAGATTCTACAACAGGTGCAATTGCTGATTATGCCTGTGAAGTGGAAATTCTCGAGTGAGTAAGGGCCATTATCTTTTGTTTTCCATTTGATTTCTGAATTATAATTTTCATGCTGGAGCTACCATTCAGGTGTGAACCGCTACCAGATGGGCGGTTTTACTTGGAGGTAATTTATTCAATCCCTTTTAAGAAGGAATCCTCATCTTTTGATCATCATCTTCTCTGTTGCATGTCACAACATTTTAATCTTCTGCATGATTACGGTTTTTTTGAAATGCGTTCCACTTTTGTTTCATTATATTATTTGTTTACTGTGCATTCTATACCCCAATAGATAAGTGAACCTTTTGATGTGTTACTTTTCAATTGTTGCAATGCCTGAACTGAATTAGCTTCCTAGTTGTGCGCACCATGCCTTTGCATCAAAACTGCACCATTCAGATATTCAATCCTATTTACTCCTTCCAATAAGAAAGCACCATTTTTTGTTATCCATCTATCTTTTGTTTTACCATATTTCCATCTTTATCTTTTATAAACTGTAAATCAATATTATTTGTCTTAATCGCTAATATTGAAACTTGCGGGGTTAAATAGTTTCTCTAATAACAGTTCATATTAGTGCAGCTTATGAGTTGTGAATCAAATCCTAAATGCTTCCCGTTGTCTAAGATTATGATTTATGAGTCATACGATGCGCTTAATAATGCATTAAGCCCTTTAGCAGCCGAAGTTAGATTAAAATTTACCCTTTTGCAAGTTTCACCCTGTAGATTCTATTGCAATGCACAATTCATGATTGTTGACAGCAATTATTCGGTTATGTTGAGTTGACTATCATTGTTGACAACTCAGGGTGATCAAATCATAGGAATTTGTTCGATTTTGCCATTATTTCCCGTCATTTGCTTTGAGGCAATAGCAATATATTTTTTCATTAGTTTAATTAGATGCTACTAAAAGAAAAGCAACTTAGATTATATAAACTAGTTTAAATTGAAACTCCTCTCTCACAATCGACAGAGGTAATTAACCATATTGGTCTATAAAAAATCTCAAATCAAATTATAGAACGGTATTGGAATTTTAAAATATCTGGATGGTATTTTATCTAATATCTAATTTTCCTCTTGAAAAATCAACTTAGAATCAATTAAATATCTAAAGAGCTGGATAGAGATTTTCAGTATATATACACACACGCACACACAATGGTGCTAGGAACAATTTGCTTGATTACAATGGGCCTATCTTTTTTTATTCACGTTTTTCCAAGTGGTAATTCTTGGCTTGCAGGGTCATAACAAATGTCTTTATGTAGGTTGAAGGTCGCCGTCGATTTCATATCTTACGATCATGGGATCAAGATGGGTATGTCATGCCTTTCTTTTTTTTTTCCTTTTCTATTTTATTACATGCTTGTTCATTACAAGCATGGACATCCTGAAAAATTATTAGCTTGATTTATGAGATGCTTTTATTTAGCTTTATTTCAATTCCAAACATAGGTATCGGGTAGCAGAAGTTGAATGGGTTCAAGATGTACTCCCCTTAGAGGGATCACAAGAGAGGGAAGATGTAAGCTTGATTTTTCTGCATGCTATCACCGTCATTTGCATTTTATTTGTACAAGCATTCGCCATATATAGATCTATGTTTTTTTTTTCTTGCTCATATTTCGTAATGTTACTTTCTGTTTCTCATAATATTGAAACAAATATATGGGCATGCTAACCTCTCTCTCTCTCTCTCCCTCTCCTCTCTAAATCACTTGTTATGGAAATGCTTAGAAAGGTTTGTAAGCTATTTGGTTCTTTTTCACAGCTACAGCAAATGGCTAGTGAGGCGTCAGAGCTGGCTCAAACATGGATAAGAAACGCAAGAGAAGCTGCAAGAATAGGTACAGTTGCAAGTTGAATTAACTACTTTCAGCAATTTGAATTAATTGTGTTCTTTGGCTCTTGATACGGCTCATGTCTTATGCATCTTATCTGGCATATAGTAGCAACATTGGGTATTGAGTTTTGGAATGTTAGGAAATTGGGTTATCCTTTGGAAATTTGGAAAGATTTGAATATTTAAAATAGAAATTTCATCATCTTGCACTTAAAGCGGATGGTGGGGGAATGGATGATAGACCCGATCAAGATCCCATGGTTCCGTCGTCCCGGGCCATCGTGGTCCCTGGTCTACTTAGTCAGAGGAGGTAGTCGACCCAACCTGACAGAAGGAGCCTTGTCAGCAGCCATGGGTTGCTTCGTCCAAGGGTACCTTGTAAACCTGGGGGGAGTGTTTGTCTAAGGGGACAAATTCAAATCCACCTTAGCTAACAGAGGCTTTGTGCCCTATCGATCATATCCTATTGATTCATATCTCAAGGATTTAACGTCACTAAGGAGCGTATTGGCTCTGGCTATAACCGCTATCTGTTGTGCCATTTGGCGGCAAAACCACTTGGTTCAGAGGGCCCCGAGTCATAATCGTTTATCTGCAGTGCCATTTGGCGGTGAATCTGCCGGTTGGAAGACACGCACCACGTCCTTACTGGCAAGAGATTGTTTGAGAATGGATCCTAGTTATATTTTCGACTAGGCATTTGACTCTTTGTGAACTGAAGTTATTTTTAATTTGTCCACCCTGACAAACTATTGTGGAGGGTGGATGGATTTTGCTTTTAGTAGTTTGATGGATTTATTTCAATTTTAAATATTTTTTGGATCTCTGGAATTTTCTGGGATTTTTGAATTTTTGGGGATTTTATGAGATTTTGGGTGGAGCTTTGGAATATTTGAAATGAACTTTAGATATTTGAAAGACATTTGAAAATATCTAGGAACCCCTCCAGTTGAGATCTGCATTCAACACGGTTATCATCGGTGTGTTTGGGGTCATTTCTATTTTTGGATTGAATATTGTCGACTCGGCTGAGCTGTTGACCGAGGATCGGTTTCGTAAGCTTTGAGCCTTTATTAGTGAATTCTTTTGATTGTAGGCCTTGAAGGCCTCATATGAATGCATTGAAACAAATACACCAGTCTCCACAACCGTGTATTTGTTTGAAGGGTTTGAACTCTGTCGACTCCTATTGATCCGTATAGAAGGATCGGGTTCGAACAAGAATTCACTTATTGACCCGCGCAGCATCCCTAGACGTCACGTGTGTACCAATAACACGCTCGCTGGGGCCCATGCTGGTGTTTGGGGGCATTTTATAATTGAACCTTGTCAACTCCTTTTATCTACTTAGAAGGATCGGGTTCAAAATTTGATAACCTGCGCAGTATCCCTAGATGTCACGTGTGTACCAATAACACACTCGCCGGGGCCCATGCGGGTTGGGATTGTATTTTCCCCTTTAGTGTACCTATGTGTATACAAATTATGGTGCACGTGCAGGGGTATTTTGAAATATTTGTAGACGCCTTCTGTCTGCTTGTACGGAGGTTGCAGATCCGGTGGCATGACGTAGCAGCTTCTGGATCAGTTGTTTGCTGCTTTGTACAGGTAGACTGTCATGCACTACTTATTGCTTTCTGCAGGTGGATCATAATGCACTAACCAATCTCCTGCCTTGGGTTGTAGAAGCTCCTTGGAACTTATATTCTTTATGCATTCTGCTGTGATTTTTGGCCTTTACAATACAGCCGCTACTGCTGGAGGTAGATGTATTCATCCTTAGACTGAAGTTGACTACAGGATACTGCATTTACTGTAGTCTTTATGCATCTATCCATGGACGGATATTGTACATACATTTATATTCGTAGAGAACTCATATGTATTGCAGATCTTCTTACGACAACTTATGAATGTTTGTATTTGATGTGTATCATCCTCCTTTACTTGAAACGGACTGGCATATTTGTTGACTATTGAATGATGGTCCTTTGTATTTTCTTGTCTCTTGATGCTATATATATGTATTTGCAAGGAACCCATAATCCTTGTAATTTATTAATCGTCGTTGATTACAATTGGATAGCATTGTTCATATGCAAGCTGTATTGGTTTCACACACTTCAAATACATCTTGGTTGATAGTTCATCACTACTTTGATCCACGAGACAGTGGTTGTGTACATGAAGAGTCTTATATCATTGCATGTAGGCACATTATCATACTCCTCGTTCAATCATTGCATGGATATCAACTTGATTGGAGAGCTTGAGTTAGTTTAGTTTGATCACTCCTTGCCCTAATTGATGATTCTTATTGAACATACATCTTTCATTTGATCTCAATTGGGTAAGCATGAATGTAGATTGATACTTGGATGATGACCGTTTGCTATTTGATTGCCTTTCCATTGAATTCTTGTTTGCATGTAGATTGATTTGCTTGAACGATTCGAGATAATTCCACCTCATAATTCCTTGATCATATATCTCTTGAAGATTACCTCTTGGTGAAATCATTTTATGATTTATGACTTTCACTTCCAAATATTTAGACTTTAGGTTAAGATTTAGATCATTAATTCAAAGTCCAGTTTTGACTTGAGCCTAAGATCAAGTTCAAAATGAGTCTTCTTCATTATCATCTGAAGTGCAAGTCCTCTATTGTTCAAGAGTTTGGAAGTTCAAGTGTGAGTTCCTTGTAGTCCGAGTCTTTGTTCAAGTTCAATTGAAGTTCAGTTTGAGTCCAACCCAAGTCATCAAGTTCAAAATTGATTTTAGTTCAATTTCATTTTACTTTGGTTCAAATCTTTATTAATTCATTTAGATTTGTTCAAAAGTCTAAGTACAAGTCCTCCGTTGTTCTTCTGAGTTCAATCAAGTCCAGGTTCCAATTTGTTTAAGTCCTTGGATTTTCAATCCAAATTTCGGCAGCCTTCCGGCGTCTCCCCTATTTAGGGGAAAAACCAAGAGGCCGCCTACCCGCCACGTCAACAAAGACATGCACGGTTGGTGTTGGTGAGACACCGCGGCGGTTGTATTTATTTTTCTCCCACCACGCGCAACAAAGGCGTGCATGAGGTTTTAAAAAGCATTTTTATTTGAAAAGCAATTTTGATTTCCCCCCGCTCGGAGGTACTTATGAGTGACACTGCCTCGCCATATGTGCTGCACCGGGGTCCCATCCCACCACGCGCACCAAAGGCGTGCTTGGGGCAGTTTTCCGGTTCGCCACGAACATTGAAATACGGTTTTGAGTTTAAAAAATTTCATACCTTCGCGGGGTTGTCGGAGTGATGGCACGTGGATCGAGGGGTCACTCGCCTACCTCGTCGTAGGTGTTGCACCGGGGTCCCATCCCACCACGTGCACCAAAGGCGTGTTTGAGGCGGTTTTCCGGCCAGATACAAACATCAAGGTAAGAGAGTAGAGGGGATTTTATTTTATTTTTATTATTATCTTAATTAATTAATTAATTATAATTTATTAAATTAATCATAATTAATTACAATTTAAAATAATTAATCATAATTATAATAATTAATTATATTTAGTCATAATTAATTAAAATTAAAATAATTAATTATGATTAATTTTAATCAAATTATAGTTAATTATTAATTATAATAATTAACCATAATTATTAACAAAATTAATTATAACTTATTTTAATTAAAACTAATTAATAATAATAATAATTAAATATAATTAAAATATTTAATTATAATAATTATAATTAATTATAATTAAATATTATTAATAACAATTCATTATAATTAAGTAATAATAATAATAATAATAAAATATATATAAAAAAAAAGCAAAAATCCCTCTCCTCCCCTTCTCTGGTTTGGCCAGATCTACGGGATTTGGCAAGGCAGCACGTGAGAGGGGGAGGTTACCTTAAGAGCAAGTGAGCTCTTGCTCTTGCTTCTGATCCAAATGTCTAACTCCCGAACCGACAAAGGGAAAGTCGCCGGCTGAGCGAAGGAGGTAGGTCGGTCTTCCCCTCCCCCCCCCCCCCCCCCCCCCTCTCTCTCTCTCTCTATGGACGGAAGGAGGTTGACGGGATAGCTGGAGGTCGGAGCTTCAGCGGCTCTGGCGTTGGCTTGAGGTCGGACAAGGCAGAGATCGGGAGTAGGAAGGGAGTTCAGAGGAGGCGAGTGTGGAAGAGAGGTAACGAATGGGAGAAGAGAAGCAGCAGGAAGAGTGGGGGCTTTGGGTCGGTATTTAAAGGCGACGTGGGCGCTCGATCGAGGTGAGGTTGCAGATTTTGAGCAGGATTTTCGGAACGGCGCCGCATGTACAGTAAATCAACGGGATTCCAGCAAGATTTCGGCATAAATCATGGATCCAATGGTTACGAGGTATGTATGCGGGAATTTGGTTTTAGTTTTCTTCTCTCTTTTGCTCTTTGGGTATAACATGGAGGTCAACAGTTATAAAGATAGTTTAGTGTCTAATGAGTCATCTAAACATCTCATATGGTAAGCAAGATATGAAACCTCCTATCTGCTAGAAGGTCAGTGCTTGGAATGCTCCTATCAAACTCATGAAGTTGTTGTGGATCATTATCATCAATGTCTTCAGAAATAGTATGGAGATGAGGAACTTCAATTATAGGAGAGTTAATATCCATGATATTAATTTCAGATAATATAGGTACCATATCTGTAGGGCTAGCAGGGGCAAACAAAACAGGCTCAAAATCTGAAGGTAAGTGTATTGTTTTAAAATCTTAAGTGCAAACTTAAACTGATGAAAGTCATTGTTGGAGAAGGATCTGAATATTTAAATATATCTCTTGTGCCTTGTTCGCGAAAACATTTTAAATAAACATTGGAGTTGCACCAAACAAGACATGGCTCCTCAAAGATTTGAGCGAAAAGTACTAAATAAAAAAAAAAAAACTAAATACTAGCCAAAGGATGCTTCAAAATGCCCATATATCTACTAAATTTATTAATAGCTGATTTTTCTGTGTCCTAAACTCCAACATATAAGGCCTCTATTAAAGGAAAAAGTCTGAAATCAGATATCAAATGGTTACATGTATCACATTAGCAAAGTACTACAGCTTTTAGATAAATCATGAGCTGATCAAGAAAAATGCATATAAAAGAATGAGATCAATGCATCTGTTACTCATATAACATAGAAATTATAATTTATCAAAGACTTGTTCTAATAAACATAAAAAACATGATGAAATGAGGCATGTCGTTGCCACGTTCCCACACCAACGGCATGTCGTAATGGAAATAACTGCCGGCTAAAACTCATATAACATGATGTGGGAAACAATCAGAGGGCTTATGATCACTTGCAATAGGAATTTTCTCTCGCTTTCGAGATCCCGTATTCGGCTCCCAATCGTTCTGTTCTTGATCTCTAACTCTCATATACGCACCTCCCGGCCCAATTCCTTTGGTTTCACCTCCCGCACGAAATCAAGGCTTTCGCCGGCCGGCCCTAATCCTCGAATCGAGCCCATTCAAGCTTCTTCCATTTGACCTAGGTCGCGCTCCTCGCGCGAAACCAAGCTTAATTGGCTTCTTGCGTCCAGCCCTAATCCACGTGCCGAGCCCAATCGGGCTTATGTGTCCATTACACACACTCCACTAGCTTTGGCCCACGTAGCTGCTCAATTCCTACTCAGCCACACCTTCATTTTGCTCACTCAAACAGGATCGACTTGCTCTCAAGCCTAGACTGCAAAAGCCGCACGAACGCCTCGTTTTCTGTGTTGCCTTCTTGATTTCAAACAGTGAGTGAGAGAGATATATTCTTATAATAATAATAATTAGTATTTCTATTATTATTATTATTATTATTATTATTATTATTATTATTATTATTATTATTATTATAAATAATTTTAAAAAAGGGGAGACAGCTTCACATCATTCAATTGGAAGACCAACGAAGGCTGGTGTCGAGGTTGATTCGCTCCTCCAAAGTTCTCTCAGTCAATTTGATCCGGCTGAGTCAATCCAAACGGCCAAGTGCCCTCCCTATCCTCCCCTCGCGGGGAGGAGACGTCGGGAGGCTACCGAAATTATGTTGGGAATTCGAACTCGCAATATGGGAGCTTTGATCAATTAACCTGAGTAATTAATTAACTCTCTCTATGTATAATAATAATAATAATAATAATAATAATAATAATAATAATAATAATAATAATGATGATGATGATGAAATATGTGATTAAAATTTAATTGAGAACTTCATTAAAGTCTAAATGATTAACAAAATTAAATAATAATTTATTATTTAAAATAACTTGAACTAATTAAAAAATAAAATAAAAATTAATTAATTGATTTAAAACTAAATCTTTTAATAAATTAACAAAACCAATTTAATTGAATTTAAAATTTCAATTTAATTAAATTAAACAAGAGAAATTTAATAACCAATTTCTAAACTAAAATTAAAGTTTAATTTAATAGAATCAAAATTGTTAATTAAAAATTAAAATCTCTTAATTAATCAGATTAATTGAGCAACTAATTTAATTAATAATTAAATAATTTAAAAATATAATTTAAAATTAAATTTTGGTTTAAATCAAATTAAAATCAATTACTTTTTTTAATAAACTTAAAATTTTATTTAAAATTAAAGCTTTAATCAAATTAATTGAACAAATAAAATTAAATTTAAATTTAATTAAATCAAAATTAATTGAATAATTTTAAAATACATTTAATTTTAATTAGAGAGCTAAGCAATTAAATTCAAAATTTAATTTTTATATCAACTTATTGACAAAAAAAAAAATTAAAATTCAAGTAGAAAGTCTTTAAGAGGAGAGCCTGGTGTATTTTTTTTTTATTAAAACATAAAATACAAAAAATAATATTTTTCCATTATCCAACCTAAGTACAAGCTACAAATTGCTCCTAAATAACAACTCTCTAAGCAGAACAAACAACTGCTCTCCAAGCAAAACCCTCAAAACTCTCAGACTCTCAGTAGAGCCTCAATTGCAGCTACGTGTGAGCTTTCTAAACCCCTCGGCAACTGCAAATTTCAGCTTCTGTAACTGCAACTTCTAGCTATTGTAACTGTTGGCCACGAGCACCTGTAACCAAGTGCACGAAAGTTAGCACATAATAAATAAAAGTAATGCTGAAAAGAGTAAAGCTAACTATTGAAACTAATTGCTAAAGTGAGTACTAAAAGAAAAATAGGGTACTATACCAGAACACTAGTGTCGGACTAGTAAACAACTAAAAACTACAATATAGTGCCACGCTAGCAAACAACTACAAACAAGAGCCTCTATGAGTATAGTCCAATTGACCCTAAACATACACCTATGGACAACTTTTAAGTGAAGTAGCAAGTCTCATACATTAGGAAAATAACCCTAAAACCTATTCAAACCAAATGTCGACAGCTTAAACTATAAAACTAGGTTGTAAGACCCATTTTCCAACAACTTCTAATAGATGTTATAAGTCTGACTTTAGGGGAAATCTCTAGGTAGCAACCTAATTTTAGACCTCTATACCTAGGCCACTTTTAATAAAAATTGAAAGTCACTTCTTAATTAGGATGTTTGGGAAAACTTTCCCAAAATAAATAATTCACCCCTAATAACTTGGGCAACCTCTAATGGAGGCTATAAGACCTGCTATTTGGGCTACTTCTAAGTGAAGCAGTAGACCCATTATATGGACTACTTTCAATGAAAGTCGTAAGTCCCGACCCAAATTCAAACATATGGGCAACTCCTAAATTGGGTCGTAAGACCTAACCTAAACCTGAACCACGGGCAAATCCCAAGTGGAATCGTAAATCCCAACCCAAACTAAACCAAATTATAATCCATATTCTCCACTTCAGTTTACTCGGGATCCTTGAGAGGAGGCAACACATGGCTACAAATCAGATTCCTTGGACATTACAATCAATAGTTGTTCGTGTTGGTAAACTGGAACATATGGTATACCCAGGACGACAGAAACATAGGATCTTGATTGAGTGTACTTTCATCCCCCAATAATTAGGACTAAAACACTTGCATGCTTCTACACTTCTAACACAACTAAATATATATTTCATCATTAATCAAGAGTGCTCTTCTATGCGTTAGAATGAGTAATTATTTATGAGGGTTTACGGTCATAGGAAGTAAAGATCCAGATATAAATAAACCTTGACACTACCCTAAGGGGAAATAAAGTTAAATTCAAAATTCAATCTGCCTGAAGGGAGAGCGAAATCCTATGTTTGCGAAGGGGGATTCATTCATGCCTACAGCGCATCGCTCCTTTCTTGAGCAAACATGTCTGAACGTTTAATTTCCTCAAATCTGAATGAGCCTTAAAACATTCAAAATAATCTAGCTAAAGATGTTGAAGAAGGAGAAATAGAGGGATGCATTAAAATTTACCTTGTACTAATATTCACAAGAAGAGCCAATTCACACCTCCTTTTCAGAACATTCATTTTCACTAGAATTCTAGCCATAAATGGCCTAAAGAGATAAATAGTGACAATATACACTATCAAAGGTTTACCGAATATAAATCTGAAGGAGTTTAAAGTGATTTGATTAAAATAATGTAAATAGAGCTTACGAAAAGCCACCTATATGCGTCTAAATGAGGAGACTATTTTAGCATACACAATAGATAGCTACTGACATGATCTTTGTAGCATGGATTGAATCAAAGATATTTCCTAATCTCTCTTTGGAGTGGGAACTCATTTGTTATTCTCTCTCCTCTGTTATAGTACTTGATTCTCCTCATTCCTCTTGTCTACATAAGGTGGTATCAAAGCATAATCTTCCCTGTTGTTGCCCTTATATTTCCGTCTCCTTCTTTGCTTGATCATGCTTGCATCATTTTTGTTTGGTTCTATAACTCCTCCACACATGCATGTTTGATATAAGATGCTTAAGGGTCTAGATTTTCTAGTGCAACCAGATGTTGCGATGAATAAAAGCAGCATTCATTTTAAAAATTCATAATACAAAAAACCACCCATTAAAAAATTATTTGCTTACTTTTAATGAGAACCTGAGAACATGAAGAAATCATCCCAATGATGATGATCGCCTAAGTCAATGAAATTCAGTGGAAAATTTATAATAAAAAACAACAAGTCGATTGAAATTTTACATCATAATTGCAAGTCCAATTGTGACAAATTTCACAAAAGTTAGTAGCACTTGCAAAGCTAATAAGAAGATATAATTGAACATTTGATTTTATCTTCTAGACTAATCTTACTGCCTTTTTCTATCAGATGGGGATTTAGAGCTTGTAATTGATCATCATAGAATGAATTATATTAATGACATTTTCCTATCTTTATTTTTGATATTGACCAATTATTTTCAGGTAGGAGAGCAAGGCGCTTGGAAGTTCTTCAAGCTGATGGAGTGCCTGGAGCTCGGGATCCTGAGAAATTTAGTTTTTGGGTACTTGACGTTACCCTTATGCTTCTGTCACTACGGATCTTGCGCAACTGCTTATTTTCTGCAAATTAATTTTTGGACAGCTTGTGAATCTTCTTAACCTGAGGCCATCTGAGAGGCTGAACTTATTACGATTGAGAGATACAAGAGAGGTAAACTTTCAGAAAAGCAAATAATACTTGGAGTTTTTGCTATTTTCAGTGATTTTAATCTTTTTCATATTTCCATTCACAGAGGATTTCCTGTGGACTTGACTTTCTGAGGAGGACTGAAGAACAGGGCTGCCTAGTCCAGTAAAAATTAAGGATTCGTTTGGGATGGCTTTTTTATTACTTCTTAAAGCTGTTTTTTAGTGCAAAAATTAAAATTTATGTACTAGAAAGCTGCTTTAAGAAATAGTAAGAAAGTCATCCCAAACGAAATCTAAGTTTTTGAACTAATATTGCCATTCATGATCATGTATATAGTTTGTTAATCCTTTCTTTTTTCTTTCTTCTTTATGTCTGCTTATTGTCTCTGTTTCTTTTCATCTGAACTGAAAAACCATCATAAAAATCTATCCTATCCATAGTGCTCACATTATAACCAGATTGATTGATAAAAACTGCAATAAAGACCTGTTTTGTTATCTAACTTTTTCTTCACTATTTCCTTAATGCAGCTGGATGGTGAGGAAAAGCTGAGAAATTATATGTATCTTTTAAATGTAAGCCTCCATTAAGTATTTTTTGTGATCACTTTTTAGTTTGTTTTCCTTTCTTTATATCAATAATTTCTATGCACTTCAAATCTGTATTAAGCTGATCAGCACAAATGATAGAATGTGAAAGAAAACTTACTACATTTGCCTTTTACCAACACCCAAATCTTAAATTTATGATTCTGAAGGGATTTTGATGCTTCAATGCATATTTTTGAGGATTAAATTGGGATTACTTTTGTATAGTTAAGGGATTAAAATGTGATTTTTTTTTTTAATTTTAATTCAATTAATTTTTATATGATAGATCAATTTTATATAATTGAGGGATTAAATTGGAGAAAGGTATTATTTTGATATTAAGTTAACTTTATATGAATAATGTGGGATTATTTTAGGCTTTTTCTTCTTATAATATTTATCTTAATTTAATTTTGATTAGAATATTATTACCCATATTTTCTCTAAATTTATATTCCAATTGAGCATCTCGATGAAATGAATCTATCAACATGATAAGTAATCATATTTTAGTCCAAATAAATTTGAATCTAATATTTGGAGCAAATTTGGAAGCTTTATGAAACTAATTGAATGATCAAATATTCTCTAAATTTACGAGTTTTTAATTATTTTGAGTGACTCGACGGGATGAGCCAAATAATCCTATGATCATTTTATTTTGTTATCATTAAAATACTTAAATTTTTCATAAATAATTGATTATTGATGTGATTAATATGAATTGTTTAATAGAGTTTTGAATTATGACTAAAATTATCAAAATGTTTATATCAAAAAGTTATAAATAGGCTTTTGCTAATGACCACTATCAACAATCATTATCAACATTGTCATTGTCAAACTTTTGTTATCGCCATTTGATTACTATCATCTAATCATGTTGATGGGTATTAGTTGTCCACTTTGTGAATATCCAACTTATGTAATTCTATAATGAGAATCATATAATTGTTTTTAATTATGTTATATTATATTCTTCAATGATAGAAAAGAGTGGAATTTTGTACATTTAAATGTATAGTGGATTATTATAATTGAGTAAGGCACCATGATTTTTTTTTTTTTTTTGAAAATTTTCACATCAAAAATTTGTTATCATAGAACTTCTGTTTATGCAGCTTAAATCCTTACACAAAATTAATAAATTAAATCTATATTCTATTGGCGTCAATATTCCAACATGTAATATTTTCGCACCGTCGGTGGGAAATCATTCCTAACATATCACAAAGATTTATGCAATGGCAATGGATGTCAATCAATCCCTCAATTAAGGACTTCACAATGCAAGTGGTGCAAAACCCACAAACATCACTTTGGAGGATCATAAGTTGGATGGAAATGTAAAACCCTTAAAAAGCTGATTTTTTTTTTGTGCTGTTAGTCCCGTACAATCTGACTTTAGTCCCGGACGAACTGAAGAAATTTGTGAAGAATCTGTCATTTTCGTCTGTACGAACCTGGAGCAGTCGGGACGATCCGTCTGGACGAAATTTGTCCAGAGAGCAAGTCGTCCGGACGAATTTTAATTTCGTCTGTACGAAATTTTGCCCGAGGCCAATCATTCTGGGACGAAATTTGGATCGTCCAGGACGATCAGTGTTGATAAATATCGGATTTGAGATATTTTGGATTATTTTTGAAGAGAGAGATAAGGCAGGAGAGAGAAAGAGAAGGAAGAGAAGAGGAAAGCTTGGTTTTGGAGCCCGCGGAGCGCTTTTCGTCCGACGACGCAGTTGGAGGATTTGTTTATCTCGCAGTAAAGACTCCGAATCCTATTTTTGTTTTCAGAGATATTGATTTTTGATCGAGTTGTGCACTGTTTTGTGTTTTCGTAGTCGAATTTTGGACTCGGTTTTGTATTGACAAAACTTTCACCGCACAACTTTTAATATGTTATAGATATGAATATTGTACACGATTTGAGTATTTTCTACGATGATTTTATCGGTCGGAATTGGTTCTACGTGATTTTAATTGAATAGAAAAATATCATGATGTTATTTGATATGGATTCTATAGAATAATAGTCTTATATTGATGTCGTGAATATTCTACTGTAATTTGGTGTAATTTGAAAATTAGTGATTTTTGCAGGATTTTTGTGTAAATTTGATAGTCTGCCGTTACTCTGCCGAATTTTCGTAGGATTTCTGATTTGTCTGAAATTGATAGATTGAATAGATATGAATGTGAATATTGATATGATTGCTTTAATATTGACTATTGATTGATTATTGGTACTGGAACACAAGTGGAACCTGGTTGAACGTTGGTTGGAGATTGAATTGACCTGTACAAGATGGTGGGCCGACGGGCTTTCCTTTAAACATTGATTATGGATATATGGATGGGAGTCATAAGGAGTTCTTATAGATATGCCGACGGGCGGCCGACGGGCAATAGAGTGACGACTCTTTTTATTGAAACCAACGTATGGATATCTACAACAGCAATATGGATTCTATAACAGTAACATAGCCAGTTGATTGTACTTGTTCAGTATTATTGTATTGAATGCATGTTCACTGTATTGACATACGAATTTATTGCTTTATCGATTTCTGCTTTATAGATTTGATCAGATTTATGGATTTATTGTATCGTACGATTTCATTGAGTGACTACTGAGCATAGATATTGATATGGATGGATATAAATATTGTATTGATTCATTGATATTATTGCTTATAGATTCATTGATACTATTGTTTCTGCACTATATTGACCTGCTGCATTTGATTCATTGCTAGTATAGATTGAGCTTTATTGTACTGCTTTTCTAATCGATTGCATTGACTAGATAGTATTGATTTGATCGATTGATTTGATACGATTGATTTGACTGATTGACGGATTCTTCTGAGATTTGACGTACTGATTGATTGAGTTTGATTTATCGGTTCTTCTATCACTGCATCGACTATTGATTTCATCGACTATTGATTTCCGTACTACATTGACTACTGATTTGATTTCCGCTGCATAGACTCATTGACCATTGACTGTTATGGATTTGATTGACTAACATGCATATTGATAGCAGTACCGTGCTTTGATTTCAGTTGTAGGCTTTGGTGACCTGCTGGGCTATTTAAGCTCATTATATGTGGTTAACAATTTCAGGTCCAAGCAAGGCAACTGGAATGGAGTTCGATCAGAATGTCAGACGAATCCTTTCACTATGGATGCCTGGGGCGTTACAGGAAATGCTTCAAATTCAAATATTATAGCTCTTAGAGGAGATTAGATTACGAAGAGCATCATAATATAATGTTCTCCCACTAAATAATCAACAACAATGTGAAGTTGATGTCACACAAGCAGTGTCTCCTAATGATGTAGTTCCCCTTTCACCATAGCCTCAAAAAATTCTCTCAGACACTGTCAGTTTAACTTATCATTTTAGTATCATTTGGCTAGCCCGTAATCTTCCATTAGTCATGGAAGACCTAAATTAACATCACTTTATTCACACCCATCATAATGTTAAAGAGATGAGCCACGACATGTTATTTAGGACAAATTCCCTTTGAGGGAAAGGCTAACTTATCTCTTGTCCTAACTTCAAAAAATTGTCACCTCTAATTGATACAATTCTTGAGTATGTTATTCTTGTAGGGTTTAAGTTTACTGTTATTGATTCATACAATGAGACTTATGATTCTTATGAACATATTGATCACTATATGATTATTATGCACATTCATCAATCTTATGATAAAGTCTTCTTCCAGGTCATCCGTGTAACTCTTAAATGAAGGCTTACACATAGTTCTACTCTCTTGTGGAGAACTATTCATATTTTTATCAATCTAGCCAGGCTTTTTGTCTAATAATTTGTCGCCAACCAAATAATCATCAATAAATTCTTCTATTTTTCTAAGATTTGCCAAAATGAGGGAGAAACTCCTAAGAAATTCTCTCAAAGATTCCCTTATAAATCAATTCAAATCTTGGGAGTGGATATGGAGTTAGTAAGAAGGGTATTTCTAGGAGGACTATGCCATGAACCTTTTTATTCCTTATTGATGCATGAGAAAATATGCTCATATGTTATTCTCATTTATTGAGTTGAAGCACAAATAATGTAATATCTCGTTCCCTTACTGTTCCTCTCTGATTTGGATTTTCCTCCCAGAATCGGCCAGGACGAAGTTTGGATCGTCCAGGCCGATCAGTGCATTGAAAACAGCTGATTTCTGGAGCTATTTCTGGACAGAATCGTCCAGGACGATATTGAGATCATCCAGGACGATCTGCACTGTTCCTAAAATCGTCCTGATCATCGCCCTGGAGTATCGGCCAGGACGACCAGAATTGGTCTGATCGTCCAGGACGATCGTGACGATCGGCCAGGCCGATCAGTGTATGATATAAGGAAATGAGCTCGTTTTGAAGAGAGAGAAATTCATTTTAAAATATCAGATATTTTGAGGAGAGAGAAAGAGAAAGGAAAAAAAAAGGGAAAGCTTGGTTTTGGAGACCGCGGAGCGCTTTTCGTCCGACGCTGCTGTTGGGAAAAGTGAAGATCTCGTGGTAAGGACTCCGAACCCTATTTCTGTTTTCAGAGATTTTGTGTTTTGACCGAGATATGATCTGTTTTGTGTTTTCGTAGTCGACTTTTCGACATGGTTTTGATTTGACACAACTTCCACCGCACAACTTTTAGTATGTTATAGATATGATTATTGTACACGATTTGACTGTATTCTACGAAGATTTTACCGGTCGGAATTGATTCTACGCGATTTTAATTGAATAGAATATTATCAGGACCTGATTTGATTTGGATTCTATAGATTGATAGTCTTGCATTGATGCCGTGGTTATTCTGTTGTAATTTGGTGAAATTCAGAATTTGTCTTTTTGCAGGCTTTTTGTGTAATTTCGATAGACTACCGTTATGCTGCCCGATTTTCGTATGATTCCTGAATTGTATGAGATTGATAGATTGAACTGATTTGCATTGATTATTGATATGATTGCTTTAATATTGACTATTGAATTGCTTATTGATTGAATTGACTATTGATACTGATCGCAAGTGGAACCTGGTTGAACATTGGTGGAGATTGATATTGATACCTGTACAGGATGGTGGGCCGACGGGCTTTCCTTTAAACATTGATTATTGATTATTGAAGGGAGACATAAGGAGTTTATTGATATGCCGACGGGCGAAAAGAGTGACGACTCTTATTGATTGAACCAATGTATTATCTACAACAGCAATATGGATTCTACAACAGCAACATAGCCAGTAGATTGTACTTGTTCAGTATATAGTATTGAATTGCATGTTTACTGTATTGTTTTATAGATTCCTGCTTTATCGACTTTGATTGGATTTACTAGATCGTACGATTTCATTGATTTCACTGATCGATTTCTGTGCATTGACATTGAACATTGATATAGAAATGGACGAATATAGATACTGCATTGATAGCATGGACATCGACTACTGCTTATAGATTCATCGTATTGCTGCCTATAGACTTATAGATTCACTGTCGCTACTGTTCTTCACTGTATTGACTGTTTTATAGAGTCATTGCTTCGTATCGCCTTTCTCGATTGATTTCAATTGAATAGATCGTATTGATTTGATAGCATCGATTTGATTGACGACGTTGATTGATTGAATTGATTTATCGAATTGCCTGCCGCTGCATTGATTGGTTTTATTGACTATTGATTTCCGCTGCATTGACTCATTGACCATTGACTGATTCGGATTGAATAGATTGACATGCATATTGATAGCATCGCCGTGCTTTGATTTCAGTTGTAGGCTTTGGTGACCTGCTGGGCTTTGTAAGCTCATTATATGTGGTTGAAATTTTCAGGTCCGAGCAAGGCAACTGGAATGGAGTTCGATCAGAATGTCAGACGAATCCTTTTCGCTACACAGATCTCGGGGCATTACAAATAACTACTACCTTTCTATTCCTTATTAATGCATAAGAAAATGTGCTCATAATCTCATATATTGCTCTTATTTATTGAGTAGAAGCACAATTGATATTTGAGGTCGTTAGTGCTCATCTAAAGCAATTTGAATTATTCTCGAATAAACATAATAATTTATAATAAGAAATTGATCCACATACTTAAAGAAAAAAGAAGGTGCAGTCAAGTTATCAAATATGTCTTTCTGACCAAATTCGGTCTGAATCACCCAATTACACTATTAAATACATCAAAGGCTAACATGTTGATAGATATTCAAAATTTTAAATACCTCAAGTGGCCAAAATCTTTAAAGAATCCAAATAACAACTAACAATTTCAATATTTTCACTTTCACCATGCAAGAAAACATTCAACTAAATAATAATAATAATAATTGAAGGAAAAAAATGAATTTCTAATTCATCAAAGATAATATGGCTATATTTACAAGAAATACTTATAAATTATCAGCCCCAAAATAGACGAGATCAGAAGAGTCATGATGAAAACAATATTGAAATTATTGAATAGAAGTAACATCACATTGGAAGATTCCATGACTGAAACAAGTCAAAGAAGTTGAGTTCCTATTGGACTTGAAGTTATATCTTGACTTATTGTGGATAAAAATATCTTTCAAGTAAGCTTTTGCTTGAATTATAAATGAAATAAATTTTTTTTTTATATAAATAATACTATATCTAATAAAAATTCTTAAGAGATACACCCATAAAGTAGCCTCAATGGGAACTTGGTGATGGACAATCAACTTGCTTTCAGGATAAAAAAATGGAGCACCACCATAGAGATTAAAAATCTTGGGTATCACTGACAAGTGTGCCTGAAATGTCGTTCGGTACTCTTGGTAGAGGAATACTAGAGGATGAAGTGGGATACATACTGCTTATTCATGATAATATTTTATTGGTGCCTATGAAAGGGGAATTATGTATCGCTTATATAAAATAATGCTGAGCTCCTTTAGGAGATAAAATCATAACCTACAAAGAGAAATTGAGAGCTTTTTTTTTTTTCATAATTTAAAATGACAATGCATTACTCTTGGTAGATGAACATTGGAGCATATAAGAGGGGATACAATCTTATCTATGATAGTATTTTATTAGAGCATGTGTAGTCAGAATTATGAACTACCTATATATGACAGTAGAATGACGCTCTAAATAGAAAGAATTGGAGTCTGGAATAACAGGTCTGAGCAAATTGATGGCATTGTGTATCCCCCTTACATGTTCTTTGCTTCAGTTACCTTACTATTGTTGCTTGACTGTTAACATTTAATATTACTATTAGACTTTAACTATCTGCTTGTGAACACATAACTTATGTAATCCCTATAATGAAAATCAAATAATTATTTTCAATTGTGCAATCTCGCTTTCTTCAATTATGGAGGGGTGGATTCTTCTACATCCAATTATATAATTGATTATTATAACTATGTTACTCCACACAATTTTTTTTCCTTCTTATATATATATATATATATATATATATATATATATATATATATATATATATATATATGTTTATTCTTTAAAAAGTAACTTACCAATAAAAATCTCATTTATGTGATGACTTATTTCACATTCTTTGAATAAATTTTTTTCTCCTAAGCTATTGAATTTAAATATGGGGATTGTTAATAAAGATATAAGTAACATTTAAGTTCATTTGAGTGAATAGTTAGTGGTTCAATTTATTTTATTTGAATCAACTTAAAATTTGACTTACAATTAATAATCATCTACTAGACTCGAACTCAATTGTTGTTCAAAACAAAATGTCTAACACAGTTTAGGGAGGTTCACTAGAATTCGACTCAATATCACGTTTACTTAGGTTAAACAAATGGTGTTTACATTTAATGTAGCATCTATTAACATAGGAAATGAGTACAATCTCAAAAAATAAATTTGATGTTAATATACATAATAGTGTACAACAATGAGGAAGGGCAAGCATAATTTAACAAAATGAAGGGGATATAAGCATAAAATTGACTATCTTCAAGAGAAAGAAGAGCAAGTAATCCAAATAAAATAATAGTGATTGAATTATGCTGTGATAACAATTGTTAATATATCCTTTGATTCCATAGAGAATAGTTTGCATCTTATAAAGAAAGATTGTCAATTATGACATACTCTACATATTATATGGATGTTTCAAAAGCATCTTTGCCATTTGGCTTCAAAAGCAATTATGTTTTTATTGTAGCTATAACCAATAATTTGTCAAATATGCATATTCAAGGTTTATATTTTATAGGTTTTATTTTTTTTCCTTAACTAATTATTTATCATTATTTTTCTTTAAAATAAGCCATCTCAAAAAAAAACTGTAATTTTTTAAAGAAAAATTTAGGATCCATTCATACCAAATTTTTTAAGCAAATAAATGTACAATTAGTCTATTTTATTTTCAATAAAATATTAAATTTTATTCATGTAAATGCTTTGTTTTACAAATGTAATATTTAATAAACAAAACATTTTGAGAAAACTAATTTGTCTTTATCAATTGCAAGGATTGACATTCAATTGTCAAACAACTGTAAAATTCTCAAATATATGTAATCTAATTTCTTAATGAGAAAATAAATGGTCAATGGTTTAATATTATGTCCCTTTTATATATATAATTTTTTAATAAGAAAAGAAAATGCCAATTTTTTAATGTCTCATTTATAGATGTTTATTAATGATGACTTAATGATTTATTTATTTTATAGCTTATTTTATATCATTATTCTATATTTTATTGAATTTAGAAATTATATTTATTATTAGAGATATTTGTATGATGAAAATATCAACTAACAAGATAAATATGTAGATTTGAATAATTTTTAATTAATGCTTAAATTTTACCAAATAATTTAAATAATATATAATAAAGTTTGCCAATTTTAATTAAAATTCATAAATCTAATTATATCTAATAATTAAATTATTAACATTTAAATTATATCTAATATTAAAGCTTTGCTTATAGCTCAAACTTAATGGAAAAACTAATAAATAAATTTGAACAAAATTTTAAATCTCTAAACATATTAAAACTTAGCTCGAAATCAATTAAAAAAAAAAACTAATATTATTAAAAATTGATCATTTTTTAATCAACTTAAATTGATCAAAATAAAAAATTTCCATTTAAATTTAAATTTTATTATCTTAATTAGAATTTCTAATATTCTAATTTCCAATTTTGAAATATTTAATAACTGCAATCAGCCAGAAATTAAAAATCAAATGAACCCCAAAATTTAAGACCTAAACTTTTACCAAAATGAAAACTAAATTTGAATTTTAAAACCTTTTTGAGCTCATATTGTGATTGTTTATATGTGCTGAATTAGTCCCAAAACAAAGAAAGGATAATATTATATTAGGCTTATTTTTTTGAATATTTTATTTTTGTCTTTTTGAGTACTCAGAAATTGTCTGAAACTTTTTTTTTTTGACAAATAATCTCTATGTGTTTTCTGCTTTTGAAAGTGATTTAATAATTTTATTTGAAGAGTTGTTTCAATAGTTCTTAGGAAATTTGACTCTATATAGATATATATGCTTCATTACCAAAAAAATAAAAAAATAAACCATGGAAGAGTGACTCCAATTCAAACAAAGCCTAAGAGCCTTAGAATCAACCTAAATACAAAAGCCAAGCCAAAAACAAAATTAAAACCAGCCGAAAAACTAGCAACCAGCAAAGGGCTCAGAGGAAGTCACCAATTGCCAAGCAATCAACTGCCTACAACTAAAACTACAATGACATCCAAAGCTACAACCCTAAGCTCCAAAAATTGGCACCACAACAACAACCTGCAAAAGACAAAGGAAAAGAGACAACACCAAAAGGAAAGATCAAAACCCCCAACAACCAAAAAATAAACAACACAAAATCACCAACCCACATATTCAAAGCAGCAGCCACCAAACCATCCACAAAACAAAACTATTTTTTTTATTCCTTCTTTCTCCATTTACCCATCCGAACAAAAGTATCACGCATAACACGACTTGCATTCAGATCAAATAAGTCATCCTGTTCAATCACTTCTCACCAACTTCGGAAGGAGAAGGCGGAGAGCCTTCAAGCCAATCAATTTGCTCCACAATAGTTTCCCCCGATCTAACGCCCAAATGAGCATTCGAGCCGTTAGAAGAAAGTAAATCAACTGGAACATCAACAAGCTGTTCATTCATGTCTGATCCCACAAAAGAGACCGACACAACCAGATTAGCAAGCATCACAGGAGAAGCAACAAAAGGATTCAACTCATTAGAATCAATGTTCACCACCCCCATATTAACATCACAAAATTCTTTATCTCCTATATTTAGCAACTCATTACTAGATACAAGACTAACAGCGTCAGGAATTATAGTCTCAATCTAACCCATTGGGGAAGTCACCAAAATATGATCACCAACATCACCATCAGCACAACACACAATAACCCCACAATGCTCAGTTTAAGGAGCTGTTTGAATAGTTGCTATTTGAATGATTTATATTTGTGCAACTTATGTATTTTTGATGATTCCAAACATTATTGTTCAGATGTATAATTATCTCCTAACAATTTAGAAGATTTGCACTTGCTCTTGTGTGTACTAACATTTCAGGAAAATCAGACTCCAGACTACGAAAACTTCAAATCAAATTCAACATGAGAAATTTTGTTTATTTGAAGTGTCTTTTCTTTGAATTAATTTTTGAAAGGGAGTGATTGTAATTGAGTGAATAAAATCACACACACAAACTAAGGAGATCTTGAAATTCTATACTGATCGTACAGGACGATATATATCGTACTGGACGATCTGTCAGTTATCTCCTATAGAGCATTTGGAACGAATAGGAACTTGCTTCGAAAAATTTTTCTAAGTCCTATTCGTCCAGGACGAATTTTTATATCGTCCCCGGCGATGGGCGCTCTGGAAAATTTTCGTACAGACGAAAATAAATTTCGTACCGGACGAACAGCTCTCTGGAAAATTTTCGTCCAGACGAAACCATATTATCGTCCCCGGCGATGGGCGCTCTGGAAAATTTTCGTCCAGACGAAATAAATCATCGTCCAGGACGATCAGCTCTCTGGAAAATTTTCGTCCAGACGATCAAATTTTCGTCCAAACGATAAACCGACTTAGGACAGTTTTCAGCAGTTTCTAGAACCGACCTTGTAATAACCGTTCGTACTGGACGAACCTAGTTCGTACAGGACGATCAGCTGTACGAAGTCATTTCGTACACATATACAAATTGGGTCGTTTCAGATCGTTTAAGTAAAATCGTCCAGGACGATCCACGATCGTACCGGACGATCCACTGCGTACAGAATTGAAAACTTGCAGTTTTTGGGCGGTTTTTCTTGTCTTTTGTATAAATACTTCAAATTAGACTGCCACCCAATCTTTTTGTCACTTGAACTTCGTGCCTATTGAGAGAATAGTCAAGGGGAGAGTGTAAGAGAGCATTCAAAGGAGGATTCCTACCATTGGAGCAAGAAGGCTTCACTTGGATTGCTAAGGTAAGAATCTCTACTTGTGAAATTGGATTTCTTCACTCCTTTCTTTCTTTCTTCTAGGTTCTTGTGAGAAGATCATTCAAGAAGGTCCGGTTCTCTGCCGACACTTGGAGAGTGTGAACAGCCGTGGGTTCTCTGCCTACACTAGGAGAGTGTAAAAGGAAGAAGGTTCTCTGCCTACACTAGGAGAGTGTAAAAGGAAGAAGGTTCTCTGCCTACACTTGGAGAGTGTGAACAGCTGTAGGGTTCTCTGCCCACACTAGGAGAGTGTAAAAGGACGACGGTTCTCTGCCAGCACTGTGGATTGTGTAAAAGGACGACGGTTCTCTGCCGCACCGGGGAGTGGTGAAAAGAGGGTTTTGTACAGGCTTCTCCGCCTTGCTGTGGGTGCTAAAGGAGAGTCACTTTGTGGTATTAGTGCAATACTCAGAGGGTGCCTCTGAGGAGTGGATGTAGGTCTGGTTATAGACCGAACCACTATAAATCTGGTGTCATTTACTTTATTGCTTTTACGTTTCCGCATTTTAAATTTCTGTTTTAACAACTCTGTGGTTGAAAAACAATTTTCTACAAACTTTAAAAGAAAATTTCATTTCGGTTCAACATTAGTTTTAAGAGGGTTTAAAATTTTTAAAAACTACCAATTCACCCCCCTCTTGGTAGCCTTGGGACATTTACTTAGGCTTAACAACCTAATTACTAGACTCAACAAGTGGTATCAGAGCATAGTTTCAAAATCATAAGTTTGAACTACTTTTTGATTAACGTAGATGGCTACATTTGGAAACCGAAACACTCCTGAGGGTTACTCTATCACTAGACCTCCACTGTTTGACAATATTCCTTTTGATTTTTGGAAAACACGCATGTCTACTTTCTTACAGTCACTTGACTATCGCATGTGGATGTTAGTCCAGGAAGGTTACACAAAACCAACTAGATTAGTTGATGGAATTAGGGTAGATGCACCCTATGCGGATTGGACTATTGAAGAACGTGACTTAGCACAATTAAATGCAAAATGTTTAAATAGTTTCTTTTGTGCTTTAAAATCTGAAGACTACATGCGAGTTTCTACTTGTAAAAGCGGAAAAGACATATGGGATAGACTTTGTATTACTTATGAAGGGACAAATGAGGTTAAGCAATCTAGGCTAAATATCTTGTTACATGACTACGAACTATTTCGCATGAAACCTAATGAATCTATATCTGACATGTACACAAGATTCACTCAAATTGTCACCTCTTTGCATGCACTTGGTAGGGAATTAACTAATGCTGAAATGGTTAATAAGATTCTTCGTTGTTTACCTACTGCATACGATGCTAAAATTACTGCAATTACAGAGTCAAAAGATCTGAACATTTATTCTATTGACAATCTTCTTGGTTCACTCATTGCTTACGAGCAAGGAGTAAGTCAAAGAAAGATTGATGCAGGTGAACCAAGAAAGGACAAGAATATTGCACTAAATGTGGAAGAGTCAGAAAGTGAACACTCACAACCTGAGGATGAAGATGATATAGCACTGATGACTAGACAATTCAAAAGCTTTTTAAAGAGGAAGCAGAAGAGACGCCAGCAATGGAATAGAGGTAAGTATAATAGAAATGGCAAGGTTTCTAATGAAGTAATTTGTTATGAATGCAGGAAACCAGGCCATATAAAGACTGACTGTCCAAAACTCAAAGCCTCTCCTAGCAAGGAGAAGGTAGAGGAGAAACCAATGGTAAAGAAGGGCAAGAAGAAGTTTCAAAAGGCTTTTTGGGCGGACTCAGCTTCAGACTCATCTGAGACTGATAAAGAAGAAGAAGTCACCAACCTTTGCTTGATGGCAGATAAAGCTGAACAATCAGATCAAGAAGAGGTATGTGATTTAACTTATAATGAATTGTTTGAAGTTTCTGAACACATGCATGATGCATATAGGAAAACTAAAAAGATGCATGCTTGTATAGTTTTAGAATTGGAAGAGCTTAATAAGGAACACGAAATCCTTAGGAAAGATCATGCTTTAATTGATAGCAACCACATGAAACTACTTGATGAATATGATGACTTGAATAAAAATTTTGAGAATTTAAAATCATCCTATGCTGAACTTGAAAAAGAATTTGAGAAATTTAAGGATGAATCTGAACACAAGACATATAGGGTAAGTTATACAAATCGAATCTTGGAGGAAATGAATTCATTTTACAAACTTACTATAAGAGCTCTTGAGGATAATAGGAACCCCCCTAAACTTGAAGATTTTACAAATCCTAAATATTATCCTAAATTCATGAAATCCCTTAGAAGACAATCATATGAGAGAAAACATAGGAATATTTTTCCTAATGTTAAATGTAACAATTGTGGATTTTTGGGACATATATCTCACACCTGCACTTTAAAGATTAAATCTAATTTGGTGTGGAGAATTAAGATGCATAAACCTAGACATATCACACATGCATCTGATTATAAATTTCATAAAGGTGAACCCAAACTAGTTTGGGTTCCCAGGTCTAACATTTGAGAATTTTGCAGGTATACTCTCACACAAGACCTCGTGAGAGTATATGGTACCTGGACAGCGGATGTTCTAAGCACATGACTGGAGATACTGCTCAATTCATAACGCTGGAAGCCAGGAGTGGAGGCAAGGTTACACTTGGAGATAATACCACAAAGAAAGTGGTTGGATCAGGTATGATTGGAAACTTGAAAAACTTTTTCATAGATAATGTTTTATTAGTTGAAGGCTTGAAACATAATTTGCTTAGCATAAGTCAGCTTTGTGATAAGGGCTATAATGTAAAATTTTTACCTACTAGCTGCATAATTAGCCTAAATGGAAAAATTGTTTTAAATGGAAAAAGGGTGAACAATGTTTACATGCTAGATTTAAATTGTATTCAATCTCCTACTGCTTTTTGTTTGAAAACTGTTTCTGATGAATCATGGCTTTGGCATAGGAGACTTTGTCATTCTAGTATGAAAAATCTTAGAAAAATTACCCAAAAGAATTTGGTGAGAGGAATACCTAAACTAGACTTTACTAAGGACCATTTGTGTGATGCATGTCAATTAGGAAAACAAGTGAAGTCCTCTTTTAAGTCCATTAAAGATCTTAGGACCAGTAAACCTTTAGAAATTCTACACATGGATCTTTTTGGACCAGTAAGCACTGTTAGTCTAGGAGGAAAGATATATGGATTTGTTATAGTAGATGATTTTTCAAGATTCACCTGGGTTAAGTTTCTTTTTCATAAGAGTGAATCATTTGAGGAATTCAGAAATTTTTCAACTTGGATACAAAGAAAACTAGGATGTGAAATAATTTGTATACAAAGTGATCATGGAGGAGAATTTGAAAATGAAAGATTTGAAGATTTCTGTAAAGAAAAAGGGATTGATCACAATTTTTCTGCACCTAGAACTCCTCAACAAAATGGAGTAGTTGAAAGAAAGAACAGAACATTAATAGAAGCCGCCCGAGCAATGTTAGCAGAATACTCACTTCCTAGATATTTTTGGGCTGAGGCGGTTAGCACTGCATGCTATGTTCTGAATAGGGTGAATGTGAGATCAAATTTGAATAAAACACCCTATGAGTTGCTAAAAGGTAGAACACCAAATTTGTCTCATTTGCATGTATTTGGTTGCAAGGTGTTCATACATAATAATGGAAAATCTGCCTTAGGAAAATTTGATCCAAAATCAGATGAAGGAATTTTTGTTGGATATTCAAGTGTTGGAAAATCTTATAGAGTATTCAACAAAAGAACTTTAGTCATTGAAGAAACCACACATGTTGTTTTTGATGAAAATGGAAACATGGAAGAGCCAAAAGTTGTTGAAGAAGAAATTGAAGAAAACTCCCAAAAGATAGATAGATTAAATTTGGAAGAAAATGTGGAAGAAAATTTAGAAAGAGAAGACCCTTTGCCTAGAGATTTGAGATTTTCTAAAAACCACCCAAAGGAATTAATCATAGGTGAACCAAGTGAGGGTGTTAGAACTAGGCATGGATTAAACAAGGAAGTCAATCATTCAGCCTTTATTTCAACTGTTGAACCCACTAACATTGATCAAGCACTTTCAGATGAATTTTGGATATTGGCCATGCAAGAAGAGTTAAATCAATTTGTAAGAAATAAAGTTTGGGAACTAACTACAAGGCCAAAAGATCAAAGTGTTGTAGGAACCAAGTGGGTGTTCAAAAATAAAATGAATGACTCAGGAGTAGTCATTAGAAATAAGGCTAGATTAGTAGCTAAGGGGTATAATCAAATTGAAGGAATTGATTTTGAGGAAACTTTTGCTCCTGTAGCTAGACTTGAAGCAATTAGGGTTTTACTAGCCTTTGCCTGTTTTACAAAAGTGCCTTTTTAAATGGAGTAATTGAAGAAGATGTTTTTGTAGAACAACCTCCAGGTTTTGAAAACTCTAAATTTCCAAATCATGTTTTCAAATTAAAAAAGGCATTATATGGATTGAAACAGGCACCTAGGGCTTGGTATGAGAGGTTAAGCACCTTCCTACTTGAAAGATCTTTTGAAAAAGGAAGTGTGGATACAACTCTCTTTTTAAGGAAAATTGGAAAGGATATACTTATTGTTCAAATTTATGTGGATGACATCATCTTTGGATCTTCAAATAAACATCTTTGTGATGATTTTTCTAAAACAATGAGTAGTGAATTTGAAATGAGTCTAATGGGAGATTTAAATTACTTTCTAGGTTTTAGCATTAAGCAACTTGAGGAAGGTACTTTTCTTAGTCAAACCAAATATATTAAGGACATCCTCAAAAAATATGAAATGGACAATGCTAAACCTGTTAGTACACCAATGAGTTCTTCAGTTCAGTTAGATAAAGACCTTAAGGGAAAATCTGTTGATCAAAAGAAATTTAGAGGGATAATTGGATCTTTACTTTACTTGACTGCTAGCCGACCAGATATTATGTTTAGTGTTTGCTTATGTGCTAGATTTCAATCAGATCCAAAAGAATCACATTTGACAGCAGTGAAAAGGATTTTAAGATATCTACTAGGAACTCAAAACTTAGGAATTTGGTATCCTAAGTTTAGCTCTTCATTTGAAATTATAGGTTACTCAGATTCTGACTTTGCAGGCTGTAGAGTGGATAGGAAAAGCACTTCTGGAACATGTCAATTCATTGGAAATTCATTAGTTTCATGGTCTAGTAGAAAACAAAATTCAGTGGCACTATCTACTGCAGAAGCAGAATACATTGCATTAGGAAGTTGTGTGGCACAAGTACTTTGGTTAAAACAACAGTTGATTGACTTAGGATTAACTATAGGCACTATTCCAATTTATTGTGACAATACTAGTGCTATTTGCATTTCCAAAAATCCTATTCAACATTCTAGAACCAAACACATTGATATAAGGCATCATTTCATAAGGGATCATGTATCCAAAGGAGAAATTGAACTCATTCATGTTTCAACTGAAAATCAACTTGCAGACATTTTTACAAAACCTTTAGCCTTTGATACCTTCAGTACTTTAAGAACAAGGCTTGGTGTTATTGATTTGAATGCTTAATCAAAATGTCTTTGCAACATTGATACTTGTTGTATTTTGTTTTTGTGATTTTGTGAATTTTGTGTGTTTTTGAATGAATTGTTTTTGGATGTATGATTGTATCTTATGTTTTTCTTTTTTTTATTATTTTTATTGTTTTTGTTTATTTTGTTAAATTAAAAAGGTCAAAATTAAAAAATTGTTTTTGGAGGAAATCGTCCAGGACGAAATTTTTCGTACAGGACGATGTGTTAAGAAACAGTTTGCGCGAATTTAAACCGTTTTGAGAGCAGTTTTTTATTGGATCGTCTGTACGATCTGTGATCGTCCAGTACGAATTTTTTTTCTCTCAAACGTCGGGACGATTGAATGCAGCGGTTGAGTGGATAAGACAGTTTTTAATACGATTTTCGTCTGTACGAAATATTTTCGTATGTACGATCGGTCAAGTCAAAAAGCCTGTACGAAGGGACGCATCGTAAGTTGTGTTGAATACGAAAAGCCGTTACATTTTGGACGAATTGGATCGTCTGTACGAAATTACTTCGTCCAGACGAACGATAATTTTCGTCCAGGACGAATATTTTCGTCCAGGACGAACATATCGTTTTTCCTTAAATATGAGGGCTTTCAAACTTGAAAATCACACTTTCAAACATCTTTTTCAATCCCTTTCTACATCAAATCAACTATGGCCTCCTCTAGCAAGAGACAAAAAGTTTTGGTGAAGAAACCCAACAGGAATGCTCCAGACAACTTCCTTTCCAAAGCAAATGAGGAATCTTTTCCTCGTTTTGCTTCTGCAAAAATCACTCCGTCTCGCATTCTTATCCAAACGGAGTTGAAATTTCGGGTATTACACCTCTTTGCCTCAACCCAATTTCATTTCATTCTCTCTCTTGTCCACTTCTACAATAAGCAAACCTTCCATTACTTCCTAGCCAACATGAGTTTCAATTCTGACCACTCTATCATTAGTTCTTTTGTTTTTAAGAAAAAAGTTGAGATCACCAAGCACGACCTTGGTGCATTTTTAAACTTAAGGACTGAAGGATATAGAGCTCACACCCTAATGTCAGAAAACGTCTTCCATTGGTATGAAATCAATAGGGTAATTAGAGAAAATGGAATTGACAATCATGTTGCTAGAGTGGCCGGTATGACCCAAGATGCCCGAATCATCCAGCATATCCTTAGATCCTCAATTATTCCTAAAGCTGGTGATAGGATTAACATTACTCCTCTTCTTTCTTGTCTAACTTTTTTAATCATGAAAAGACAACCTATTGATGAAGCCCAACTCATCCTAGATCATATCTATGGGCTTTCAGAAATAGGACATCCTAATCAGAAAAGGAAGAAGAATATTTCTTTAGGGCACTTGATTTGTTATGTTTTGGAGAAGAAGTACAATATAGTCCATCCTGATGAGGAATATGAAGAGCCAGTTTATTACAACGATGCATCTTTCAGACTGCTCTTCAGGGAGGAAAAAGAAAAAGAAAAAGCACATGATAGTGCTTCAGAAGAAGAAGAAGAAGGAGTGCAAGCTTCTGCTTCTCAATCAGATTACCAGAATCTGATTGAGAGATTTGATAGACTAGAGACTCACATTGATCAAAGGTTTGATCAATTTGATGCTCATCTTACGCAGCAGCAACATGACATTGGTAATATTAGAGATGAAGTTCATGAAATAAATACCAATGTAATGTTAATGGCCTCCTACTTCAATCTCTTTGGCGGCATTCCTCCTCCTCCTCCTCCAGAACAGTAGAAGTTTTTTTTTTTTATGTGTGTCTGGTGTATTTTTTTTGTTTTGTTGTTATGTTTTTTTTTGGTTCAATGTTTTTATGTAATTTTCTTTTTAATTAATGAAAGTTTGTTTGTCTTAGATTTGTTTTGAAATGTGGCTAATCTTTATGAATTTCATTAATATTGTTTTTAATCTACATTGTGCTCAAATTTGTTTGTAATATGAGATTATCTATATTAGAAAATCTAGACTTTCTAAATTTATAATTTGTTTATAACTTGTTGTAGTTAGAATTTTTAAGTTCATGTCTATTCATTTAGACTACATAAAATTTAATATTGTTATTACAATTTTGATGTTATCTTATTTTGTATTTCTATGCTCAAATGATATTTATGCACCTAGAAATATTTGAAATGTTAGATTATAGATTTTGGAAAGAATTGGTCAAATTACTCTTGAAAATTGTACAAATGTACAAAAATCAAAAGGGATTCGCAAAAATTTGCAAAGTGAAAAAGAGGCACAAAATAAGCCCAACCAAAGACAAATGCACAAAAATGTGCTCCAAAACTTTGAAAAGATGTGCAAAGCACCACATGAGGTAATTCTCTTCTTTCCAAATTTCGTTTAATCTCTTAATTCAAGTTGATCTAATGTTCATTTATATTCTATTGAACTTTGAAATATAGAATGTTTCTTACATCTCACTTGTAATGATTTTCAAATAATCAAAATGTCTAAATTGAATCATGTCTTTCATAAATTCTTCTTACTTACAATGTTATATCTTTTCATAAATTTTATGAATTTCTATGATTGACCTAATATCTTTAGTTTAAAATTGCATACCCTATGTCAAATCACAATTTAGATTAAAATTTTAACAATGAATTTCATATTATTATTTACATTTCTTGTCTTATTCTTCTTCACTTTTTGTTGTTGTCAAAAAGGGGGAGAAATTATTATGTTTTTGTTTGTATGTTTTTGTATTATGTTTTTGTTTGTATGTTTTTGTATTATGTTTTTGTTTGTATGTTTTTGTTTGTGGTTTATGTTTTTCTGTGTTAAAATTTTTTTTGAAAAACAAAAATTTTTGTTCTTTAATGCCTCCTTATTTTTAATATACTCATAAATTCAGGGGGAGATTAGGAGATAAGAGATAGTGTTTTAACTTGAAACCATACTAATAATAATTGTTTTGCCATCATCAAAAAGGGGGAGATTGTTTGAATAGTTGCTATTTGAATGATTTATATTTGTGCAACTTATGTATTTTTGATGATTCCAAACATTATTGTTCAGATGTATAATTATCTCCTAACAATTTAGAAGATTTGCACTTGCTCTTGTGTGTACTAACATTTCAGGAAAATCAGACTCCAGACTACGAAAACTTCAAATCAAATTCAACATGAGAAATTTTGTTTATTTGAAGTGTCTTTTCTTTGAATTAATTTTTGAAAGGGAGTGATTGTAATTGAGTGAATAAAATCACACACACAAACTAAGGAGATCTTGAAATTCTATACTGATCGTACAGGACGATATATATCGTACTGGACGATCTGTCAGTTATCTCCTATAGAGCATTTGGAACGAATAGGAACTTGCTTCGAAAAATTTTTCTAAGTCCTATTCGTCCAGGACGAATTTTTATATCGTCCCCGGCGATGGGCGCTCTGGAAAATTTTCGTACAGACGAAAATAAATTTCGTACCGGACGAACAGCTCTCTGGAAAATTTTCGTCCAGACGAAACCATATTATCGTCCCCGGCGATGGGCGCTCTGGAAAATTTTCGTCCAGACGAAATAAATCATCGTCCAGGACGATCAGCTCTCTGGAAAATTTTCGTCCAGACGATCAAATTTTCGTCCAAACGATAAACCGACTTAGGACAGTTTTCAGCAGTTTCTAGAACCGACCTTGTAATAACCGTTCGTACTGGACGAACCTAGTTCGTACAGGACGATCAGCTGTACGAAGTCATTTCGTACACATATACAAATTGGGTCGTTTCAGATCGTTTAAGTAAAATCGTCCAGGACGATCCACGATCGTACCGGACGATCCACTGCGTACAGAATTGAAAACTTGCAGTTTTTGGGCGGTTTTTCTTGTCTTTTGTATAAATACTTCAAATTAGACTGCCACCCAATCTTTTTGTCACTTGAACTTCGTGCCTATTGAGAGAATAGTCAAGGGGAGAGTGGAAGAGAGCATTCAAAGGAGGATTCCTACCATTGGAGCAAGAAGGCTTCACTTGGATTGCTAAGGTAAGAATCTCTACTTGTGAAATTGGATTTCTTCACTCCTTTCTTTCTTTCTTCTAGGTTCTTGTGAGAAGATCATTCAAGAAGGTCCGGTTCTCTGCCGACACTTGGAGAGTGTGAACAGCCGTGGGTTCTCTGCCTACACTAGGAGAGTGTAAAAGGAAGAAGGTTCTCTGCCTACACTAGGAGAGTGTAAAAGGAAGAAGGTTCTCTGCCTACACTTGGAGAGTGTGAACAGCTGTAGGGTTCTCTGCCCACACTAGGAGAGTGTAAAAGGACGACGGTTCTCTGCCAGCACTGTGGATTGTGTAAAAGGACGACGGTTCTCTGCCGCACCGGGGAGTGGTGAAAAGAGGGTTTTGTACAGGCTTCTCCGCCTTGCTGTGGGTGCTAAAGGAGAGTCACTTTGTGGTATTAGTGCAATACTCAGAGGGTGCCTCTGAGGAGTGGATGTAGGTCTGGTTATAGACCGAACCACTATAAATCTGGTGTCATTTACTTTATTGCTTTTACGTTTCCGCATTTTAAATTTCTGTTTTAACAACTCTGTGGTTGAAAAACAATTTTCTACAAACTTTAAAAGAAAATTTCATTTCGGTTCAACATTAGTTTTAAGAGGGTTTAAAATTTTTAAAAACTACCAATTCACCCCCCTCTTGGTAGCCTTGGGACATTTACTTAGGCTTAACAACCTAATTACTAGACTCAACAGGAGCACCATCAATAGGGATCACCAAATCATTCCCAACTGCCATCCCCAAGGGAGCAGTCAACTCAAGCAGAGGAAAAATAATTCCAGGACCATTGTTGTCCACACTAATCGGATCATCCTTACTAATGAGATCACAATAATCATCACATTTTTTTATTCGAAGCCACTCCCACCCCAACGACATTAGTAATCATATTAGCTAAATGAGGATCCACAATATGACATTCTAATCAAGCATGACCCAGAACCTTACAATGACCACAGTAAAAAGGAAATTCTTCAAATTCCAACAGTTGGATGTAACCCATAGATTCAGAACAAACCCAAACTTGATAAGGATACCGCTTTGTAACATCAAGCTCTACAAGCAGACGAGCAACTGAGGGCCTTGTACCATTCGAAGTGTCCCGTTCGTAAAGGCCGACCAAACAATGAGCCAAGCCCATGCAGAATCAGTGGAGAAAACAGATGCGGACGAAGATTGGAAAATGAAACCCAAACGGGGATAGTATGAGATTCAATGTTAATGTCAAAATAACGAGTCAACTAAAATAACTTCATGACATAGTTGCTAACGAAGTAAAATTGATGCGAGAACACACAACAATAGTCTAAATCGTCTGAAAACTTAATGACAACGTTCTTGGCATTAAGCAAAGTAACAGAATTTTTTTTCATAAGCTTAAGTTTAAAGAAAAATTCATGTATTGAATCAATCGGTGGCCGTCGGTCAGAAAATTTTCCAGCAAGAGAAAACTCAAATGGAACAGTCAAAGCCATCATTTCTTCATCAGAAATCCATAAGGACGGTATACCCTTGCAAGAATTAATTTTAGTAATTCTTTTATAATCTGTGCATTGTCAAGTGAATAGTAAAATTGGACAAGCTAATCTGCTTCTACTTCGTGTAAAAATCTGGAACTTAATTATCTCCCATTTCACATTCAGATTCTGCAAATTGTTATATATTTTATTAAATCAAATGCAAAATGTTACATTTATTAAAGATGACATAGACATTATAAAAGAATGGAATGGATTTATCATTTATGGTTTAAAATTTGGATTACAGATCATCAAATGTTGGATTGATTAATAAAATTATTACAAATGTTATGATGCAGAACTGAAAGTTGGGAATGAGATAAACATGCAGGGATAGCTGTTTCTTGTCTTACAGTTTGGAGCTTTTGCAGTACAGAAATTGCTGCTGCAGAAAAAGCTGAATGTTGGTATTTCACTATTTTCTTAAAATATATATATGATAGAAAGCAGTTTTTTTGTAATTGAAGTAGCCAAAGTTATTTTCTTCATAATAATTTTATAACTTTATAAAATATCTGTCCCAAGCTGACTCTTAGCTATTTTGGTTGCAAAAAATAACTTCCACCATATAAATTTCTGAAAAACGGTGTGAAAATAGAAGATGTTCCAATGGGGAGAAATTATTTTGTTCGGAGACTGGACACAGAATGTCATCCGGAGATCAATCAGAATGTGTCAGGTCAGCTATACCGAGCCGCTGTATTGAGCAAAGGGTGTCGTGGCGCATTCTGGTTGGTCTTAAGACACCGTTTAGTGTCCGCACAGAATAATTAATCCCCAAACAGACCCTTAAATTCTGAAAATATTTCAAATGAAGACAAAAATAGGGGTCAATAAACAATTTTCATCATTTTTTATGTAAATATTTCATAGTTGAAATGGTATTTGAATGCAAATTGTATGTCTGAATCAGCCAGATATAAAAAATTTCTTGACACAAACTTAGTGCGAGGTGATGTCACAGCTTTTTCACACAAAATTAATTGTTGACTTTATCTGATTAAGCTGAAATTATTTTTTTATTTTCTTAATAATATCCTGATCACAGATAAGAATAAAATTGATTTGTTCAAATGAATTTAAGTAATTTACTATTGCGGCATGGAAAATAACTGGTGATCTTAGGGAGAAATGGTTATTCATCTTAGCCTTTAACGAATCCTTGCACACAATCAACAAAAAATCAGTAAAAAAGTAAAGATGACAGCGAACATCGGGGTTTTTTATGAAAAATTTGTGAAAGAAAAAACTATAGCTAGTCTTTTCCCAATCATTAAATCTTTATTTGTAATAGCGATGTCAGGATAGTTTTTGGGTTAGGTTTAAGACCAACCTGATAGTGACTCAAATCCGGCCTGATTAGACAAAGGGTCGAAAATTCATACCCAAACTAGACTTGACACAAATCAAGGTCAACCCGACTTGACCCTCTGACTAGTGCAACTGCGTGGGAGAGTGCTGGTAAGCGCGTGCGTGCAAGGGGCCAACGCCAGGAAGACAGCTAGTCCGCAACGGAGTGACGAGTGGAGTACGAACGAGCGTTGAAGGATGTACTACGATAGTGTTGCGGTCGAGATGAATATGTCATTTCATAGTTGATTTTGGTATTCAGGTTGACCCAAACTACTCTACCCAAATTTACAATCTGGTCAGGATTTCAAATCTGAAACCAATGTCTGTTATCTCTCAACCTATCAATGTCTACCCTTTTTTCATGAATAGAGCAAAATCCAACTCTTCATCATCATGAAAACCAACACCTTCATGTTTCATTCTCCACCATATTTTTCATGTATAAAATATGATCCTCTCTATTATTCTTACACTTTATTTTATTTATTGTGTACTATGTTGGTTAGAAACAAAGAGAAATAATCAGCAGCATTATATAAAAAAAGAAAATAAAGTATCGATAAACTTTATGTATAAGCTATGCGGATTATGTTTTTATTTAAAAATTCAACCATGGAAATATAGAGACATCCAAAAGATATGATATTATACCCTAATTGCTGATCAGTTTGGAGAAATTCCCATCATAAGCTATAATCTAATCATGATTAAATAATATTTAAACTCTAAGTTAACAATATTCGAATAATGATTTGTTCATGATTCAAATATCTTTGAATCACCTTGAAATAAGGATCGAACGATCACTAAGGTTTCATTTGGGACGACTTTCTTATTGCTTTGTAAAACAACTTTTAAGTACAAAAAATTCAAAAAAATTTCTTCAATTTGAAATTTTTGTACTAGAAAATCGTTTTAAAAAATAGTATGAAAGCTGTCGCAAATGAAGCCTAAATCATCTTCAAACCTTCTTTTTTGACATATTCGATCAAGGTTCAAAGATGATTCAATCTTTTTTTTTGGATTCTTCAAAAGTGATTCGCTTATTTCTCCAATTTTTGCTATTTTTGGATATATAAAATAAAATTTCCTTAAAATGTTTGAGGGGAAAAATATAGAAACACATGCCCCACTCAGCTAGTATTGGTATTCCCTTATAGCACCCCTATAGAATTTAAGGTTAACATATATTAAAATTTTGATGATTATGAATCTTAAAATCATTTATTTTCTTTAAAAAGAATACATAATTAAAATTTATATGCACTTACTTTAAAAGAAATTCAATAACATTGACATTCATTTAAAAAAAAGAAGAAGTTTATGTTCATATAAATAGCTTTACCCCTTCAATATAGAGGTATATTATTCAAATTTAGGTTTTGTTTGGGACAACTTCTTTTTTCTGTATCTTAAGCAGCTTTTTAGTACAAAAGTTTTAATTTTTGTACTAAAAAAATGCTTTAAGATACAGAAAACCGTCGAAAACAAAACTTTAAACTAAATACCTTTGATTGAAAATAGAGGAAACTTATGGCTTATTTGGGCCAACTTTCTAATTGCTTTTCTTTTCAGGTAACAACCACAATTTTATTTGGCGAGTATTTTCTTATTGCTTACTCATTGCTTTTCAATAATTTTTTGTGACGAAAAACTGCTTTTCTTAACTAAAAAAATTAAGATATTTTTCTTACAACAACTTCACAATCAACTTTATAAAAAACTGCATAAACATCCCAACTAAATTCTTTAATAATTGCACCAACTTTATCCTTTGTCAGCTAATTTGTAGTAATTAATGATGAAATGATAAACTAAAAAATGCATTAAGAAAATAATTAGACCAAGTTGAGAAAAACTACAATTGCAACTTCCTAAATCAATATAATAATTAATCCACAGTTCAAACAACCATGGGGTCATCTCCTCATGAACAAGGTGGCAAAAGCTTGTGGAAAGTTCAAAGCCCACCTTTATCTTCTTCCTTTAGTTAATTTGAGTTTCACAATATAAAATTAATTTAAAATTTATTTTATCTTAAGGTTTTGACAAAAGATATAATAATTAAAATAGTTGACAACTACAAAAAAAAAAAAAAAAAAGATTAATAAATAAACAAGGTTGAACATTTTTTTAAATAATTAAGCAAGATTGAACATTTTTTTAAATACTCGATGGATAAATAAACAAGGTTGGACAACTATATGTTTGGCTCGTTTATGTTCTTGAAAAAGTCGTTTGAAGCTTATGAACATGCTCAATAAAAAACTCAATTCTTGTTCTTCGATATCGAGCTCGTGAGAAAAAAAAAAAAATTTAATGTTCGATATAAATATTGATTAAGTATCATTATATATTGAGTTTGTTCAAGATCAAAATATACTTGTCATATTTGATAGACTGATTTCAGTGCTCATTTAAAAACTCATTCATTAAAAGTAGCATTTATGAGCTTGACAAGCAACTCATTTATGAGATGGAGAAAGCTTGATAAGCTTGCTCATTTATGGGTTCGACAAAGCTTGATATAAATGTTGGTTAGTAGTCTTGATAATGTTCATTTGTTAAAGTAATGAACATCTCGATAAAGCAAAAACAAGCTTGTTAATAGCTTGATAAGGGTTGTTCGTTAATTTAAACGAGCTGCTCGTTTAAAGCTTGATAAGCATGAAATGAATTAAACATGAATTGAACATAAATATCTGCCATTTTAAATGAACTAGACTAGAACACAAGCTCAAATCAAACTCAAACTGTGCTAAAAAAGGCTATTAATAAGCCTATTGAAAGAAAAAAAAAATATACATACGCCGGAAAATAGAGTATATAAAGCACTTATATAATATATTATTTTTATATGAATGATCAATAAGCCGATTGAAAAAAATAAAGCTCAAATATCTATTTAAGCTTAGCTCATTTCCATAAACAATGAGTCAAACATAAGGTTCTTACCTAGTTGCACACAAGCTATTCATGAACGAGCTTTTTCAACAAGTCTAAGGCTTCGTTTGGGGCGGCTTTCTTGTTGTTACTTAAAGTAGCTTTCTAGTTCAATAATTAAAATTTATGTACTCGAAAGCTGCTTTAAGAAGCAACAAGAAAGCCGTCCCAAACGAAGCCTAAGATTTCGTTTGGAATAGCTTTACTACTCTTTTCAAAATAATTTTCTAATAAAAAAAACTGAAATATTTTTTTTAGTAAAAAGCTGTTTTAAAAATCAATAAGAAGTTGTTCCAAACAAAGCCTAAATCATTGAATAGATACAAAGCATTTGAGTGCTATTTTAACACTATATAAAGCAATTGACCGAACTTGATTAAACAAGTTTGATATGTCAACAAAAATTTATCAGCTCAAGTATGAATTTCTGAATAGATTTATGGATCTTAAATCATTTAGTCATTCAAATCAATTGTTTGTAAAATTTTCTCATAGCAATTTTTATTAAAATGCTTAATGAATCATTACAACATGAGCAAATTGATCAGCAATAGGATTTCATTTAGTATTTTAAGCTATTGTAATATGCTATTTGAATTTCCTTTTTGAGTTTGGGTAGCTTTAATTTTGCAGTTGTTTCTTTCAGTTTTATTTTTATTTATTATTTTCTACTTTATTGATGTATTCTCATTTTGAATTACAATAATGAAATAAAATGATAGTTTCTCTTTTATTTCTTATTCTAATATGTTCAATATATATTACTCGTATATGAACTTCTTCCTTTTTTTAGTATAAAATATGTTTTCTTATCCTTCATCACATCCTGTGTTATTATGATGCATCACCATTCAGACTCATAATGTGATAGTTATAGAGAAAGATATTGATACAACATAATAGATATGATTAATAATGAATGTGGATTCCTTGATGCAAGATAGAGGAGCCTTAAGACATTAGAGTTATTTTCAAGAGATTATTTGTGGTATGTTTAATTATTTTCCTTTGAGGTGAGGAGATCAGAGTCTAAGAAGTCAAGTATAAATCTTTGTGTTGAAGTCATGAGTAGGATTTTAAGCCGACGATCAACTATATTGGAATGGCATGGGGTCGACGTTGTTGGTGATGGTAGATGATGAATTGAGCGCACATCGACATTTGTGTCGATGTCACGGCCTTATAGGTGATGGCTTGCATCAATGTTGTTGGCAATGACGAGCATCGATGTTTTATTGATGACCTATATGAATATTGTTGACAATGGTAGGCAACAGACTTAATTGGCATTAATGTTTGTGTCATTGGTGTGCATCGACCTTATAGGTGATGGTGTGAGTATATGTTGTTAGCAAGGAAGTTGTTAGGACATGTTAGTTGGGCAATGGTGGTTGTGAGATCATAGTCAAGCAACAATTGTGAGGACACATGGTTGGGGATTGGACAATGATGGTCAGGTGAAAACAAAAGACAATGGTGGATCATGGATGGGTGATGATGGTCGAGGGCAGCGGTTAATTAACAATGGTTATCATCCATAATGATTGTTAGTGGTCATCCTCGACATCAAACATCGAGTGGAGCTTTAGAGTTCTTTAGATCTACATGCTTTCTCTAATTTGAAGTCAAAATTCAAGCCCCTTTCATATGATGAATGTGGGTCTATTTATAATTTTCTTAAGCAACATTTTGATAATTTTGTCCAAAATGTTCAAAACACTCAATCGAATGGGTCATATTGATTCTTTTTGACAGGAGACAACTCTTTCAATATTTAATTGCCTAAATAACCTCAAAATTAAGTGATATTAGGCTCATTGTATTCCCATTATTGACCTGCTTGTTTTGATTATAATCATTCATATTTCAGAGATCATTTGGTCCATCAATTAATATCATGGATTTTTTAAACTATGCTTCAAGCGTTTGATTTGTGTTCATTTGGGATCAAATCAAATCACTTTTAATGAAGTTAGATTTGTTTTGTTGGAACATTCCCTTTAACTATAAATTTGCTAAAATTAAAATTCAGGTGATTCCGAATTTAATTTGGAAAATTTTAATTCAAATATGTCATCAAACATCATGATTTGATGTATTATTGGGTGACATATCAAAGATGATCAATAAATGATAGAAAAATATCCCACTATGGATTAAACCTTCAATAGCTTATCCATTGGTAACAAGAACGACATGAAAGAGTTGGAAGACAAAAGAAAATGATAGAATGAAATGATCCCTCCTAACACTTTTTTTTCAGATCATCCTATGTTTCTCTTTTCGCAAAATGGCAATCTCTTGCACGCAACCCCTATAAAAACATTTATATTCATTTCAATCCCCACTCCATTGATAAAGGTAAAAGAAAAGGGAAGGAGAAAGGTCGATCGTCAAGCTTTCTTCTTGTTTCATTGATGGGAGGACTTCGCTGGGAAGAAGGAAACTGCGCGGACTTCCCATTTGACTTCTGTTCAGCAATTCCTTCTTAATTAATACAACCATTAGTTAGACTTCTGCTGCTGCAATATTGTCCCTTCCATTCATATATGTTTAAAGGAAATTTTGGTTTTTTTTATATAAAAATAAGACGTCTGGAGATAGCATCTTCTGCCGCCCGATTCTTCCAACACAAAATCAAACGGGAAGAAAACAAAACGAAAGACAAGAACAAAAGCCAAAACACAAGCAGAAGAAACCAAAGAGCTAAAACTTTCATCCACTGCAAACCATATTAGTATCATCTAATATTTCTTCTCCTCACATCCATCATATATATCTCTCTTCTACCTTTTCAAGCATTACTCATCATTCCTTCGAAGGCAGATTCAAAGCCAAGAACTAAGAAGAAAAATGGTGCAAAAGAGGAAGACAAAAGACAGTAGCAGTGATAAAAAAATAGAAGCTTTCGCCTCCTCCGCCTCTTCAACAGCCGCTACCACCATTGAACAGCCTCGAAAGCGCTACATGGGAGTCCGGCAAAGTCCATCGGGGCGGTGGGTGGCGGAGATCAAAGGCACAGCACAGAAGATCCGCCAGTGGCTTGGCACCTTTGACACCGCCGAGGAAGCCGCTCGAGCTTATGATGAGGCTGCCTGCCTCCTCCGTGGCGCCAACACAAGAACCAACTTTTGGCCGCGGTCCTCCGGCTGGCCTGGCGGGTCAGACTCCACATATTCGATGCTCCCTGCCAAGGTCTTCAACCACCTCCTACGCCACCTCGAAACCCAGCAGGCCGGTCATGCCCAAACATCCTCGCCACCTCCGCCTTCGATGCCTCTACCGTCAGTACTGCAGCCGGCGCCGGAGCAACAGCAGTTCGATAACCAATCAGAAATCGAACCCATCAACAGAATAGCTTATGGTGAGCTTCTGAGTGATGTGAGCGTTTCAAGTACCACTCAAAGTGGTGAAGAGAATGAATTCAGTTTGACTTATTGCAATACAGAATCCATCTGCACTCATGATGATCAGCAGAAAGTGAAAGATGATGAAGTAGATAAAAGTGTTAATTTTTCAGACACGCATCTTAGATTGGAGGAAGAGTTGTCAGGCTTCTATGAACCATTTGAGATTTCCATGGTGATGGAGGAAGCTAGGAGGAAAGCAGAGATGGGTACGTATGAGTATTGGTTGATGCTTTCTTCTGCTGCAAAACATGTTTGAGGTTTTTCTTATTCTTTTTGGTGACTTGGAGGATGTGGAGGCTGAAGTATGAGTGATCAGAGGCTGGCTGTAATGGTTTTGATGATTTGATCATAAGTGATTTAGTATAAAAGCTCGAACAGAAGTTAATAAAAGTTAATGGAATTTCCTTTTGCAGGAAAATGATCACTGTTTTTTTTTTTTTTTTTTTGCTTGATTCGTAGATTTACACTTTTTTAATTCATGAGAAACTGTAGCACTCATTTGGCTTATGAGTTATAGAACACAATTAGAAGAACCTAAAGATTTATTAGATTCATAACTTCAATGAATGTAATTAAGCTCAACAAACCTTTCATAAGCCACTCTGATAAAAATTGAATGAAAATGAAATCATCATTTCGAAGAACATTGTTAGCAGCCAAATGATCTATAGATCATTTGTGTTACAAATCTTCATTTGAAGGATGCCTTATGAGCATCTAAATTTACTTAGAACTTATTATATGTTGATAAGTCTACTAAAGATGTGAATTATAAAATGATGGGGAGAATGAGGGGTGTGGGGTAGGAATTCCTTTTATGTTGCTGGAGAGAGTATTTGCTGAGGAGAAGGAAGGGGGTTTGATGTTTATAAGTTATGGATGACAATGTAGTTGGCTAGTATGTTGTCTGTTTCCTCCTAAGTTACTCCCTGGAGGGAATAAAAAATTTGCACAAAAATTATTCCGTTGTTAGCAAATCTTCAATCTTAGAGGCATTAATTGAAATGTGTTCCATGATAAATCTACATGTGTGCCTGCATTTCCTTTAGCGTATCAAATCAATTGAAGGTCTTTTCGATAGAATAAAATATATTTGTATCGCCCCATTGAAGAAAACCCGCCGCATCGAAGGGTACCTAGTGACATTTATTGAAAAAAATGCTATAATAATCAAATTTGTATAAGATCAAATGTAATATTAAGTAATAAATTAATAATTAGAATAATACTTAGATGCACTTAGCACTCACAATTAGCAGATGCACAAAACTATTATATAACCCAATAGCTTTTACATAGCAATCTTTCTGACAATTTTATTAAACTCATAAACTAAAAAATCTCTTATGGTTCTGACCAAGTTAATAAATGAAAACTCATTTACATTATTTGTAATAGTAAAAAGTCTTCTTGGGATTTTATAGTTATTAAGGGGCAAAATAAATTTGATAATAAAAATAAGATATATGTCTTTAACATAATGGATGGGTAAGTTGATCTGTAAATTTATATCATCTCACTATTAATATACATTGATTTATATATTGTGAGTGACTCGCTCTGCCAGCATATCGCATCATCTCTGTTTGGAAATCCTGTAAGCAAAGTCATTTCATGTGAGGTGAGCTTTATCTCATGACCCTTAATGATAAAGCATATCTGAGGAATATTTTAGAATTTGAGCAGCTCGCATATCAGTGGAACATTCTATTGAAATGGCGGGAACTTTAAAAATCGATATATATGTTTAATCTCTTAAAGGTGTCCTCAACATCCTTGTTTATTATCTCGACGAACGAGTCACTAATAGTTTTAAAACTTGATACATAGCAATGATAAGTAATAGACCGAACATATATCTACAAACATCATAGAAAAATACACAGTAAATTTGTAATAAATACAAAGTTAATACGCAATTGATACGCAGTAATTATATAGTAAATACACAGTGATGTTATCTTAACAGCTTATCAAAAACATTTTTGTTTATTACAAGTTCAATTCTGAATGCACATTTGATAAAAAAAAATCTTTTACAAGTTCACATTGAATGCACATTCGGTACATCATCGATACACAGTAAATTAATACGCAGTTGATACGTAATAAATATGTAGTTGATACACAATAAATACACAGTTAATACTAAGTTCAAAGAAGTGCCGAAAATGAAAAAAAAATTTGAAAATTTTGCAACCTAATTTTGAAGATAAAAGACAATCAATATACAATCAATACCAGTGAATACACAATAAAATAATGTTAATACATAGTTCATACATAATTAATATATAGTTCGAAAAATATTCATAAAATATGAAATTCATATATATCCACATGTTGAACAGAGCCCTGAATTGGGTACCCAAGCTGCCCATGACCTTGTGAGTGAGTATGGGTGGGCCATCAACATCGGGGGATAAATCGATTTACATTGTTAATCACCATATATCTTATATTACTGGTATTCTCACTACGTAGTGTACAACACTTAACCACACTGCAATTAAGGTAAATTCTAATATGCGGCTTGAAAGTTTGTAATCATAGCAAAGGGACGACAAGCCTCAAGGTCATCAGTCTGTGACAGACTGAGTTCAAAAAGTATGAAAAGTGGATGAGAATAGGTTGGTACGACATCCCAAAAGTCACTATGGATGTGTGTGGGTGGGTGATGCCGTTCAAGTAAAACATGAGTAACTAAGACCTCATGTATGACTTTGATGTCGGACCTAATTGTTAAAATTTTATTATAGTCCGGAGTGACAGCCACGTCACCAGAATAATTTGTCCGCTTATTGAACGCCTGCTTTCCCATCAACCAACAGCTCAGGCTGTGGGCTGATTCCAGATCGCATCTCCCACGTTTTCCTCCACTGTTCGCCGGAAAACCTTAGGCTTCTCTACCTCTACCTCCGTTCTGCTCCTTAACTGCAGTATTCTCTTTTCAGATCCCCTCCCTCTCCATCGCTTTCTTATTCTGGTCTCTCCCACTTCGCTTCTTAACTATCGTGTTTTTCGTTTATTTACTGTCCTGCAATGCCTGCGAAATAATGTGCTCTTCATTCCGTTAACATCGAACCAAATCGCGGTTTCTTCACCCTAGCCATCATTGTCATCATCCTTTGTGAAAAAAGAATTCGATTTTGGCGATATGGGGCATTTAATTGGCAGTCAAAGCTCTCCGCGGCTGCCACCGGTGGTTATCGACCACATGCTCCCGGATCTCTCCGAAATCGGAGCCATTCCCCCCTTGAATGCATTGGAGATTTTGAGGGAGACAGTCCGCATCCTCCGTGTTGATCCCTCCACTTTCATGTCCATCTTTGCCCTTCTCATCTGCCCTGTCTCCTCCGCCTTTCTCTCTAATTTTCTTCTCAACCAGTCCTTCGTCAGCAGCGTAGGGCACCGATTGATACTACTTGCTGTCACCAGTGGTCTACCACCCGCACAATTCCTCAAACAAATGTGCCATCATCTAGCCGGAACATTAGTTTCTTCTGTATTTTGCTTCCCTCTTATAATCACCTTCCTTCTCCTGGCCCGTGCCTGCATTGTTTACTCCGTGGCCTGCAGTTATGCAGGAAAGAAGGTTATGATAACCGAGTTCAAAGGGACGGTTGCCCGCATTCTGAGGCGTCTGGTCTTGACCTACATTTGCAATTGTGCTGCAATTGTGAGCTGCCTTACTGTCTTCATTACACTCATTGTTGCTCTCTGCAGTTCATTTTCTAGATTGGGCTATCCTCCTGAGATCATCATATATCCTGCATTGCTAGCTCTGTTGGGGTTTTCAGTAGCTTATGCACATATAATTGTGGTATGCAATCTCGCCAGTGTGATATCTGTATTGGAGAATGCATCTGGTCCACAGGCATTAGTGAGGTCCATGAGGTTGGTCAAGAGGCAGATACACGCAGGGTTGGTGATATTTTTAGGGACAACTACAGGATTGGCTTTTGTTGAAGGGCTGTTTGAGCACAGGGTAAAAACTTTGAGCTATGGTGATGGGTCCTCGCGAATATGGGAAGGACCTCTGTTGGTACTTATGTATTCCTTTGTGGTTCTTATTGATTCTATGATGAGTGCGGTTTTCTATTTCACCTGTAGATCTTCTGGCATGGAACTATTGAATGCAAATGAACAAATTTCTGAAGAATTGGAAAACCTTTCATCTCAGTTAACAATTGCTGAATAGCATGTTCTTGATAATTTTTTTGTTTTTTTCTCCATTTGGTCATGAATTCCTTACAGTTAATAAGCAGCGCCATATTTTCATTCAGTTAGTTTGGAGGAGGAAATTGAGTCCTGATTAGTACTTGACATAGTCAGGCATTATTTGTAAGAACTTGCTGCTGAAGCACAAAACTGAATGATATATTTTGTATTCAGTTCAAACAGTTGATTAAGATACAGAATAAGCTATCCATCATGTTGATCCTACTCAATACTTGTTAAGAGTAAACTCTGAATAATTCAAATGGTGTTCTACATCTATATTAGTTTGCTCTTTTGCATGCGTGTGGTCACATCAATTTACAGGTTGCTCATTGAAAGAGGATAACTGCCATATAGATTTCTGCATATAACTTATCTTTTACTGTGCCCTTGACATCTAGCAAGCTTTGCCTCTTGTTTAATCACTCAAATAGGAGAAATCTGTATACATGCCTTGGCTACACCGCCTTGATCCTCATATATACTTGAAGTTTTGTTTTTGAACAATTCACTTGCTTAGGAGATAAAGGCTTAAGATTTCTATAATCAACATAGTACACAATAAATTAATATTTCATTAATCAAACACAGTTCAAAGAATGAAAAGAATAACAATCAATATTTCTATAAGATTTCATTTGAAAATTAATATTTCTATAATCAAACACAGTTCAAAGAATAACAATATCTACGAGCATATTTAAGATTAGAAATAAAGTTTTTAAAGATGTCTGCATTCCAAAGATTCTTCCCTTATTTTATATGAATAAAACAAGATTTATTTTAGTCTGGGGTTCTCAAATTCCTATAGGAGCAAGCCCCTATAGTTAATTACATCTTAAGAGGGATACTCCTAAGAAAACTCTCGATTAAAGCAGTGATTTCATACCCTTTTGACTCAAAGTAGAAGACAAGGAACAGAAGTAAGGATTTTTCCAAGAAGAAAAACTCAATATTGAACACTTATTAGCGAGTCAAAGGATGAAAAGTAGGAGATATCGGATTCTGGAAAGTCTAGAGACGACCTCAGTCTACCCTATGTTGGACTTTACATTTTAGGAGAAAATTTTATGTTTAAGTTGACATTTTATTAGAAATTTGGGATTATATTCCCGGAGGGCGAGGACTTAAAATCTAAAAAAAAATCTGCCTCAGAACCTAAATCTAATTTGGGTACTATAAAATAGTGACCCGAACCTAACTAATGAAGTACAAATCTGAACTTATCCCGGCCTGAATTGGGGAGCCAGCTAACCACCTAGGCGCTTTAAAACTATGTGTTCAGTCTCTTATGAAAGATATATATGAACGTTGCTTAAGTTTTAAGAAATTGGGGGCCGACATCTAAGACAGATCCTAATTGGTCCCTCAACTTATGTATGGTGAAAAATGTCTAGAAATGCAATTAACATTTTAGACTCTTTTTAATTTGTATCTAATGCAATGCATGCTAATTGACTCGAATGCATAAAATGAATATGAAACAGTTTTAAAATTAGGCTTAGAAAATAGATTTTTTCCTAGAGATTGCACAACTTCCCCTTGACAGAAATGCACCCTCATAGGTCAAGTGGTCTGCCAAAACCCGCCCCGCAGGCGGGGAGGTGCCTAACAAAGAAGAGAAAGTAATAATATGCTTATGCTGACTCTCGGCGGTCCCGAGCTTTCTTCTTAGATCGTTAGAGTTACTATGTGAGCCTAAAATTTTTTATTAAAATTACAAGTAGAAGAATTTTAATCGTACCCTTACGAAAAAAAGCACTCTGATTCGTATCCAGGCTAAACAAAACACGGCATGCAAGGTCCTAAAAAAAATCTACTGCACAAACAATATAAACAATCAAATTTAATAATCCAAAATATAATATCCAATGTCCAATGTCTATATAATTACACCCAAAATTTGCAGAAAAGTAAAGTGGCCGGGCACCACTGACAACAAACCCGGATTCTAATCCTAAGAATGACGCAAGTGATTTTTGAAATGTGATATATTCTTTCTTGTGTCTTTATTTCTTCGTCTTCTTTCTTCATTTCGTCTTTTCTTCTTCTAAGAACTCCTTGGATCCGTCGGGTCTGGATATTCAAATGAAAAGAAACTCATCCCTAAATGAGGTATTTTCTTTTCTATTTGGATATAAAAATCATCATAATTTGGCTTTCCAAATAAAAGAGAATAATCCTTTAAGGTATATTCTTTTTTTTTTTATTCCAAATTGGATGTAATATCCCACTTTCACATTTTTCAAACATATTTATATTACATTACATTTCACAGAAAGAAAAAGAAAATCTAGACCACCTGTAGGATTATCCTAAGCAGTTTATAATAAAAATCATCTCAAGCAGTTATATATATGCATTTAAATTAAATCAATCAGCCACACTTGGCCACACTCTTTTATTTGGGGGCTAAGCAGCTGAAGCACCTGTAGCATTTATATGATTATTTATTAATTAACCCCCTTTACTGTCCTGCACGAGTGTGGCCACCTGCATAAAATTTTGTTAACAACCAGATCGTTCCTAACATATGGGTAATCTAATCGTCAGTCAAATCATATCACAGAGTACAGTAAAAGTAAATAAACAAACACATCAACAGTTTTACATCCAACATGCAATGAAAGCCGAGAAAGCCAGTTACACAGCAGTAAGAAAGTAAACACCGGCCTAACCTAAAACTAGAGTCGGTTGTCCTAGCAAACAAATCTAAGTGTATGTAGTAAGCTGTGAGGTTTTGATATGTCCTAGATCAATTATTGGCTAAAGTTTTCTAATTGATTGAATTTTAATTTAAAAATATTCACTAATCTTAAGGTGAGGTGTCACTAAGTTTTCTATGTTATATATTTCTATCCTAAAGTGTGCATGCATCATGAGTCTAGATTTTCTAAGACTCAGTCTTTAATTATTGTCCTTAAATGTCACTAATATTATATGGGTGAAAATTTTATTATTACTAACCCTTAGGACTTTGCGCGTGTGTAAAAAGAGTTTGGGGATCTAAAATAAAACAAAAATAATTCTAATAAAATTGAAGTTACTACAAGGACCTAAAAGGATAAGGATTCGCACAAACCACATCAAGGGGCCCCTAAAGGTTTTCTAAGTTTAGAATACTCACAGTCACCGGGGGCTATAACCCGGTGGTTCCGCCCGTAGCACCTCTACCCGGTTGGATAGAGGTGACTGACGTCATTAGCTCCTTGTCTTTTTGTTCCCTCGACTGGTATCGTTCATCGCAGTTTATGCCAATAAAGAAAAGAAAACAGAGAAAAACATGGAAAAAGAAGGATTATAAGAACTTTTAATAAATAATAATAAAATAATTAAAATTTACTGAAAATAAAAGACGTACCTTTTTTCGGGCTTGGACACTGGTTCGTTGCTTGGCTTTTGAAACCTTTCACTTTTGAATACATTTCATATTTATTTCGAAGCATAAGAAAGTGGAAAGAGAGAGAGGGGTAGAAAAGAAAGAGAACTTTTACTCTTCTTTAAAATTTTACTTTAAAAAAAAAAATCACTCAAACCCTTTTACTCTCAAAAACCCACACAACCCATTCTCCAAAACTCGCACACTTTCACTTCTTCACATTTACAAAATTTACTTTCACTGCACCTTTACACACTTGGTAACACATTTTACTCTTCACTTATCAAAATCGCACATTCAAGCTTCACTTAAAACAAACACGATTTTACTATTATTTGTGTTCCAACGTACACCTTGCTCACCTCTCCGAATCATACAATTTTCACTTCAACACTTTTCCTTACCAATTCAAATACTTTATCTTTTATTTCTCTCACACCAAAAAAAAAACTTTCAACAAATACTTCTACCTTTAGAAACAATCAAAACTCCACTTCCCATTTTGTTTTTTTTTTAACACATATACCTTTCAAACAAAATAATTCTCAATACGCATACATTTCATCTTCCAAAGTCTATATATTTTCTCTTCAATATATATATACTTCATATATTTTCCAACACAAATACACACTACAAGATTCATCTATTTCTTCTTCCCAACACTATCATACTATACTTATCCAAATTTACTTAACTTCTCAAAAATACACAAATTTCACCTCTTGATATACTACTCAATATACTTCTCTTATTCATGTCGATATTTTCACTTTTCACTTCTCACAAAAACACACTTTTACTTACCCACAATATATATATACTTTTCACCTCTCCAAAATGTACAAAAATATCTTTCCCAAAATTTGTCATAATTCACCTTTCAAAGTAATACACACCTCTCCCTCAACACAAAGCACTTTTCAAAACATTCAATTCTCAACATAAAATATTTCCAACATATACTTCCACTTCTAAACAAACAAATTTCGTTTCCTAATTTTCAAAACATGCACAAGTTACAATTTACACATATATGCATACATTACACCCTTAGATATTGATGAAGGAAAATCAACTTAATCATACGCAATAACTTATAATTTTAACAAGAAATGATATATTTAATCTCTTCTCTTAAAGACAACAACAAAATCTCATCACATTTTTCACTAACAACTTTCTTAAAACAACATCAAAGACATGTAACTATTAGAAGCAATAAGAAATTTTAAAGATAATGCTTTATGACTTTTACAAAATCAATATTATATCCCAAAACGAAAGAAATGAAATGATCTAAATCCCTCATCTTTTACAACCATAGAGAGAAATGGGAATATCTATTCTTAATCTTTTGATGGCTGATATAACGAAGAAGAAAAATTAGAATGGAGAAGAAGGGTTAAGAAGAAGAAAATTTACTCAAAGCCACCTACGACTAAGGCTTGCGACGGCGATAGGAGGAGGAGAAAATAGACAATGAAACCATGTAAAATGAAATAGATGTAGCCATTTATCCTTTGAGATTAAAAAAGAAAGAAACATGTAAACTCGTATACACATTCTAACAAAATTTTAATCGTTTCTCTTATTTCAAAAGCTTATCAAAAGAAGGAAAACATGAATAGATTTTTGTCTAAGATTTTAATCAAGAAGATCAATATTTTAAACACTCAATGCTTGATTTTGAAGATTGAAGGGAAGGAGAAGATGCAATGAAACATATACCTAGATCAGGACTGGCGGCTGGGATGAATGAACTTGGAGGCGTGTAAACTTTTTACGAGCAGGGAGGCGACAGACGACTTTAGCCTTGTCTTCACACAAGAGAGCAAGGAAGAAGAAGGGATTTCGGCGTCTTGGTTGTGTGAATCGAGAGGAGCAGAGGGGAGATCGGGCTGTGAGTTGTGAACTGCAGGAGATGGGGGATTCCGGCCTAAGGAGATCTGCAGCCTCTCACGCAAGAGAGCAAGAAAGAAGCAAGTGGATTTGTCTGGATTGTGCGAATAAGGAGCGACGGCAGGGGGCTTCTTCCGCCTGGAGTTTCGCTTGGGCTTCTCACACGATCCAGGGAGAGATGGGCGCTGTTCGCGAACGGGAACAGAGTTCGTGGAGGTTGCGAACTGATAGAGAGGGAGAGGGAGTTGTTTCGTGAACTAAGGGGGAGAGATCGTGGGGAGTGCGAACTGCTCTGTGCGAACGAGAGCGTGAGGGGGCTGGACGGTTCGTGCGAATAGAGAGCAGAAGGGATCGTGGGCTGGTTTTCTTAAACAATCTTTTCAGTTTTCAAATGGCCCTAACATTACCATTCTACCCTCTCCAATCTAATTTAATATAAGGATTTAATTTAATTTGTATTATTAAGAGAAATTATTAGGGGCTGATTTGGTTTAAATGAAGTTGAAATGGTCAGATTTTATTAGATTTGGAATTGTAATCATTCGAGCGGATTTGAGTTAATTTGGAGTTGAATAAAATAAAAAAATGGACTGAATTTGATTTTGATTCGAGTTGAGTGACAGGTTCGAGTCGATGTTACGTCAGTGGGCGTTCACTTAAGAGAAATCCTATGGGGGCGACGTCTACACTAGGTTAGGAAGACCTAGGTCCTAGAGATGAATTTTGGGAAATTGACCTCGAATAATGAGGTCAACACTCCTAAAACTAGTTATCATTCCGGAGTTCTCATGATTTTATATCCTTGTTCACCGTTAAATTAGAGCATGCGTATTATTGTTAGTTATTTTTAGATTAAAATAAATTTTCAACTGGCTCTACATCTTTGAAGGAGTGGTAAGAGTATATGTGTGTGCGCGTGCGTGCCTGTGGATAGAGAGGCGTTCATGTGCTTAGATGTTAACTGAATAGAACTTTTCATTTAGAATTATGTACAGGGCTATAAATTTGAAGCATTAAGTCCCATCGGTTGATAATGTGAATTGTAATTTGGACAATTTTTTGCTTGAAAAAATAGATTTACTTGAAAACAATAGAATGTTTCTATGATACTGAATTTGGTGGAATAAGCTTGCATGATTTGCATAAGAAGATACTAATTTTTCTGTGGGGTATCATATTATTTCTTTTTCCTCAACGTCTTAATGCAGAATTCCATTCACATATAAGGTGTTCTTGGACTATCTTAGGTTGATACCTAATATGTGATTAGTTGACAGTATTAGATGAAACGTGAGGCTTGCTCAAATTTCAAATCATTTGAAATTGTTTGGTCATTTTCAATCTAGTAATTGACCAAATTTTAAGCTTACAAAATTTATCCAGGCTAAAGTTCAAATTTTGATTCTAGTCTGCTAAAAAGCACATTCAGACAAACATATGCACATATCTATAATGTTATACTTTATATGAACTTAAATTTGTATGTTGTCTTTTAGGTTGTCTTGTATTTGTTTTATATTATTTTGCATTTAAATGGTAAATATTTTGCAAAGAATCAAATATGATAATATTCATTGTGTTGGGTAATTTGGAGTTATTTCACCCGATTTAGTGCTGGGCTTGATTGGATTTCAAATCATGAGTCTAGTTTGTTAATAATTTGGAGTCTACTTGATGCGGACATCCGACGGTGGATGATATTCAAAGGAAGAATCAAAGATCGATGGCCGAGATCACTCCGTTTTACTTTAGTTTACTAATTGTATTTTGATTTAATTTTGCAATTTTTCTTTTTTACCTCTTTTATTTAAGAGTCTTGTTTTATGTAAGCCCAAGGGGCAAATTTGTCTTTTAGTTTCTTTTGAGGCCAATATATAGAGGTCCCTTCTCTTGTATTAGGTATGATGGAATTATAATAAAAATTTGTGTTCTGCGCTTGTGTTCTTTTGGGAGGACATTAGTGATATTCCTATGGGAAGGAATCGGAGTTTTCACCAGCCGCAGGATGGGTCCGGGCTCGTGGCTTGAAGTCCCTTGGAGAAGGGCAACGTATCACCCGTCAGTCATCGGAAGAGTTCAAGGTTTGCGGTTTTGTCTTCTTTTTTTTTATTATTCTCCTTATTTTCCTAACCGTCACTTCCCCATCTATCTTTCTCCTATTGGTCCAAAACTCCACCCAAACCCTAGGCCAAAAGACACCTAACGGCCGACCCAATCCCCTTCCCAAAGCCGTCATCCATCATCCATCCCTTGGCTCCAAGATTCAAAATCTAGCATTCAAATCCTTTCCTAAATTAGCTCCCTTTGATTTTGTAAACTATTTAAATTCATATTCAATTGAATTTGAATTTGAATTTTACTTCCTAAATGAGGAAAACTATTTTAGGGAAGTCCTTCAAATCATGCAATTTTGAATTTTAAATAGGAGTTGATTTAAATCCACTTTCCTATTTTAAGATTCTAAATATAGCCACCTTTAACCCCTCATATCAATCATCCATAATCATGCTAGCCGCCGGCCCTACCCCCTTCCTATTTCCTCTTTCCCTCCACTTTTTCAAATTGATTATTGAAGGCATTCCTTATTCGATGCATCTTAAGTTTGAAAAAAATTTAAATTCAAATTTAAATTAATTTGAATTCAAAATTCTTTCTTAAAATAGGATGAATTATATTATGAGGCTTTCCTTAATTCTCCCAATTTGAATTTAATTAAAGACCTGTCATAATTCCTCTTTCCTTATCTTAATAATTCAAGTTTGGAAATTCCTTAAGTCCACATTCATCGTATGTGGACACATTCATCGAATGTGGACACATTCAACGTATGTGGACGCCTTCTCTTTTTCCCCTCTTTTGGCCGACCCCCTCCGTTCTACATCACTACTTTTATTAGAATTGATTTTTTGCAAGTTGAGCCTAGTTGAACCAAATATTGCTCTAATTTGACATGTTCAAGTCATGTTAAAGTTGAACATTGGAGTTTTATTCAAACTAAACACAAATATGAGCTGAGCCTAGCTCATGCCAAGTCCGTCTTGTTTGAATTCGATTCAATGCCAACCCTAATCTCATTTGACCTGAGATACTGATTTAGAAGAAAATAGGAAATACGAGGAAGACCAAAAAAAAAGTAATATAATGATTGGATAAATTATTGGATTATTGTGCTGAAGTTTATATATAGTAATATTTTATTAGCAACTCACCTGCCACCCCTGCAAGCTGCCATTAATATAGTTTTTTGTTAAGTTATGTGAGTTAGAAAGTCAACTAGTCGACCAAGGTTTAGTGGTTAAATGTGTTTTTGTTTGGATGAGTGAGTTCAGTACATATTTTATTCTTATATTATACAGATATTCCACATGGAAGAAACTTAGTTCTAGCTTTAGTTTTTGATGCCTTCCTTTTTATTTATGTGCTGCTATCATTCCTTCGTTATGGATAAACATTATTTGTAGGATGCAGGAATTAGTAGGTTTTCAGAAATTTTAGGTACAGCTGAACCTCTTTTTAAGTATGTATATGAAGGTGAATTATTCAAGAAGGCGATCAAAGTTTGATCAAGGCTTCATGGTACTTGTCAAGTAAGTAAAAAATTTATAGAGCTTGTCATTGCTGCTTACTTTGATTCTTCATTTGATTGGAATATTCTTTGTGCAATTTAAGATTTGAATACATATCTTTTGGTCTTATGTGCTAAACATTTTCCTTTAAAAACTACTGAAGTGACTTCACTCTGAAGCACTTTAAATAGATGGCCTTAAAAATGATTTTAGATTTCATTTTTTGTTCTTCAATGTTAGTGTTGCATGAATACAACCTTTATAATATTTTTTTCTTTTATTATTATTATTATTATTATTATTATTATTATTATTATTATTATTATTATGGTTAGGATTAATAATTCAATCTCTAGCTGATATAACCCCTCAACTCGTGATCAGCTCGTAGTCATTTGAGTCAATCTTGAGTCAGGTCAAATGATTATAATCTACAAGTCCAGCTAATTATGACTAGTTAGCTTCAATCGCTCTCCACCAACTCTGTGAAATATTTAATTCTCAATGGAACTAAGAGTTGTCTCAAACAATCTCTAAGCCCTCTCAAAAAATGATAACATTTCTCCTTAACAGTATTAACCATCTGTAGGGCATACCTAGCCAAAGTAATGAGCTCAGCCTCATATTGCATACCAGTCATGTCCCTTGCATTAGCATTGTAAAAGCCTCATGTATCTGCAAGTTGGTCGAAAAAGTAACAAATCCCTGTTTGAAATTACTCATAAATTACTAAGTAATTAAATAATTTAAGTTATCCTGAAACTTCTCTCTTTGTTGGTCTAATTATCAGTGTTTTTCTTCTCACTCAAATAAAAATACTAGCATTGGTACCTTACAATTTTTTGAGCATTGCATCCCATCAAAGATTTTTTCTATTCTCAATTAACAATCCGCTGTTATTTGTGACTCGATTGCACCCTTTAAAAATGGCGTTTTCAATATTTATAATTTGTAGAAGTTTGTCTTCATAATCTTCTCTGCTGGTAAACATCCTACTATGTGCATCGCCCATTAGCTGAGTTATCTTGGCAAATTGTATCATGGAGTCTAATGCCATATTACCTATTGTATTTCTATGTCAATAACGCTTGAATTGAATTTTGTCCATTAGTCATTTCATGTTCTTGGGAATCCACTGAACGACAATCATAATATCCTTACACTTGAACAATCATATGTAATAACTCAAGATGATGTATATATGTGCATGAATGAAAGAATTATTAACCTTAAAAATACCCAAATTTTACTATCTCATAATCAATCTTATGACTGTGTACTTAATCAATTCCTCCAACACCATTGTTCTAATACCATAAATCGTCACAACCCCACTTGGCATTATCTATATATCATAATAGATTGTATCAAGTTGAGTGTGAATATATATATATATATATATATATATATATATATATATATATATATATATATATATATATATATATATATATATATATATATATATATATATATATAATTATTTACATCCAAAATATCTACATACAAAAATCATAATTTTAAAATAAATTGACAAAATTTATTTATACCATGATTACAAAGTATATACATTTATAATGGTAAGAAGTATCTCTAACAGCAAAACAATGACCTCACTCTATTAGGGCCTTACCTTTATTTGAAAAATATATAAATATAACAAAGACGAGCAAACTATTCTGTATATTACATTAAGCATGCAACTATATTTAGTGTACAAAAGTACAAATAATATTTATACTAACAACTAATTTATAAACATATGCTAAGTAAATAGATATTTATTCAACTAATTATGTTTAGGTATCATATACAATATAATTATGATTTATGATCGTAGTTATCATTTCAGACTTTTATATCATGTAGGGCATCATATCATATCATTATTAGTCTATGCAAAGCATATTATCATGTATAGTAGTATAAGAGGTATTTATCATCACATTTACATATTAAGAAAATTAATTCTCACTAATCGCATCATATCATGTAATTCTTTTCTTGTACCAATTAAAATAAGTTAGATACAATTTTATATCATGTCATATATGTAAGAACTGTCATATGATATAATACACAAAAATTATCACTCTTAGCCCACAGGCACTCAAAACTATATCACATCATAAACATATTTCTCCTATCTTGTATTAGGTTTACATTACTAACTCATATTTAAAGGAAAGTCCGTCAACCCAGCCTCTTGTGTAAGATATCATGCTTCATCATCTTGAATTGTCATAGGTAGTCTTTCTTACGTATGCATATTTTATAATATATCCAATAAATTAATATTTGAAATCATATTCAATATCCATCTCATTGTGTCATTTATAGTAATATAAAAATTATATGTAGAGCAAAATGATAGAGTTTATAGAATAACTCACTGGGCTCATTTTAATATATAACCACAATAGAAATATAACAATAATTCATATCATATTCTTTATATTGATATGATGCAACATAAATTTATCAAAAAATTAGGACATAAGAAATATTCTATAGAAGTTTAATATGATTATATCAAAAGGCGTAGAATAATTAGAACAATGATATATTAAAAGTTGCATGATAATTTTTTTTAAAATATTGAGATATCATAATTTTTTATAATTTCTGATCAAATTAAATTTAAAAAATACAAAAAAAAATAAAATCATTGAAATAGAAGTAGGGTAATGGAAGTCCACTTTGTTTCAAATAATTTTTCCAACTAACTCGGCTGACGAAAATAGCTCTTAGACTCTCAAATCCTAAGTTTCGCTCCCATTTATCCCTTTTTTCTCTTTTCTAATCCTTCTCCTCCATAGTTTAAGAAAGCTTAAAAGAGGGATAATGAAGGTTTTGGAAGGTGTTGATTTAAATTTATATAAAAAAATTATACAAATCATTTAATTTTTAATATAAACTCCATCCAAACCTTTATATAACATGATTTTCGGAGCTCCAAAATATGAAAAAAATAATCACAAAATATTTCGTTGTGTTTAGAACATTCTGGTAAAAATGGTTTGCAAAACGGACACCAAAATTATTTCAAAAAAATTGTTTTTACAGACGTGTCACAATTTATTAAAGAGTTTCAATTAAATAAACAATTTATTATTTTCATATACAAAATGTCCACAAAAAAATATAAATTAGGGTTCAAAATTCTTTATGATGTAGCAAAGATAGTTTATAAATCAGATTTATAACAAATTCAGATAAATTATTTAAAAATTGTGGGTCAAAATAGATTTTATAGAATTTAATTGATCGTATATTTATTTCTTAGAAAACATTTATAAAAAAAATTAAATAACAAAGTAACTTGAAAATATATTTTAATATGTATCTTTGAGTATCATATTAATTAAACATGTATCTATATAAATATATTCAAAACAAACAGATACTTTAGGGCAATGTGGTAATTCCTAAATTAAAACTAAACATGTGAATATTACAGGAGGGCTACAGTTGGGCTATGATGGTGAGATGATAATTGTTAATGATCATAGTCAGGCGAGGTGATTGAAACAACATATTCAAGCAACGGGGGTCAAAAAGCCATAAACAAGCTATGACAGTCAGAGAATCATAGTCGGACAATAGTGGTCAGAGGATTGTTGCCAGGCAACTGTGGTCTAATGACTATATTTAGACAATAGTGGTCGAAGTATTGGTGTTGGGTGATGGTGGTTGGATGAGTATAGTCATGCACAGTGGTCGAAGGACCGTAGTCAAGCAATGACAATAGTTGGGCAATGGTAGTAGGACATAGTTGCATGAAAGTTGTCAAAGAGCCTTCATTAGGTAATGGTGATCAAGGACTATGGTTAGGCTATGCTGGTAAGATGATTATAGTCTGTCATTGGTTGTTAAAGTATTGTAATCGAGCGACATTAATCGGAGGAGATGGTTAGTTGATTGTAATAAGGGATGATGGTCAGAGGATATTCGTTGAGCAATAGTGGTTGGAGGATCGTAGTTGAGAGACAGTTGTCAAAGAACCATAATCATGTGATGGTGGACAGATGAATGTAGTCAAGCGAGAGTGGTCGGAGGATCATAATTGGGCGATAGTGGTTAGAGAAATGTAGTTGAACAACACTATACAAATGAATGTAATCATGCAATAATAATCAAAGGATTGTAATTGGGCAACACTGGTCAAAGAACCATAGACGAGCAATGATCGTAGCATGATTGTAGTTGGCCGAAGTTGTTGGACCTTAGTTAGGTAAAGATTGTTGGATGAATGTAGTCAGATGATTGTGGTTAGAAGACCTAATTGGGCAGCAGTTGTCAAAGGACCTTAGTTGGGTGAGAGTTCAATAATGGCAGCCAGATGGTGGTCCTAAGGTCGTAATGGGGTGATGATCTAACAGTAGTGTTGCTCTGGTATTTTTCAAGCATGTAAACTCTCTTAAATCTCAAGCTAAGGTTCAAGCCTTCAAGGCTCCCTTCATGTAGAAAGCGGAGATCTGTAGTCAAAATCTCGAATACTCATCAAAAGGCTTGTATTGATTCTTTCAATCATAGGTTATTCTTTCAGCATTTAAGCATCTTAATGATGTCGGAATTAGACTATTTTGAGCTCATTGGATTCATCTAGTCATGATGCTCGATTTGACAATAAGCATGCTACCTTTGGAAATTATTTATTCCTCCAAATTGTTTGTTGATGTTTTCTATTGTGTTTCAACTGCTTGATCTAAACTCATTCGGACTCGTAGCATCACTTTTGATATTGTTGAGCTCATCTCATCAAAATATTTAGTTCAACTATAAGTTTGTTAAAATTTAAGTTTGGATTGTCTTAAATTTAATTATAAGTTTTAAATTTATATATGCATCAAGATTTATGTCTAATTAAGTTGTTTTTTTAATGATATATCATAATATCAATAATATATAAAGATTTTATAGAATAAGATAGAATATTACTAATTATAAAAGTTTAAATAATACATCAATATAACAACAACAATATCAAGCCTTTATCCCACTACGTGTGGTTTATATAATACATCAATAAATATGAAATTTTAAAAGATGTATTAAAAAAAAACCTTAAATAAATATGACAAGATAAATTCATAATTACACTGGTGAGTTCAATTTTGATAGAGTGTTGTTGGATTTGTGAAGATTTAGAGAAATGTTTTACTCTGTTTAAGCGATGTTAAAAGCACAAATTTCATTATATCAGCCATATAAAGACTTTTGTTATAATGCATTATACAACGCAAAAAAAAAAAAAAAAAAAGAAGAGAGAACGGGAACAAATAAAAGAAAAGAAAAGAAAATAGAAAATCAAAGCTATGCATAAGTAGCAGTCGCTGTTTTCCATCCTTCTCTAACATGAAAACTGGAACATCCTGTTTGGTTGACATGTCAGAATCAGCAAAAAAAAATATGACACATGAATGAAATTTTTTATATATTTTTCATCCTTAACATATTTAAGGCTGCTAAACTCACTTGTGAGAAAAATGGAAACATATTTAGCCTCATTCCTATCAATGTAACAGTTTTTACCAAAGTGTTTTGTCGGGCAATTTATAACAGATAGGATCCGTTGCAATGTACAGCAGGAGCTTCTTAAGTATAAGCAACAGCTTTGATTCACTGAACTTGATTTCTTCCAGCCACTGCACATAAGATTAAATCTGATTAGTTCATGCAAAATATAAGGAAAAAAAGGTTTTTTTTTTATTTTTTATTTTTTATTTTTAAAAGGAGCAAACGTTTCAGCATACCTGTATTTAAAGACAATTTTGAGTGTAGATCTGAGTAAGTCAAGCAGAATATTCGTTTAAATAAATGATAAAAATTTTTCTTAAAGTGTTAACTCAAAAATGGAGTATAACAAAGCTGATACTAACGCGATGAGTATTCTTTTAAATAGTTGTATAAATGTATATTCATCCAATTGATAGTATAATATTAGAATCCAACTGGTATTTTAGAAAAGAAATGGTAATCATGAAGATAAAAGTTGAAGTTGTCAGCATTAAAAAAGATAATAGGGAAATTTGTACAATACTCCCTATAGTGTGGTTTTTTTGTAAAGTACATCATTTTTCAACTATAGTGAAGTAGCTATCAAGTTTTCAATTTTTTTTTCTTATAGACATAGAACATATAAAACTTCTGATGATTAATTAGTTTCTCTCTTTATCTTTCTTCCTACTCTTACTCTTTCTATCTTCCGGAACTCCACAAGATCATCAGAAATTGACATTGTGAGCTCACTAAGGATCAATCGAACCTATCAACTAGCAAACCTTAGTGTTTTACCAATATTTTGCTAAATAAATTTTGGTAAAATATCAAAACCCAGGTAAATTACTAAGGTTGGTGCAACTCTGATAGATCTGAGCAACTAGAATATGGTAAAACCATAATAAAATTATGAGAGTTAAGTGCAACTCTAATAAATTTAACAGTTAAACATCATTAGAATTTTTAAGTTTTCTTATTTTAAAAAAAAGTTAAAACATGAGGGCTGTTGCACTGAATTTGAATAATGCCATTGTTATTCACAAATAGGTCTTAGTTAGATAGTGTATTATAGAGATTTCCCAAAAGTACAGATAGAAAGGATGATAAGATGTCCTTTTTAAGTAGTTTTTGAAGACATGTAATGATTATTAACATAAATGTGTAAAAACCAGAAACAAAAGATGGAACATAAGTATTACAAGTGATTTCTATTTACCTCGTTGGAACCATGATTTTCGAACGGCTTTCCGGATTTGACGATCATGTTTTTCTAACAGTTCATCAACCTTTTGGGCTTTAGACAACAATGGCCCTGAAAACTCCACCCTGCCTCCATCATGATATCCCTAAAGTTTCAATTAAAGAATAGGAAATCTTTTAGCCCATAAAACCATAGTAGAAATCTAAGAAAAATAAAATATAAACATAGTCAAACCCAGGAAATAGCTTTCTACGAACCAGCATACTGCGCTTTGATTGCATTGTGCCATTTCTTGAGAAATCATGTGAATGAAATTTGGAAGAATCGAATGAATCTGGTTGTTCCAGTTGTGCCCAATTTTTCATCGCTGCTTTCTTTGCCAATTTATACTGCTCATTGCGCCTGTGATGATCAAGTGGGTAATGTGCAGTATTTCCATTAGCTTGGCCATCAAAACCAGAACTAACTCTGGCTCTGATAGCAGCTGGCAGCTCCGGTGCACCATTATTATGGTTCCTTGAGGTAGTTTTAATATGAGTTTTAGCAAATGGACGATCTTCCCGCAGTTTCTTATCCCATGCAAGGCCATTAGAATGATTAACATGCAAAGGACCTGAGAAAGGAATGCTCCCTTGAGAAATATGCTTAATATGTCGACCTCGATCAGAAGGATTTAGTGCTGCCATTGGCTGAAGATCTACAAAGAGTCTAGAACCACCATTAACTCTGGGACAAGGTAACTTGTCGCCACTGCTATCAGTTCCATGGTTAATTTTTCGATGCTCTGCCTGCCATTTATAATTATTAAACTTAGCAAGCAATTTTACTAAATTCATATGCTTTGATGTGTCAACAATCAAATCAATAGTAAATTTTACCTCTTGGTGGTTTGATAATCTACTCAAGCCGCTAAGTTCTTGTGTATCCCTATGAACCCTTGATGGTCTCCTCGTCACTTCTGTGACACGTGCTCTACCGTTGCCCTTTGGAATCCTCCTGAAAGTTAAAATGTAAAATGATGAAATTAGCGGCTGATTTTGTGCTTTAAAGATATTGATATGATTTATCAACACCTTCATAACAATCTCCAATGCATAAGAGTAGTGTATGTCAAGTTATATAACCTGGTTTTCAATGCTTGTTTTCTCGCACCATATTCATTTCTTTCCATAACTATTTTATTTATTGTATAATATTTAATAAGAATATGGTGCTTGTTTTTCAGACACCATAACCATTTCTCCCTATAACTTTTTTCTTTATTGTATAATATATAATAAAAATATAATGCTTGTTCTCTTATGATATTTGATATGTCGGACTATCCTCCATCAAAACATTTTTAGTTTGGATTGTGCAAATTATAGAGCAATTAAGTTAATGTGATATACTTTAAAACTATGGGAGAGTGAGTTATGGAATGTAGGTTGCGGCGTGATACTAATGTTTCTCAAAATCAATTTGGATTCATGCCGGGTAGGTCTACTATGGAAGCCATACATTTATTGAGAGGTTTGATGGAAAAATATAAAGAGAATAAGGATGATCTACATATGATATTTATTTATTTAAAGAAAGCATATGATAAAGTTCCAAGAGAAGTGCTATGGAGAGTTCTTGAAAAGAAATGAGTTAATAATACTTATATTCAAATCATTAAAGATATGTATGTAGGAGCTATAACTTGTGTTCAAACACAAGGTGGTTTGATAATGTATTTTCCTATTTTGGTTGGATTACATCAATGATCAACCTTAAGCCCCTATCTTTTTGATTTAGTCATGGATGTTCTCATTAGACATTTGCAAGAAAATGCAACCTGGTGTATGCTTTTTGCTGATGATATTCTTATTGTTGATAAGACTAGAGAGGGAGTTGAAGGTAAACTTGAACTATGGAGGTTAACCTTAGAGTCTAAAGGTTTTCGCTTGAGTAGATCTAAAATTGAATATATAAAGTGTAATTTTAGTAATAATAAACCTAGTGGGGGGATTGTGACTTTGGGCGATCAAGTCATTAATAAGAGTACATGTTTTAGATATCTTAAATCTATTGTTCAAAGTGATAGTGAAATAGATGGGGATATTATCAGTAGAATTCAAGTTGGATGGTTGAAGTGGAGGAATGCATCGGGCTTGTTGTGCGATAGAAAACTCCCCCTCAAACTTAAGGGAAAATTCTATAAGATGATGGTGAGACCTGCAATTCTTTATGGTGGAGAATGTTGGCCATTAAAAGAGAAGCATAATACTAAGTTAAGTGTGGCAGAGATGAGGATGCTCAGATGGATGAGTGGATTTACCCTTAGAGACAGAATACGAAATGAGCATATACGTGAGAAGGTTGAAGTAGCTCCAGTGGAAGATAAGATTAGAGAGAGTAGTCGCCTTAGATGATTTTGTCACATAAAACGTCGGCCTTCCGATGACCCGGTTAGGAAAGTAGAGGTATTAGATTTGGCTTTTATTAAGAAAGGTAGAGGTAGACCTAAAAAGACTTGGTTAGAAAATATTAGAAATGATCTTCCTTTATTAGATTTAAACGAGAATTTGACTTTTAACATGACACAAGGGAGAAAAAAGATTCATGTAGCCGACCCCACATAATGGGACAAAGGTTTGATGTTGTTATTGTTGTTGTATTAACACTTCTTTCATATCAAAGGATTTAATCTATAACCAAACATAATAGTACAAATTGAATTCCTAAATAATGTACTTCTCATTAGATTAGTTAAATCGTTGGAAAGAATAGCTATGATGCATTTGAAGCAAGTGCTCAAAGCAAACCTGTTTGCATCCTCTTGGATTTTTGCATCAATTTCTTTGGTAGGTGGGTATTTTGGTAAACTTGATGGTTCACACGAAAGAGGCGTTGTTGAGAAATACTGTGGAAATGACAAGAAATAAAGTATTAAGTCTAACAATAAGTACAAAAGAAAATGAAATGACAGTAGCAGTTAAGGGAGTTGATATATGAAGATTCTTGAAAAATTATAGCTGACATTATACATGGACGAAAGGCCAAAACTGATTCATACCTCAGATGCCAGAGCAGACTCAGCACTTCCACGCCTTCGAGGTTCTATAGATAGAAATCTTTCTAATAATTTGTAGACAGATTGTGGCAAATTTCTGAAAGTCTCATGCAGGTGACCCTCATAAGGACGATGGGGCTTGAAAATTATTTCATGAGGTAACTTGGAATTCTTCCAGTATTCATCTGATGGGGAACCACATAGTTTAAAGATTTTGTGCAGTTGCTCAACCTAAGAACAGAATGGCAGCTACCATCAAGCAGAAAGAAAGTAGAACCATGAACATCTAACAGTCATCAAAGAAACTGCTCATAATAGCAGCTAGAATGGGAAACATGTAAGCCAACACTAAGAGGAGAAAAGAAATTTTGAAGTGAACTTTTGGACTGAGCTATTACCTCAGTCCTTCCTTGCAAAATGGGCTTCTTGAAGAACATCTCTGCAAATACACAACCAACACTCCACATGTCTACTGATGTTCCATAATCGACGGAGCCCAACAGAAGCTCAGGTGGACGGTACCATAGTGTTACAACACGACTAGTTAGCGGTTGCTTATTTTCAGGTGGCATGAAGTTTGCCAGACCAAAATCAGCAATTTTTAAGATTCCATCATTGTTAACTAAGAGGTTTGCGCCCTTAATATCTCGATGGATGATTCCTCGCGAATGACAATGTTCAAGGCCAGATAGCAATTGTTTCATATAACACTTCACCTGCACGCACAAATTGCCATTTTTCATTGAAAGTTTCTATTGGATCACCAGTCAGTTAAAAAATATTTGACATTTCATGATCACTACTAACCTGTGATTCGGTGAATTTCACATCTGGTGATGATGATAATCCAGAAAGATCATGTTCCATATATTCAAACACCAGATATAAGCTACAAGATAACCGAGAGGTGATCAAACCCTCCAGTTTCATAACATTTGGATGGTCGAGTCGACGAAGTATCTCTATTTCTCGTGCCATGAACTTGACACTTTCTGGCTCAAAATTGTCAAATCTCACCTTCTTCAGGGCAACAACTTTTCCATTTTCAAGATCCCTTGCTCTAAACACACTGCTGTAAGTGCCTTGCCCTATCTTCATATTCAATTAGAGAATAAAATCCATCAGTAAAACATATGGAAAGGAAAGCTTAGTTGTTTAACAGAACAGATCAAGTGTAGAATTTAAATAAACTAAAAACAAAAAGAAGAAAGAAAACATGCTGGCGTAGAGATAAAGCTGCATCCTTCTTTTCACTAAATAATCTCACTAGATTTATCCTATTGATGAAGCATGTAGCATTTGAGCTTGTTAGAGTCATGAAACTTGTTAAATTAGTGAACCTTTTTATTTGATTCTCTTGCTGTTTTTTTGGCCTTTTTTAGTATTTATTTTTGTTCTTGAGTTTCTTGTGTAGCGATTTCCGTGGCTTTGTTTTCTTTCTAAAGATGTATACATACATTCTGAAATCTGTAGTTAGTTTGTAGATTGTGTATCATCACTAAAACCAAGACATGAGTAGCATTCTTGTATCTTTAAGTTGAATACTAGGTGTTTGTTCGAATTCCTGAGAAGGTCTTTTTTTTTCCTTGGTGCATTTTATCCCTCTGTTCCGGTTTGTTCTGCAGTTGCTGGTCTGCATCTGGTAAGCCTTAATTCATTAGCAACAAAATTAATCATTTCATGATATGAGCAATATATTATCATGATTTGAGTCTGTCCACTGAATGCAAAAAAGGTGATTGATTTCAGCAAAACGTGAGAGCGAAGTTGTTAGAATAGATCTGGCAGAAGGTGCTGTTGGGCGAGCACTAACTAATTAGCTGTAGCCAACAACAAAATCATATATATGTAAAAAAAAAATATTTCAAATGAAATAAGACGTTCCAAATTCAATCATTGAGCAAATCCTTCTAATTTACACACACACACAAAAGGATTAACATCCCTTCAAAACCTAACCACTATTGATCATAACAAGCCAAATAAGATTAAACAAAGCTGGTAATTAACCCTTAATTATCCATCCTTCTGCCTAATTCCTCCATTATTAGCTTATCCAACTTCTCAAATGTACTAAGCAAAAATGAATCACAAAGCTGGTAATTAGCCATGAATTATTCATCTTTCTACGTGATTCGTCCATCATTACCTTATCCAGTTTCTCAAAGTTTTCAGCTTTAAGGGGCACCCATCCATGAATTGCCTCACCAGCTACGGCTGTGAGCCATCTCGGCCATCCCGCGGCGGCTTGTTCCCCGTCGATGTGCTTGTGAAGGTTCTCCACTCTGACGACAACCGCTTTAGGGCTTTCCACGACCGCTTTCACCGTTACCTTCGGCTCCTCGATCTTCTCTTTATCCTCCGCCTCATCCTCCTTTGGCCTCTCCCTCGACGATATCTCCGAAACTGCCTCCGATCTTCTGTTATCCCTGAGAATGCCTGACGAATCCAGCACGGGCGTCACCGACACGACATTCTTCGACGACGAGCAGCCCATCGCCGCCGGATCGCCGGCCGGGGATTGGCAGCACCGGATTATCCAACGAGTTGGGGATTGGGAGGAACCGAGAGGGGATAAAGGCGGAGAGGACAGCAAGATGTCCGCGGTGGAACACGGGGACAAATCCCAAAAAAAGCAAAGAAAGGCGAGAGCTTTATATCCTATTCTAGGCTTTTGATGGTATCGAAATCTTCGCGAAATTAATGGGAGATGAACGGAGCAGAAGCTTTTAGGAGTAACGCCGCTTCTGCGAGATTCTCGCGGGAAGGCCCTCGGGGAATCTCTCTTTCATTTCCCTGATGGGGAAAACAAATATAGCCGTTGTGTTTTGAAAAAAAAAAACAACCGGAGAAACTGAATTGAAAAGGTGGTACTCTGAAGATTAGTATTTGTGCATGGAACAAAAAAGGGACCTTTTTTGGCTGGTTAATTTGATATGGGAGTTGTTGAGGAGAGGGATGGTTGAACATCTTGAGAGATGACAAATGGTGGGGAATTAGGGGATGTGTCAAAAAGTTGGGTGAAATTGATAGGAAGATGTTCACTTTTTTGGACCTTTTCATGAACCTAATAATTAGGGTGAGCCCTAAGTGTCTTTTTTCTTTTTTACTTTCATCTAAAGCTAAATTGATGAAAGATGCATGTATGTTTAAGTGGAAGATAAGATTCGATAGAGTCATTTTAGATAGTTTGATCATATAAAACGGTGGCTTTTCGATGACCCGGTAGTAAAATAGATGTATTAGATTTTACTTATGTTAAGAAAGGTAGAGGTAGACCTAAAAAGAATAGGTTAGAACATAATAAAAATGGTATTTCTTTATTATATTTAAATAAGAATTTAACTCTTAATATAACACAATGGAGAAAAATGATTCATGTAATCGATCCCACATAGTGGGATAAAGACTTATTGTTGTTGTTGTTGTGTTGTTATATCTAAAGATAATTTGATTTTGACTTAAAATTTTTCATTTTAATTTTGAGTTGAGTCAAAATTTTCAATTTAGATGATGGCCATCTTATATTGATTCGAGCGCAAAATCAATTTAACCTCGATCAATTCATTATTTTTAAGAAAGTTTTTGCCCATATATATCTATATAATCATTTCTTCTTGATCTTCAGCTAGCTATAATTCAAACTAGCAATCTATAATTTTTGCTATTTTTTCAAAATTATGGGTGTAAATATGCGAGATTGAATGAGCTAAACTCTTGCATGTCCTAATTTGTTCTTCATTCAGAATGATGCAAATTGCAAGCAAATGTAAGCACAGAAAAATTTAGAATATAAGTTCATTATAGTAGTATTTACATAATTGATGGATAAGGCGTGGTGTTAAGTGTTGCATAGATGAGGATGTTCAGGTGGATGAGTGACTTTACTCTTAGAGACATGATATAAATCGAGCATAAACATTAAAAGGTAGGAGTAGCTTCAGTGACAGATAAAATTAGAAAGACTAGTCTTTAGATGGTTTGGTCACATAAAATAGTGACCTTTCGATAACCAGGTTAGGAGAGTTGATGTATTAGATTTGATCTATGTTTAAAAAGACAGCGGTAGACTTAAAAAGGCTTGATTAGAAAATATTAGAAATAACATTTTTTTATTAGATATAAATGAGAATTTGACTTTTAACATGACACAATGGAGAAAAAAGATTCATGTAGCTGACCCCACGTAGTGGGATAAAAGCTTGATGATGTCGTTGTTGATGATGGATAAGTCTTAGTGTTTTATGTGAAAAGAGGGAGAGAGGGGTGTAACATAATTCCTATATAGTTGCTCAAATTTTGATAGTGAAGAATTTTAAAATCAATGAATTCATTTTGTAATGCGTTTATTATAAAAATCTGTTGATTATTCATACATTGTAGTGATCTTAAAATAATTTCAAGATATTTGAAGCACATTTTAACTCTTTTTTTCTTCTATTTTATCATCCCATTTAGGGCTGCAAGCGAACCAAACGTTCGACGAGCTACTCGTTGTTCGATTCGATTAAAGCTCGTTTGTGATCGTTTAATTAATTAAACAAACAAACTTGAACAATATTTTAAATACTCGATTCTTAAATAAACAAACATGAACACTAATACGTTCAGTTCATTTATGTTCGCAAACAACATCATTTGAAGTTCGTGAACAAGCTCGACATTAAGCTCGATAAGAAGCTCAATAAAAGCTTGATTCGTGTTCGATTTTGAACTCGTGAATAAGCTCGATAAAAATAATTAATATTTGGCTATAAAACTAATAAATATAAATAATCATTGCTTTTGTTACATAAACAATTGCTTTTATTATAAATATGTTTGCTCATAGATATGTTCATGAACGTGTTTGTTTGATAGTTAAAAAGAATTCGTTAAAAATGTTCGCGAACAAGCTCGATAAGCACTAAACGAACGAACATGAACTGAACATGAACCGAACATGAACACTCATAAATTTAAATGAACCAAACATGAACATAAACAATAAAACTCGAACAAACATGAACCAAACTTGAACAAGCTGATATTAAATGAACACAAACATGAACACTCACATACTCGGATCGGCTCAGTTCGTTTGCAGCCCTAATCCCATTAAATTGGATCGCTCTTTATATGAGTCAAGGGTTACATATCACTTATTTAAAAAATGAAAAACTTCAATCAAATTATGTTATGTTTGGGATGGATGCAACTATTATAATTTTTTTATGAAATTGATTAAATAAAAAATTTTAAACTAATTTGGACATCAAATATCAATTTTCTTAGGCATCATTTGGGACAACTTTTTTACTGCTTCAGTAAGAAAGTTGTCCCAAACGAATCTTTAGCGATGATCCAACTTGAAGGAATTTTATTCAAATTAGGCTCACTTTCAGTTACAAATAAAAAAAAATCAAAATATTTAAAACTATATGAAGATATTATAAAAATTATTGATATTGACAATATACTTGAAATGGACATGCTCACATGATTGATTCAATTTTTTTTTTTTCAAAGTGACCATTTATTGCAATTAATATGAGTTTTTAACATAATAGATAATCATGACTTGAAATAAAAGTGATGTAAAGTATTCCAAAGAAAGAAATTTTAAAAATATTGATATTTGATTTGAATTAATAGAAAAGAAAAGTAAAAATCTAATGTATGTCAATTGATTGCATCCTCTAGTTCAATTTTTGTATAGTTAACTATTGCTAGATTTAGTTCATTTTCCAATACATCGAAAATTCTTAGCCGTTACTATCGATTGTTGTCACCCGTCGTTGCTGCCACCATCAATAGTTGTCATAGTTGCTCATCACCTTCCGTCAGCCAACATCCACTATTATCCTTGGATTTTATAATACATTCATTTTATTTCAAATAAAATAATAATAATAATCACCTATATTTATTTTATACTCATCTAAATAACTTCAAACATTTTAAATAAATTACAATTCTTTTACAATATATTCCATTTTATTGTGCATTCTTTTTTTAGCCTCCCCATAACCATCCTATATATTTTATGAGAATTAGGTCTATTATAAAAAAATATCAAATATCTTGTTATTTGATTTTTTTTTTCTTTTTTTGCTTTTGAAAAATGAGATTAAAACTCACATATAAAATTAAACAAATAAATGGTGCATGAGATATAAATACCAAACATTCATTTCTATTCATTTTAAGAAAAGAATATTCAATTTAATATTAGTTTAAAGAACATATTTGATATTTTGACAAACATTAATAATTATGTAAGAATTAGAAAAATCCCATAACAAATAAATAAAAATCAGCAAAATCCCATCCATCAAATAAAGCCAATTTTTTTTTAAAATCAGAGCTGTTTGAGAAAAAATAAGATGAAACTAATCAATGGCTCAATAAGCTTTAAAAAAATGACGAATTTATTAAATTCTATCAATTAATTGCATGAAACTAAAAAAACAATATGAATGTTTAACTTCATAAATATTTCTATTTTTTTTTTTTCAAAAATAAGTATTTGTTTTACAAAATAATAATAATAATAATAATATTTATATGAATTCATATTTAAAGGTATATGCTGTGCATACCAAAATCAAGTTTTCAACATGTTCAAGTCAGTAGTGGAACTACAATAAAAAGAAATAAAAAATAAAAATATAACAAAGTCCATAGTGGAGCCAAAGATGGAACTTTTATTACGTCCTCTGACCGGACGTAGCTCTACATTCGGTCAGAGGATTGTTACTCGGTATTTCTCGTTTTATGCCTGCGATCTTAGTGCCGGCCAAACGTAGCTCTATGTACGTTCACCATACCAAATAAAAGTTCCCGAAGATGAGGCCTTTACGTGTATTATTGATATTTTATTGATCTAGAGATATCAAGGTTGTAATCCGTTTATATTGTATAATGGAGTAGGCTAGTGTTGCTCCATAGTTTTTCTAATTAGATTTTTCAAGTAAAACATTTTATTTTCCTTCAATATTTTTTTTTTCTTATCCATTTTCATACTTAACATCTAAATTCTAAATTCTAAATCTTTAAAGAAATATTTTATTTTGATATGCAAAAAATTAGGTGGATAAAAGAGCATTTTTCATAAATATAATAAAATAATACATAAAATATGTATATTATACTTTGAAAAATAAAATTCACATTTTTCAATAATTTCTAAAGGATGAAAAACAAAAAAAAAATGAAGAATTCATAGTCACACATTATACAGATATAATACTCAAATTTGGCAACAAGCTTTATCTGGTTCATGACGTATTTCACAGTTTCTCATCATCGATATCACTAATTGAGAATGATTCCTCTCCTTAATGTGAGATCTCTTGAACTCTGTACAAAGAGTTTAAGGGCAAACTCATTTTAGCTAAGGATGTCTCGTCTCCGGCCGAACTTCAAATGACTATAAGGTGTAGTTGGTTTGCTCCAGCAAAAACAATCGCTCATCAATGGAGGGTGAACAGTTTGACGTCAATATTGACGTTACACTGTTCACCTACGCGATTTTTCTGTCTCAACGAGATTTGCCGAAGAAACGCGCACAAGAGGATTAGATGGTTACCTTCGCAGAAGCGTGCAAAATGGAGTTTGATTGGAGATTAATCACGACATTTTTTAGTTTCATTATATTTTAGATTGAAAAATGGGATTTTCGATTGGAGATGCCCTAAGGCTACCCAAACCACCTTTATAATAATAGCTTAGTTCTACCTTGAACAAAATTTGTGCCTGATATGACTGGTCTTAAACCCACACTAAATGTCCCTTAGTATGATTTTGAATGAAATAAGAAGAAATAGTTTATATAATTCAATACAAAATCAAATACTAATAAGAAAAGAATCAAGAACCTTCTGCATATGGCAACTTGCAAGCAGCCACAGGCCTTTTGGATTTAACCTTGCCCAGCATTTCTGCAACGGTTCGGCAGCGACACTCATTTCCTGGACGGATGACGTCCCCATAAACAGCCATCTCAATTATATCCAGTTCCTTATCTACAAAAAGACCATCAGCAAGCTATCATGCTATAAACTGAGATGGAAGGTCAGAGGGATAGCAGATCAAAAGTTTGTTTGCTCGAAGGAACATTTTCAAGCCTAGCATCATAAGAAAATGATGTGGAATGCAATTATGTAAGAATAGAAATCATGTTAGGATACTCTGATACAAATTATATCTAGATTCTAGAGGGATTTGAAAATTGTTATATTTGATATAATGCTGCATATGAAGAGTTTATATTGCAATCTCAAAGCAAATTAATAATTTTCAAGTCCATTATGATATAATTTGTGTTAGAATATTGTAAAACAATTATTTCCCATTACCTGATATGTCATCACCTATCTCAATTGAATCAATCATATTTAGATACATCATCACCCATCAAATGAAGATTGATTATCTAATTCAGGAGAAATTTTAAGTGAAGAAATCCTTAACCAAATTTTGGTAGAGGATGGATTTCTAATCATTGAATTTATTTTAAAATAAATCTAATATAAAAATTGATTGATTAATCATGTATGACACTCATCTCAAAGCAAATCTAATAATTAGAAACCACATTAATCTAACTAAGTTTGAGTTAGAGGATTCTAACCCAAGTTTTTTCCTCTTGATTAATATGTACTCGAATGTTACTTAAAGATCTTTTGAAAACCTCTTTTGCTGCAGGAAATCACAAAGCCATTAGAAGTAAAAACATCATATTGATAGATGGAAGCATATGAAAACACCTAGGCTTTGTTTGAGACGGCTTTCTTACTGCTTCAAGCAGCTTTCTTAGAAGCAGTAAGAAAGCCGTCCCAAACGAATCCTTAGCCTCTTGAGTGGATGTATTGGTTTTAGTAGGATGTGCAGAGGTTTAATTGCAAAAATTGGGGACAGAGGTGCCATTTATACAAGGATGCGAATCATGCTTCTCCAAACACTATCAAAAGCCCTAGGTTGAGTTAGTGAAACTGTTACATGAATTACTAGTAGTCTAGTATAGAGGAAAAAACCAACTAGCATAAAAATCAAGTTTAAGTCCCACGGTCCACCTCATAAGAAGCTCGAATATTCTGAAAATTTAATGCAGAGAATACACATTTTTGCAATTGAAAACATAAAATTATCAAATAAAAAAATTAAGGTTCTTCCATGGATGGAGTGACACGTCAACTTGAAACTTAGAGGCAGAAACTGCACCTTTAGGACTATATCTACAGTATACAAAGTTATGGTTTATAATGATAATTTGTGCGCATCACGACCATCAATTTAAGTCAGCAATATAGAAAGGACAAAGATCAATATGTCGTCTACTTTTTGAAAAACTGTTGCAAGGGGTAGTATTGCCTTGGACTCAACTTCTCAACATAGTTTTTACAGGTTGCAGCGTGTAAGAAATTGAGTCAGTAGAGAGATCTTAATCATTTTTTGCTATTTCAGATATCAAACACAACCATTATTTCAGATATCAAACACAACCATTCAAATAAAGAAAAGAGCGAAATATGAGATTTTTGCATGACAAATAATTAGAGAAAAATACGAGAATTTGACCTTTAATAGGACACAATGGAGAAAAAGGATTCATGTAGCCGACCCCACGTAGTGGGATAAAGGCTTGATGTTGTTGTTGTAAATAATTAGAGGAAAATATCAAGTGGCACAACCCAACAAAGTAATGCCTACAGTTTATAGAAAATAAGTACAAAAACTATTCACCTCCAGGTGATGGGAGAGAATTTAACACAAGATACCACATAAACAATTAGAGACTACAAAACAAAAGATGTCAAGGTAGGTTCCCACATAAATTAAATGTGAACATTACAGATGAATGCGATTGTTGGGCAACATTACAGAATATGTTCGTAGTGCAACACTAACTAAAGATGATTGTGATTTCAGTTGTGCTAATGATAGCTATGGCATAGGTCTCCATGAAGACAATTGCGGTGCAAATTATATGACAATATCGCTATGATGAATAACTTAAAAAGGGGATGATTGCAACACATCAAATTTGTAGCATAAGTTCCAAAGCGACAATAAGTTAAACAAAAGTGGGGCTGCAATACAAGTCTCAAAAGAGATGAGTGTTGTGCAACTAAAGCTGTAACGCAGTTTTGAAGGACAAAACTGGGGTACAAAAGAGGTTGAGGTGTTGAATTGAAAGCAACAATAACTATGGTGCAAGCAAGGTTCTGACAAAAAATTTGAGGAAATAATTATGGTGCAAACAAGATGGTTATCTGAGTCATGAAGCACAATAGCTATGGCACAAATGAGGCTGTTTCGTAAATTGAAGGAGATGATTAGGACACAAACAAGGTTAAAAATAAGGTCTTTGAGGCTATGATAGCTATGGTGCAAATGGGGGGTGTGTAATAGGTCTTTATGTTGCAATGGCTTCAATAAAAGTGGAATTGCAACTTAAGCATGAAGGAAACCATTGTAACTGGTCTTGCAGGATTTCAACAAAAATATAGGGTCTTATAGGCTTAGGCCTTGGATAGCATTTGTTGGATTGAAATTCATCCATGGAAATGCCAAAATCTTATACACAAGAATGGCTAAAAGGTTGTTTTTTTACAATTATTTATAATTCATTTACATTTTAAATACAATGTAAAGTAAACTCAATCCATTCAAAATATTATTTTGGTGTTTTGTTAGTTGTAAAATAAATCCAGTGAATCACTTTTTTGTATTTAGATCATCATAAAGTAAAACATTTTTTATTAACTTTTCAATTATGGCATGACACTGGGTTGGCGATTACTAACGATAGTAGATTAAATTGGTTGGTTGAAAATATCAACATGTGTAGGTTGCATTTGCAGGTGTGCCCAACGTGAGTGCAAGTTGTAGAGGCAGAGGCATGAGGTACTGTGCAAGGTGCATAAGCAAAGGAAAAAACGGAGTCATCATGGGCACAGACGCAGAGATCACCAATGGTCGAGTTGTATGAAATGTCAAATGCGCAAGAGTTCACATGCAATATATTCTATATATACCCAATTTGTGCAATTTTGGTATTTACCACCAATGAGCTGATGGTAAGTTTCATTTTCTCATAAAAAAAAAAAAAAAAAAAACTTCGGATTTACTTTAATTCAAACCAAAGACTTAAAAACCTAAACACCTCCATTTCAAATGCTCAAAACACTATCAACTAAGCAATCCGTAAGTAACAAGAGAATAGAAAGGAGAGAGAAAATCAACAAAGAGAAGCCATAAGATTTTACTATATTATCAGAAAACACAGGACTGATGTTGATAATTAGATGTCCTAAGATCACTCTATGAAACCATACTCATAGGCTATGATCAAGACACAATGCTATAATAAAGACTACAATTTAGCATTAAATAACAAGGCTTAAGAAAAACCTATAAAAAATGAATGTCAACATGCACCTATTTGATTACATTGAATTTACATGTTGATTTTCAATAAGGAATAGATTCACATGAAGTCTTTGCCTAACTTCACCAAGGTTGGTCAAATTCTAGCAACTAGCTATGCCGGATAGCTGTTGATTTGGAATTATTTCCAAATCTAATTAAAGCTTTATTTTGGAAAACTTTGATGGAAAATTTATGTAATTGATTAGGGAGATGATTATTTTCATAATTAGTTGATTGGGGATTTGATTGGAGATTTAATTGATACATTAGTTAGGAAAGATTTGATTGGATTTAATTAGTAGATTTAATTAGTACACTAATTGAGATATCTAATTGGCATGATTAGATCTTTGCATTAATTATATTTTCTTTATTAGATCTTGTTTTAAATCTATAAATATGACCTATAGGTTGTTGTTGTATGTATGAGAGGAAGAAAGAGCTTGAGGGCCAATTGTAATCCTATTGTTCTCCAATATAGTGAAATCATCATCCCCTCCCCATGGACGTAGACATCTTTGCTGAACCATGTAAATCGTCGTATTCTTTGTGTTGTTTTGTTGTGTGATTTATTATTCCTATGTGTTTATTGCACAACAATAGCTAGGACAATTTTGCCTTGTCAGCAATGAAGCTAAGTACCTAGGACAATAGCCTTGAAGCTTGAGCGAGTAGCCTTGACAAGTTGGGTGAATGAATTGGGATGTTTCACGTTAGTCCGTCTTCAGGTTATGTATCCCCAATTGATTAGACTTGGGTGACTTGAAATCTGCGGCGAGCTCAAACACTCTCTATGCGACAACAGTTGAACAAAGCCCTAGATGGCATTTTGGTCTAGAGTTTTGAGGTCCACACATCCATCACAATGTTTGTTTGATTACATAGGAATCTTTATTATACCAGCGAACTAATAACGCAGACTCATTCTCTACACTTGGTTCAAACTTTTCATTTCTACACTCATTCCTTAGGATGAAAGCATTGTTACTGTACCAATAAGAAGACAAAGAATATTAAGCTGAACGGGAAGGTAAAAGAAAGAGAGAAAGGAGATGCATACCGGTAAACTTGATGTCACAAGAGAAACCCTCAAGTTCTTTTTTATCCACCCACTCCTTATCTGACTTGTACCTATTCACCCTCGTCTGAAGAATCTGGCAATTCTCTGCAATGGACTCACCGCCTACAGGGAAAGCCAATCTATACATGAACACAAGCCGCAATCGAAACCCTAGTCTACAACCAGAGCATGCGGGGAACAGAAAGAACGTTTAAAAAACCTTTGGAATAGGGGATGATGTGATCGTACTCGAAACAGAGACAGCCCTGACAGTTATAAAAGCGCTTGCAGACGACGTTGCCCGCCGGGTCGCGTCGCCACCTTTCAGGGTGGCGGCCGGGTACAACTTCAGCAAATTGCCAGCAACGGGCCTTGGCCTTGGCGTCGAAGAACCGTGGCCGAAGCCTCTCTTCTTGTTCCCCTCCCCGGTCAGCTCGAGAGGGCGATGGCGGGTCTGAAGGCTCTGAAACCACCATTGCTTCCGGGCGTTCCACTCCTATGGAGTCCAGACTATTCTGACAGGACTGGTTTACTGCAAGTAATAGTACTTATAGATAATAGACGATAATTCGTCATATTTGATGCCATGTTGTTGTGATAACATGAGAGAGTCTAAAGTCTTAATTTTATGTAAAAAATGAACATAAACATAAATAATAAGAGAGTTATAAATTAGGCTAATATTTTTATATACAATAATCCAAAAAGAGAAAAATATGGGGTTTAATAGTTGAAATGATTTACACCTGTTGCATCCTAGAGTATTCGCGGCGGTAGAGAAATATATAATTTAATGTCTTAGCATTGTACGAAAATCCAGCACACAATCAGATAAGAGAGAGGGTGCAGTGTTTATAAGAGACACCAGAGTTTTTACGTGGAAATCCCTTAAAATGGGAAAAAATCATGGGGTCTGGCCCAGTTTAAATGAATCTACTAATATTTGCAGTCGATTACAAATGAGGCCCTTCCTTAGGAGAAGCCTTGGCTTGATGTTACAAATGTACATCATATAGAGCACATTACATGGTGGGAGTTACATAGACATGTTTGTTTGGTCAGCATGACCATAGTCGATAGATTGGAGGCCGAAAAGACATTTATCTGATGATGGAGGTCAAAAGAACCATAGTAGGTGATGCAGGTCGTAAGGACCGTAGTTGGCAGAAGACATGGGTCTGAAAGACCGTAGTTGGTAGAAGATCGGGGTCAGAAAGATCATTGTCTGGTCATGTAGGTCGGAAGGACCATAGTAGGCGACGGAGGTCCGCCTACTATGGTCCGAAGGACCATAATTAGCAGGAGACCGGGGTCAGAAAGACTGTTGTCTGTTGATGGAGGTCGGAAGGCCATAGTAGGCGACAGAGGTCATAAGGATCGTAGTTGGCAGGAGACTGGGGTCAGAAAGACCGTTGTCTGGTGATGGAGGTCGAAAGGACCATAGTAGGTGTCGGAAGTCCGAAGGATCGCAGTGGGCAGGAGACCAAGGGTCTGAAAGACCGTAGTTGGAGGGTGGAACTTCGGTAGAAGTCCGGGCGTCAGGTGATGGTATGGCAGAACTTCGGGCCTCAGGTGATGGTCTGATGAAGGTGAGGGCCTCTGGCAAAGGTGAGGGCCTCAGATGGTGGTCTGGCGAAGGTGATGGCCTCTAGCGAAGGTGAGGGCATTAAATGGTAGTCTGGCGAAGGTGAGGGCCTCTGGCGAAGGTGAGGGCCTCTGGCGAAGGTGAGAGTCTTTGGCAAAGGTGAGGGCCTCTAACGAATGCGAGGGCCTATGGCGAAGGTGGGGCCTCAGATGGTGGTCTGGCGAAGGTGAGGGCCTCAGGTAGTGGTCCGGCAAGGCTCCGGCGGTGGTCCGGCGAGGGTGAGGGCCTCAGGTGGTGGTCCGGCGAGGTTCCGGCGGTGGTCCGGCGAGGCTTCTGCGGTGGTCCGACAAGGTTCCGGCGGTGGTCAAGGAGGAGCTTCTTCCTTCTCTTCCTTCTCTTCTTTCTTCTCTTCTCCTCTTCTCTTCTTGCTTGGGTCCCCTTTCAAGAGAAATGAGGGGTCTATTTATAAATTTTCTGGAGTGGCATGACCCATAAATAGGCAAGAGATCAGGAGTAAATGTGGAGTGGTTGGATGGACGGCCGATATTGAATCCCTTGATCATGGACCGTTCGTCAGATATTTGAAGGCCTTAATGATGTCGGAATTTGGAGATCTTAGGCTCGTTGGATTTGTCTCGTTGAGCCGCTCGATTCGACTATAAGCTCGTAAAGTTTGGAAACCGTTTCATAACTCAAGCTGTGGTTTGAACCTTCCAACAACGGTTCAGGTCCTTGATTTGTACTCATTTGGACTCGGATTGAGTTGAATTTGGTGTTGTTGGGTTCGTATTTCTGAGACGCTCGCTTCGATTATAAGTTTGCTAAAATCGGAGTTCGGATGGTTCCAATTTTAATTTTGAAAGTTTTCAACTTGATTTTGCCTCGAGATTCGTGCCCGATCAAGATAATTTCTTGAGGACATATCAATACTAATGTGTATCTGTTATGCCGGTCCAGCTTGGACCGGCTTATCCTGGACCGGCCCAGCCGGTCCAGACCTACGCGCGACGGAAGAAGGCGGACGGGAGAGGGGGAACCGGGGTGGACTCAAATTGATTTCAAATAGAAATTAAATGTTTTTGGAGGGAGAATGAAGGGTAGAGAAGTCCTTTTGCTTTTAATTTGAATTAGAGTGTATTAAATAGGGAGTTATGAGGAGTGGAGTTTTTTATCTTGTTTTTGAAAAGGAGTTTGAGTTCTAGGTCTTCTTGCTTGGGCTCTCGGCGTTGCCGGAGATTGTAGGAGAGTTGTTCTTCCTCTCGAATTGAAGAACATTGTATCGAGCTTTGGTTTTGATTGCCTACTAGTGGAATACAATCGTTTGCAATTGTTTTCCTACAAGTTTCTTCCCTATTTCCGCTGTTTTTGCGCTATTTGTGTGCCGATTTGGGTTAGGTTTGCTTGCGAACTCAAGTATTACCTTAGGGTTACTTGCGAACTCAAGTATTTCCTATCAAATTGGTATCAGAGCGAAGATCCGGGCGGTGGAGGGTGGTTTCTATCCACTATTCGCTGCAGATTTTGCTGATTTTGGGAAGGATCCGGAGGCATCTCGTCATTTTCCATGGCATCGAAGCGAGTAGAAGTCTTGGAGACCGAGATGGGGCAACTTAAAGCGGATCTGGAGGAGAAGATGGCCACATTGAGCGAGAATGTGGAAGGGAAATTCGTGGCGTTGGAAGAGATGATGAAGAAGTTGTTGGAAGGGCAAGCAAGGGCTGTGCCGGGGGAGGAAAGAGTAGAAGGGAGTGGGAGCAGGGGGAAAGAGAAGGTGAATCCAGACGAGGAAGAGGAGGTGGGACTGTTTAACAGCAGCGGGAGGATGCCACCTCGGGAGTCCATCAGGCGAGAAGAGCATGAAAGAAGGAGAGACTTCAGGGAAGAAAGAGAGGATGATTGGCGTCGCCGGCGGCCCGATCCAGTGGACCGGCCATGGGGAATCCAGAATCACCATGGCGGAGCGCGAGGGGAAGATGGCTATCGGCGACCGAGGAGGGATGATGAGCCCCGATATGGAGAGAGGGGAACTTGGGAAGACCCCATTGCATGGGACAGAGGAGGTCATGGGGGGAATAGGGCATACGGGGTGGACACGAGAGCCAGAAAACTGAAAATGCCCGTGTTCGAAGAAGGAAATGTGGATGAATGGATCCACAAGGTAGAGAGGTATTTTGCAGTAAATGGCCTGATGGAGGAGGAGAGATTGTTGGCGGCTAGCATGTGCTTGGAAGGGGCGGCTTTTTCATGGTTCAAATACATGGAGAAGTGGGATCCGGTGAGGACTTGGAGGGATTTCAAGGAGGCGATCAGGGAGAGATTTAGGGGGGGCAGCCCATGGGAGATATCAGAACAGTTCTACGCCCTCACTCAAGAGGGAACAGTGGAGGAGTACCGGAAGAAATTTGAGAGTCTGGTGGGTGACATGGAGGGATTATCGAACAGTACTCTGGGGGGAAACTTTATGAAGGGCCTGAAGCCAGAAATTAGAGATGCGGTGAAGGTAATGAGACCGAGGGACTTGAGGGAGGCCATGGAGTTGGCTCAACTGGTGGAGAACCAGAAGACCAACGCCCGAAGTTGGCGGAACAACCACTCAGGGGGTCCTACCAGGACAACTACCACTTACTTGGCTCCAAAAGGGCCAACCCCTAGTGTCCTTAGAGAAAGTGGGAAGGAGAAGAGCGGGGTGACCAGATCTGCTGGGAGTTTCAAGAGATTGACCGAGGAGGAGATGCAGGAGAAGAGGGCCAAGGGCCTTTGTTTTAGATGTGAGGAGAAGTTTGTTCCAGGGCACCGGTGCAAGGATCGCGCTCTTCGGGCTCTCACCGTCTATATAGACGAGGCGCCTGAGGAGGGTGATGCTTCAGATGAGGAGCAGATTGATCCCCAGTTGGAGGTAGCCGAGGTATCCCTCAATTCTGTGATGGGATTCACTCCTAGCCATACGATGAAGGTGAAAGGGAAAATCCTTGGGAGGGAGGTAGTAGTGTTGATCGACAGTGGAGCCACCCACAATTTCATATCCGCTCAGGTAGCGGAGGAGCTGGGAATGGAGCCTACTGAGACAGGCAGTTATGGAGTAATGATGGGGACAGGGAAGATTGAGTCCAGCACTGGGATCTGCAAGGGGGTGGAGATGAGACTACAGGAGATTAGGGTGGTGGAGGACTTCCTACCCCTGAGGTTGGGTAGCACAGACGTCATTCTAGGCATGAAGTGGCTACAGACCTTGGGTGAAACCAAGGTAAACTGGGGGACTATGGTGATGGAACTGATGGTAGAGGGAAAGAGGGTGAAGCTGAAAGGAGAACCACGATTATCCAGAGCTGGAGTGTCTCTCAGGTCGATGGTGAAGATGATCCATGAGGAAGGAGGAGGGTTCCTTGTGGAGTTGCAGAGCTTGGAAGATCGTCAGGAGGAGGAAGACAAACACATTCCTGTGTCAGTTCAGCCCTTTCTGAAGGAATTTGAGGATGTGTTCCAACCTCCGGTGGGACTACCACCTGACAGAGAACGGGAGCACCAGATTATCTTGAAAGAGGGGGTATCCCCTATCAGTGTGAGACCTTACAGATACCCTCAGATGCAAAAAGATGAGATTGAGAAGCTGGTGGGAGAAATGCTAGAAGGAGGGATCATTCAGCCCAGTGTGAGTCCTTTCTCTAGCCCAGTTCTACTGGTAAAAAAGAAGGATGGGAGTTGGAGGTTCTGTGTGGATTACAGAGCCCTCAACAAGGAGACAGTGCCTGACAAATTTCCCATCCCTGTGATTGACGAGTTGATGGATGAGCTACATGGAGCCGTTTTATTCACCAAGATTGATCTAAAGTCAGGCTATCATCAGATCAGGATGAGGAAGGAAGATGTGCAGAAGACAGCCTTCAGGACTCATGAGGGCCACTACGAGTTCCTGGTGATGCCTTTTGGCCTCACCAACGCACCAGCCACATTCCAGGCATTGATGAACCGAATCTTCAAGCCACACCTTCGCAGGTTTGTGTTGGTGTTTTTTGATGACATTCTCATCTATAGCAGGACCGAGAAGGAACACCTAGAGCACCTGAGAGTGGTGTTGGGGGTGCTGAGGGAGCATCAGCTGAAGGCCAATTTCAAGAAGTGTGACTTCGCTCAGGCACAAGTGGAGTACCTGGGGCATGTGATATCTCAGGAGGGAGTGGCTGCGGATCAGTCCAAAATAGAGGCAATGTTAGCCTGGCCTCAACCCAAGACCTTGAAGGGGCTCAGAGGGTTTTTGGGACTGACTGGCTACTACAGGAGGTTCGTGAGAGGATACAGCACCATAGCAGGACCGCTGACAGAACTGCTGAAGAAGGATAATTTTCTATGGGGGGAAGCAGCTTCTGAGGCTTTTGAGAAGCTGAAAAAGGCCATGACGACGGTGCCCGTACTTGCTCTGCCAGACTTCAATCAGGTGTTTGTGTTGGAGACAGATGCTTCAGGCTATGGATTGGGGGCAGTGTTGATGCAGAACCATAGAGCCATAGCTTACTTCAGTCAGATACTGTCGTCCCGGGCTAGGCTGAAGTCGGTCTATGAGAGAGAGCTAATGGCGATTGTGCTGGCCATCCAAAAGTGGAGACCCTATTTATTGGGCAGACACTTTATTGTCAGGACTGATCAAAGGAGCCTGAAATACTTGCTAGAGCAGAGGATGGTCACAGAAGAGCATCAGAGGTGGTTGTCCAAGCTGCTCGGATATGATTTTGAGATCCACTATCGGCCAGGATTAGAAAATAAGGCAGCAGATGCCTTATCACGCTGTATGGGGGAGCTCCAGGGAATTGCTGTATCAGTACCGGTTCTGATTGATTGGGGAGCCATCAAAGAGGAAAGCATCCAGAATGAGGAGCTAAGGAGAATCAAAGAAGAGGTGCTATCAGATGAAAACAGCCACCCAGGCTACTCAGTTGTGGGAGAAAGACTGTACTATCAGGGAAGGAGTGTGATCCCTAGGTCTTCCATTCATATTCCCCAACTGCTACAGGAATTTCATGGGAGTGCCATAGGAGGGCATTCAGGAGTGCAGAAAACATATAGCCGGTTAGCTGCGGAATTGTACTGGAAGGGGATGAGGAAAGACATAGAAGAAATGGTAGCTAAGTGCGATACCTGCCAGAGAAACAAGTACATGACGATGGCACCCGGGGGATTACTACAGCCCCTGGCCTTACCAGAGAAGGTTTGGGAGGAGATCACTATGGATTTCATTGATGGGCTTCCAAAATCAGAGGGATATACTGTTATATTTGTAGTGGTCGACAGGCTGAGCAAATATGCTCATTTCATTCCCTTAAGACACCCGTACACAGCGGTGTCTGTAGCAGCAGCATTTGTGAGGGAGATAGTCCGCCTGCATGGGGTACCAGAGTCTATTGTGTCGGATAGGGACAAGGTGTTCCTGAGTCATTTTTGGAGGGAGTTATTTAGGATGCAGGGCACAGTATTGAAGAGGAGCACAGCATATCACCCACAGACTGATGGGCAGACGGAGGTGGTGAATAGAAGCCTGGAGACATACTTGAGATGCTTTGTATCTGAGACACCGAAGCAGTGGGCCAAATGGCTGGCCTGGGCAGAATATTGGTATAACACCTCCTCTCACTCGGCTACCAAGATGACACCTTTCAGGGTGTTATATGGAAGAGACCCCCCACACCTGGTACACTATAGCCATAGGAGTACTCCAGTATCTGCAGTGGATCAGCATCTGAAGGAAAGAGATCAAGTATTGGATGAGCTCAAGAGGCATCTTCTCAGAGCCCAACAGATTATGAAGAAACAGGCGGACAGTAAAAGGAGGGATATACAATTTGGAGTTGGAGACAAGGTCTACTTGAAGATCCGACCATACAGACAGAGGACTATATCCCAGAGGAGAAATGAGAAGCTGGCAGCAAGATATTTCGGCCCTTTCGAAGTGGAGGAGAAAATCGGGGAGGTAGCATACAGGTTGAGGCTTCCTTCAACAGCCAGAATACACCCCGTTTTTCATGTATCACAGTTGAGGAAAGTGGTGGGGGAACATGCAGTAAGCCCAGAGCTGCCCAGCACATTGAGGGAAGACATGGAAGTGACACTGGAGCCTCTAGCGGTAGAAGGAGTGCGCATCAATAAAAAGGGGGAAAAGGAAGTGAAGATCAGGTGGAACGGCCTCCCAGATTATGAGGCCACATGGGAGCCATTGGAGAGGATTGCAATACAGCTCCCTGCCTTCCACCTTGAGGACAAGGTGGTACTTTGGGAGGGGGGTAATGTTATGCCGGTCCAGCTTGGACCGGCTTATCCTGGACCGGCCCAGCCGGTCCAGACCTACGCGCGACGGAAGAAGGCGGACGGGAGAGGGGGAACCGGGGTGGACTCAAATTGATTTCAAATAGAAATTAAATGTTTTTGGAGGGAGAATGAAGGGTAGAGAAGTCCTTTTGCTTTTAATTTGAATTAGAGTGTATTAAATAGGGAGTTATGAGGAGTGGAGTTTTTTATCTTGTTTTTGAAAAGGAGTTTGAGTTCTAGGTCTTCTTGCTTGGGCTCTCGGCGTTGCCGGAGATTGTAGGAGAGTTGTTCTTCCTCTCGAATTGAAGAACATTGTATCGAGCTTTGGTTTTGATTGCCTACTAGTGAAATACAATCGTTTGCAATTGTTTTCCTACAAGTTTCTTCCCTATTTCCGCTGTTTTTGCGCTATTTGTGTGCCGATTTGGGTTAGGTTTGCTTGCGAACTCAAGTATTACCTTAGGGTTACTTGCGAACTCAAGTATTTCCTATCAGTATCATTAGTTATAATTGATGATTTTAAATGTGCTGATAAAATATTATATATATATGAATTTTAGCATAGGAGCTTTTTTCGAGAGACTGTTTCTTATTTATTTGAACGTTCTCATTTGAGGGGGATCAAAGAGCAATAAATCCAACATAAGTCATGTTGCTGATATCGACAGTCAAAGCTGGCTTCAAAATCAATACGACAAGAATCAACCTTTTTATAGCGATGGATTGCATTGAGTTGGCATTAGTTTAGCATTGTGATAATTGTCAAAAGACTATATATAATCGAGTAACAATGCTTGAAGGATCATAATTAGGTGATTGTAGTTGCATGAACATAGCCGAGTAGTGATGTTTGGTTGATCATAGTTATGATCATAGTTAGGAGATAACAGTCAAGGGATTGTAATTGAGCGATGATAGTCATAAAATCATAACCAGACAATAGTGTTCAACAGTCATAGTTGGTTGAAGGTTGCCAATAAATCATAGTTTGGCTATTGTGTTCAAAAGGTTATAGTATGATGATGGTGGTTAGATAATCATAATTGAGATATGATGGATGGGGGATTGTAGTTGGACGATGGAGGTCAAATGATCATAGTCGTGTGACAAAGATAAATGACTATAATTGGTTGACATTAGTCAGAGTATTGTAGTTAGATGATAGTATTTGGAGGATGGTACTCAAATGATAGTGATTAAGAATTATAATTGGGCAAGAATAGTCGAAGGACCGAAGTCAATTGATAGTAGTCGGAGGATCGTAGTTAAGCGATAGTTATGAGGAGATTATAATTGAGAGACTATGGTGATAGAACAATAGTCATGCAATAAGTCTAATAACTATGATCATGAGGTGGTCCAATAATGACAGTCGTGCAATGGTTAGATGACTTTAATCAGATAGCGGAGGGTAAACTATGATGTTCCAACCATGATGATAAGATGTAATTTATATTACAATGGTAGTTTAATAATGGTGATAAGGCAGTAGTCCAATGACAATGATTAGGTGTTGATTCGATGATGGTGATCATACAATAATTCATTGAGAGTGTTTGATTGAAGCTCTAAGATTTTTTAAGCCTATGAGTTCTATTAAATGTCAAGCTAAGGATTTAAGCCTTAAGCTTGCTACTCCCTTCACGTAAAAAGTGAGGCTTATCTATAGATTTTTAAGCGTTGTATGCCCCATAAATATAGCGCAAATATGAAACATTACATCAATAACCCCGTACTAACTCCCTCATTTATAAGCACTTCGTTTAGCACTTAAGAGTCTTAATCATGTTAAAATTAGAAAATTATGAGCATGTTAGGATCATCTTAGTGAGAAGCTCAATTTAATTACATGCATATAAGATTTGGAGATATTTTCACCTTCCAATTAATATCTCTAACATTTTTAATTATGCTTTTGAATACCTGATTTGGGCTCATTGGAACTTGAATTGAACCACTTTTGATTTCTTGAATTTATCTTATCAAGACGTTCAATTCAACTATAAGTTTCTTGAAATTGAAATTCGGATGATTTATAATTAAAATTTGCAATTTTTTAGTTCAACCATACATCAAGATTCATGCTCGATCAAGCTTACTTTTTATGTTGTATCAACATGAAAAATCCTAAGCCCTTAACATAAACTTAGACTAACAATTAAGTTGTACACTATATCAATTATTTAACAAATATTAATATAAGAAATATATATATTACTTTTAACTTAAATTTAACAAAATTTCAAATTATTTTTGACATAAATTAGATTAGAAATTTTTTTATAATATTTGTTCTATCACCCTCTCTCTCTCTCTCTCTCTCTCTCTCTCTCTCTCTCTCTCTCTCTCTCTCTCTTCAAGTGTTAAAATATTCAAATACTGCTTAAAAAAAAACATAGTAGCCCTAATTAGGGGTGCAACCGAGTCAAGCAGGCTCGCGAGCTGGCTCGGGCTAGACTTGTTAATGGGCTCGACGAGCCGAGTTTATCGAGCTCGTGAGTCGAGCTCGAACACGAGTTCGAGCTCGAACGCTAAACGAGCTCGGACATTGGATTGGTCGACTCGATGGCTCGTCGATTAGCTCGTAGGCTTCACGAGAGCGGGACCGGGTCGCGTCTGCGGGAGCTAGGCAGCGAGCGTGAGCAGGAGCTTGCGCGATTGCAGGAGCGGGTCGCGTCTGCCGGAGCGGGAGCGGGAGTGGGATTCACGAGAGCAGGAGAGGGATTCACGTACGAGGCAGCCGTTCGACTTGACTCGTTTCGTGAGACGAGTTGAGCTCGAGCTCGAGTTCGATATTTGACAGTCGAGCTCGACTCGAACATCCCGTGGCCCGAGCTAGACTCGACTGATTTCCACCCCTAGCCCTAATTAACAAGTGGTCCATGAATGAAAAAATTAAAATCTCAAATCCATATCCCGATGACCCAAACGAGTAGTCCTTGGACAGAACTCGGTTATTCCTAACCATGGCGGGCAGAGCCTTTTTCTGCCATCACCAAGGCCTCGTCGCCATCACTCCCTTCTCATCAATCTGCCGCCGCAACGGTTTCCTTACTCCAAACCATTTGCGCCGCCTCCGCCGCTCTTCGACGGCGGCGCCGGCTGCCATATCGACCTCCACCTGCCTCCGGTGCAGTCTCGGGCCCGAGAAAGAGAGCACGAACGCCAACAAGGTAGAGTCTTTCGTGTTGACGACGCCTCTATACTACGTTAACGCCCCTCCCCACATGGGCAGTGCCTATACGACCATCGCAGCCGATGCCATTGCAAGGTTTCAGGTTCGCCGTTGGTTTTACCGTTCTTATTTTCTTCTTTGAATTAATGAACAAGGTTCCTATGGGATTGAGAGTATTTTCCATCTTTATTGATCAAAAGGCTCTTTTTTTTATAAAAAAATATTTATAATTCACATTGAAGAAAGGCAGGTCCTTTATTAATTCTCGGTTTGAGCATGTTAGTGCATTTTTATTGTGGTGTCCGTTGGCTGTTCATAAGGCTGTTGCTGATCTCTGAATCTAACAGTGGAAGTCAAAAAAATTGTGTCGGTATCCTCCACTGGAATTATATTGCCATTATTTTTAAAAAATTATCACTACTATAAATTTTCTTTAATTTTGAATTCACCATTTGTCTACTTGAATTCAAATTGAAAAAGGAGGGGGCGGCTAGGGCTTGGGAGGGAAATTAGATTAGAAAAACTTTTGTATTAAAGAACAAGAGAGGATTATGAGGGATTGTGTTTTGATTGATTGTAATTAGAATTTCTTGGCGACTTGGGCTTTAGACTCTCTTGTCTAGAAATTTGGGAGAAACGATCCTCCTCTCGAATTGAGGATCAATTGTATCTTGCTTTGAGTTTTGCTTCACTTTGTTTCCACTACCACAATCTATCTTTTCTAGATTGATTTTTCTTGCTGTTTTGAACCAATTATTGCTAGGGTTGCTTGCGAACTCAAGTAAATCGGATAGGATTACTTGCGAACTCAAGTATTTCCTATCATTGTCCCAGCATAGAATTTTGTCTGTTGCATCTGGTGCTAATGACTATTGATTTTATAATACATTTAGCACCCTGACAACATGAATATTGAACTTTTTAGCAGGCCAGTAATAGCATTTATTCGCATGCTGCTTCATAGTAATATAACTTGCCTTTTTTCTATTAAATTTGGTAGCATCAAAGAAGCCTTTTCTCCTATTCTCTTGCACCAGAGGTTACTTGGGAAGAAAGTAATATTCATCACTGGAACAGATGAGCATGGAGAGAAAATTGCCACTGCTGCAGAGGCCAATGGCAGAAGCCCAAGAGAGCACTGCGATACAGTTTCGGATGCCTATAGAATTCTCTGGAAAGATGTAAGTTCCGCTTTACCTTTAAATCTTCAGTGCATAAAATACATGTGAAAGGATTATCATATTTTCTTAATTAACCACAGCTAGACATAGCCTATGATAAGTTCATTCGCACTACTGATCCGAGACATGAAGGCATTGTGGAGGAATTCTATTCAAGAGTGTTTAACAATGGTGACATATATAGGGCTGACTATGAGGGGCTCTATTGTATCAACTGTGAGGAATACAAGGTAAAGCTTCATCTTTTTTGGCTCTATCACTATTTATTGTTTGTATGATTTTATTGCACAACAATCTTTCTGAACTTATCTGATGTAATTATCCACTTCTTTAGGTTAAAGTAGTGCCATGTTTCACATAAATATATATATATATATATATATATATATATATATATATATATATATTTTTTTTCTATAACATGGCATTAAAATTCTACTGATATCACCACTCTTCTCAACAAATTATATATATTTTTAATATTCCTCTGTGAAATAATGTAGGATGAGAAAGAGTTGCTTGCAAATAATTGTTGCCCGATGCACTTAAAGCCGTGTGCCCTGCGCAAAGAAGATAATTATTTTTTTGCCTTGTCTAAGTATCAAAAAATGTTGGAAGAATACTTTAAAAGTAATCCAGACTTTGTGAAGCCAGCATTTCGGTTGAATGAGGTAAGAATTTTAGAGCGTCGTATGTCATTTTATTTGTTGATTTTTGTCTGGTCTTATTCCCTATGTTTTTAAAAGTAGTGCATTTAGCTTAATTTTGTCAGTATTCATGGTTGATTCCTAGACCTTATTAAAAGCTATTTCCTCTTTTATATTTTATCATCTTGTTCCTTAGAGTTGCATATTTATCATCTTTTTCCGTAGAGGGAGTCTCAGCACATTCCATACAAATGTCACCATCTCCTACTTGTGCATGGCTTCCTCTAGAGGAAATTTGCATATCAACCTGCGGATCAGATGTCTGCTTGTAATTTTGCATTTTTTTTGTTTATAACTTCTAGCCATGAATTACCTTGAGTCTTGACTATTGAAGCTACAAATTAATTTTGATTTAGATAGCTATTTAGCTTCCATATTTAAGGGTTTGTTTGGGACAATTTTTTTTTTTTATTACATTGCTTTTCAGACTACTACCACAGTTTTGTTTGGCTACTACATTCTCGTAGCTTTAAAAAAAAATTCTATATTAGGAAATTAGTTTTTCAATAGATTTTCAAAAAGTTTTCCTAGTGGGTAATATTTTTGAAAGAACTCATTACACTATATGTTATATTGCATACATATTATTTTATGCAAGTGATATAATAGATTGAATTTTTATATGAAAGCATGAAGCATGACAAAATAAGTATAAGTTCTTAATTTTGAAGTCTAATAAATATCAAATTAGGAAAGGTTGACTATGAGATGATATGATACATGCATTGCAGGTGGGGCAAAAAGGACTCCATATATGAACCTGCATTGCATGTGGGGCAAAAGGGACCAAGAAAGAGGCAAAAGTGGCCTCTACGTACTTCAATGACAATGATGTCGGGTTTACCTGAACACCATTGAACATTCTTATAAAAACTAACTATATGAAAAATAATAGATATATCCTTAGAAGACTAATTGTGATATTTTGTACAGGCTTCAAATGAATTAAAAGATGATCCTAAATATGATTTTATATTATTTTATAAATATTTATGATTTGATTCAGTTATGATTTTAATTATGTTATTTTTTATAATCTTGTATTTAATTATTTATTTAAATTGCATAATTTTATGAGCTTTATAGCTCACAAGTTTTATAATGACTGTTATTATAGAGAAATGTAAGGAAAAATGTTGGAGCAGATTAGGCTTAGGTTAATAAATATTTAGGTTTTAATGTTTAGCAATGTTTATGAGTCTTCTTGTGAGATATGTAACCTGCCAAAATTGTGTTACTATATTTGGATTTTATTAGTGACTCTGTAATTACTTGTGTGATGTAATTGAGACTATTTAGATGCTTCCGTTTATTCAGAACATATGTGGTACTGTAGTTGGAGTATATACATTCATATGGAAATGCTTAGAAGCATTATATGTTGAGAATTTTGAATGTATTTCTCTGTGACAATCTGCATTACTGGTAGGGATATTATGGGGTGTTACACAATTGAAGTCATTGAGAATGATTGATGACAAATGTCATTGACAATCAATATAATTTTTTTTTAATGTGAGTTTTTTTATTGATAAGCATGGACACTTATTTTGTTTTCCATACTTTAAACTTGTAGGTGAGTTTATTTATGATTAAATTGTTCAATATTTATATGTGTTTTAGCAATCAAACAAGAAATTATGTACTGTGTAGTACTTTTCTGTTGACTTGATGTTTTAACAATCTTACAACTTTCAATTGTTTTGTGTGGACCTACTGTTATTAATTTCTAATATGTTGATGATAAGAATGTAGAAGCATATGAGAGGAGCTGTTAGCCAGTTACCATAATGATGAAGAGGATGAGGACAATGACTATAACTTATTAGATGATAGATAGTAGTTTATAAACGGTGATTATGAGATGTATGAGAATGACGAGTTATTTGAAAATAGTATAAATCATTCTATTGAATTTGCAGGCAATATAAAAAAGGGAAAGGAGAAGATTGGAGTTCAAAATAAAAATTTTAATAAAAAAATGAATAGAAATAATTATGAAATTGATTGTATGGATTCCAATATTGACATTAGTATTTGTTGTGGTGATGAGGATGATCACACTAGATAGCTAGCTTTCAATTTAAATTTTGATTGTGAGAAGCATATGTTTGAAGTGGAAATATTATTCAATAGCAAGGAAGAATTTAAAAAGGTAGACCATAACTGGTCAATTGCTAGTGGAAAAGCAATAAAATTTAAAAAAAATGATAAAAGATGATGCGAGTTATTTACAGGAGACCTAACTGTCCTTTACTCTACATATCAAAGCATGAAAGAAGTCATTCATGACAGGTGAGATCATTGGAAGAGCATACATGTTCATGGAGCTATCATAACAAAACATTAACATCAACAATTATAACCAAGAAATTTGTGAATAAAGTTAGAATTAATCCACATTACAAGACAAAACTTTTCATAAGAGATATTATGAATAAATTGAAGTTGTGTTGCAATTCGGGGCTTAATCGTATATTTTGATGATTACAAATATTATTGAATGATTAGTTACCTATTCCTGTTTTATACATTGTATATTTTCTTGTGTGTCACTAACCATTTTAAGTTGGAGTGTTAATATTTTATCAGACTTGAAATCCGACCCAAAAAAATTTCGGGTTCGGGTCAACCCGTTTGCCATATGGGTTGGGCTCGGATTTGAGATTTTGACCTATTTTTTAAAATTGGCTCAGGTTCGAGGTGACCTAGAAACACGAAGGTGACCCGAATTGACCCAGATTCCCACCTCGACCTCCTACTCCCATGCTCGCGATAGCTCTCCAGCGCTAGTGACCGAGTAGGATGTTGGCCGCCCGCGCTTGCCCTCCCGTAGTCTCATGCTCGCATCCACACTTGAACGGCTGGATTCACGCTCGCTCCCGCACCCTAGCTCGCTTGCTCGTGATCCCTTCACCTGCACGCGGTCACACGTCCTCACTCGACTAAAAAATCCCGGGTTAGCTGGTAACCCAGCGGGTCGGGTCCAGGTCTAAAGTTTTGAGCCATTTACAAAACCAGGTTGGGTTAATGTCAACCCGTTTGGACCTGGGTCAATTCCGGTTCGACCCGAATATCCATTTTGACACCCCTAATTTTAACTGCAACATATACCAAACATAATTGAAGAATCAAAACTCAATATAGTATAGCGTTAGGGTATAAGTGAGTTTGTGTTTGATAGAGTTTGTAATTTTTATTATTTTTTAGTTATTTTATGTACAAGGTGTTTTTGGCTAAGCAACCAGGCACACACTCACAAGAGGGAGAGAAATTGAACACTTGAATTTTTTTGTAAATCGTACTGTACAGTCTGTTTAAATTAAATTTAATTAAATTTTTAATGAAGTTAGATTAATTAAATTGAGTTATAACTAATCGTAATGTATAACTATCAAATTGTACATGACGACCAACTATTTCTAGAAACCTCGCCTTTAATTTTTTGTTTCTTAAATTAGGCAAATTTGAAATTTGACTTGATCGTATTGTACAAACCATTTCGTACTGTATGAATATTAATTAAAATTGTCTAATTTAATACCGAGAATTAAGGAATCAAATCAGGATCATATCTTAATTAATGATCGTACTGTACGATCGCCATGTACAGGACGATCAAATAGAGAGTTTGCTGGATGATCTGTGACTCGATATAACTAATTGTACTGTATGATTGTACATTGTACAAGATGAATAAAGTTGACAACTGAACTAGTCATACTATACGATCATTCTATCGTACTATACGATTAAAGCAATTAATTTAAGAATTAATATTTTAATTTAAATAGCCTATTTTAGTTTTTCATGAGAAACTTTTTGGAGGTCATGGGTTGAGTAGTTAGAGACATTTTCTTTTGAGAGAGAGTTTTGGAGTGCCTATATCACAAGGGAGAGAGAGGACGTGAAGTTGAGGGAGAGTTTGCCTCAAGGGAGTCAAGGGGCATGAGGGAATTCACACGGTTGCTTCGGTTAGCTTGCACCTTGGGTCCTTCTGTTGTGTTTGATGGAGCTCTTGGAGAAGAGTTATTGGAAGAAAAGTCTTTGCCCGAAAAGCTTGCTAGACGAGAAAGCTAAGGATGACATCTCCGTCATGCCGATAGGTGGAAGGAGGTACGGACATCTCTGCTGTAGCGAGGAGCTAAAGGAGGGATGACATATCTGTTGGGGTGGAAGGCGGAAGGAGGGATGGCGTTTCCACCTAGCCTGAAGGTGGAAGGAGGGACGACATCTCCACCGTAGTGAGGAGCTGAATGAGGGACGACATCTCCGTCGTAGCAAGGAGCTAAAGGAGAGAGCAGCATCTCCACCGTAGCGGAGAGTTGAAGGAGGGAGTGGGAGTTAAAGGAGGGATCGACATCTCCGCCGGAGCGAAGAGCTAAAGGAGAGATGACATCTCCGCCAGGCCAAGAGGTGGGAGGAAGCAGATTCTTTCGGACTCTGTAAATGCCATTCTTCACCTGGTAAGGCCGTAAGGGAGAACCTCCGCCTAGCTGTGAATTAAAGGAGAGTCACTTTAGTGCAATACCTAAAGAGAAGGACCTTTGGGGAGTGTACGTAAGTTGATTTTGACCAAACCACTATAAATTTGGTTTGTGTATTCTTTACTTTCTTGCAGTTTATTTTTCTCACTTTGGTTTATTTTTTGTTATCTTTATGAAATATTTTTGAGTGATAAAATTTGTGGTGAAAATTTTGTTTTGAAATAAAAAAGGAAAAAATAAAAATATATTTGTTTTCTAAAAGTAAAAAAAAAAAATATTTACTTTTGATTTTGGTTTAAATATTTTATTCTTGTAAATGTTTTCAGATATCTCATTTTGATCTTAAGTAAAAGATTTTTTAAAATATCAATTCATCCACTTCCCCCTCCTCTCCTCATCCTAATGTGCCATAAGCACTTTCAAGTTGCATGTGTCAAAGTTATAACCAAGGAAAGCTATGATCAAGGCTCGAAAATTGGTGTACATAAATTTTGGAATTAAATGGATTGGTCTTGTCTCCATGCGTGTACCGCAATCAATATGAGAGAACATCATGAGGATTTTGTTCACAACTTTTACATTGTGGATAATCATAGGATAACTTATGAGTTCAACATTATGCCTATTAATGTGAAGAACAACCTAGAAGTACTTGGTCATATCAATTACCACGTAAATACAAGAAACCTAAGTAGGAGGGGCTGTCCACCAAAGCTGTGAAGAAGAGGTCCACATGAGCAAGAAGATAATTCACAAAGAAAAATCTTATGTAGGTCAATTGTAGCCCAAGTTGTGATAATAAAAAGGAAAAAATAAAAGAAACCCTTCTTACTCAAACACTTCAAGTAGATAATAACCTATAATATAATGCAATATCATAGGATGGCTTGCATCTTCAAGAATAAAATTTAAACAATAGGAATGAATTAGTAAATGAATATATTGCACATTCACCATTGATTTAAAAGATAGGCAAATGAAATAACATATAATTTTACTTTATTACGTTTCTTCGATTCAATCTACATATCTAGATTGATATTGTAGCTCACGAACATGACTAATATTGAGTGTGTGCACACAAGGATTGTCAAACAAAGGGCTATTTGTGCAAGCAAAATTTTATAAACACATGCAATTCAATTTTGTAACTACTAATTTGGCATTGTGTTTGTTAGTTAGTCCATACATCCAAAAGAAAGAACATCGGCAAGCTTGGAGGATACCATACACAATGAAGTTTTTTTGTATTACCTTGCATTTTCATATTTTAAAGGACATCATTAGGAGGCTCTTTCTTTTGTAACATGATATTTTGAGTTTTGTAGTTAATGATACCATTTTTGTAAAAGTATTTTGAAGCTTTGTAATCAATGATGACACTTTTTATAACAAAGGTTATGAAATTCTGTATGATCTATCTTTTATTAATTATTCACTCTTGTTATTTAATTGCTTAACTTTTATTATGAATTTTGTATTTATTTTTATATATAAATGATAAAAATATAAAAAAATATTATAATCTTACATACATCATAATATTCAAAATGTCCTCACATGTAACCATTGGGGTTAATTTAACTATTACTTTCGGTATTGGGATCAAATTGAATATTTTCTAATAGTCGGAGGACTATTTTGGGTCATCAACTCATTATTAAAGGCAGAGACTAAATTGGTCATTTATTAATAGTCGGGGACTATTTCAGGCTTTTACTTTATTTTAAATTATAACATCTTTTGTGTTGGAAAATAGGAAAACTCTATTCAAATACATAGTGCAAAAATTAGAAAATAGAAATGAAGTCCAACACATAAAATATGATAATTTTTTATAGGTTCATTCAATTGATGGTTGCGTCCTATAGCCTTGGCTACGTAGCTCTCTATTGATTATGGAAAATTACAACATTAATTTCTCTCATACATAAGATGACATCCCCCCTCTTTATAAAGAGAAAATCTTGGACAACAAAAGATCTAAGAAAAATTTTAAAATATCCTTAATTAAATAACCTCATATATTAGTTATTGTTATCAAATCTATGTAGTGCATTTTCTTCGTATGGCAAAAATTAGATTCCACGACTCACTTTGCATTGCTTATTGCAAGAATTTCATGTTTTTGACACAAGGGTTATTTAGGTTGCTTTATTATGTCCTTTTTCTTGGCATCCATTGATGGTTTTTTTGTTGTTGTTGTTGTTGGTTTTGTCTCAAGTCGTTGAATCTTATCCTATATCAGGTGCAAGGCTGGATAATCAGTGGCTTGCGAGATTTTTCGATATCACGTTCTTCGGTTGAATGGGGAATACCTGTGCCAACTGATGATAAGCAAACAATCTATGTTTGGTTTGATGCTTTATTAGGGTAAGATCCTCGTTCAAGTATTGATATCATAAGTGTTAATGATGCTATAACTTGATTGGTCTTGCACTGAGAACATCATCAGTATCAGCTTTATCATCTCTACATCCTTACCATTATAACCCATATTCTAAGTATGTTGGGACAACTTTATGAATCTTCCTTCCCCATTCATGCATATTGAGGGCTACATGAGGTGACTTTATATTGGCAAAACTTTTTGCATTTGTAGGTTTTCTTTGTTGACCCGTTACTATTCAACTCATATTAATTTTATCTAATGGCTTATCAGTGCATCTTACAACCCCAATTGTATATTCCTCTCTACTGAATTTTTTTCACAACATTATCTTCAAGTAGGTGTTGTCATCACATTTTATGTTATATATTAATTTGTTGTTTAATTTTATTCAATTTAAGTTCACCTTACATCTATCTTTTCATTTTTATTTATGCCAAATCAACTTGGCTATCAGGGATTTATTTGTCTCTGAATACTCGGATCCATATAAGAATGCTTTTTTTTATTAGTTGAGTTAGCTTTGTGAAGCTATTCTTCTTTCATTCTCTTATTTGCTTACTTTTTTACTTGCAGTATCCGCCCAAATTAGTTAGTTGGGACATTTTTTTTCTTTACGATAGTTCCAAATTTATTTTACTATCTTGTCTGACTAGTGGAGAAGGGTTGATCAACTGACAGTTTTCTCATCTTGTATTTGGAAGGCCTTCGATCTTCTATATGTTCCAAGGCTACCATCAATATTTTGTAGAATGTACGGATAATGCTTAGTCTCTTGTTTACGTGCTTGTTTCCTTTGTTCCTGTAAAGGAGTATAGAAGCTCCAACTGCTGAACTCTTTTTGAGACTCTTCCTATTTCCATCAATGATTTCCATGTTTAGAAATTTGCAGTTATCAGCTGGTGCAGTAGCTATCATCGTCATCGTGGGTTGCTTTATAAGGCTTATCCCAAGTATTGGGGGTCGGTTTTGTGTGAAGACTTAGGTTTTGTTTGGGACGGCTTTCTTACTGCTTTTTAAAGTAGCTTTCTAGTAAAAAATTTTAATTTTTTACTAGAAAATTGCTTAAAGAAGTAGTAAGAAAGCTGTCCCAAACGAAGCCTTATTTGCCAATCCTTTCGGTAAGAGTTGTCTGAATTTGGTTAGGCCTGATTGCAATCTTTCCAGTACTGCAGAACCAAACTTAGATCAGCTACATGGTTTCAGTTCTGCGACTCATTTGGCTTCGGACTTTCCATAATAGTTTGGCTCATAACACATCTTTCAAGTTTTCATTTCTAAATCAAACGACTGACGTATTTAACTAACACAACGTCAAACATATAGCTTCATAATCATCAAGCTAGTCAGCTTAAATAGTTGACCGTTCAATTTTTTTAAGCGCACCACTACTATCTACAAGCTCATGTGATGTGATACATGCAATGAGTTTACAAGAGATTAACAAAAAAAAAAAAAGAGATTAACAAGAGAATTTAATAAAAGTTGTCCATCATAAAATTATGCGTCAAATCAAAGTAAGATGCTATAAATTCGCAGTCTTCTACCTGCTTAGGCAAAGAAATGCATGAAGGTTAACCATGACGTTATTAATCAAATACAAAGGCAAATGTAATGAAATAGCTTATAACACTAATCCGAAATTTAATATTGAGATATTCACCTTGAGGGTTTACTCACTCAACTATTCTAGGGTTAGCGGAAGAAGATTCTCCACACTAGAATTGAGAGCACCACTAGGAAGAAAGGGCCTAGGAACTTTGTCGTTGGAGAGGTAATCGGCGGCGGTTGGATTTGTCGACGTCCAAGCTTAGGTCGAAGAGGGGAGATTGCAAGAAGCTCGTCCGACCATGATCATTATAAACAAAGCCATGGTCGATGTTGGGATCGGCCATGCACTAGCATGAGACTAAGAGAGACTTGGAAGTCTTGGCTTCGTTGCGTAGAATTTCCTCAAGCGAGAGAAGCAAAACCAAAATACAAAATAGGAATGTGGGAGAGAGAAGGTCGGTCACTCCAAAGGGGAGAAACTTAGGCTTGGTGAAGTGGCGGTAAGGTGAATTGATGAAGAGTGGAGAATTATTTTAGGGAAAGAGAAATCTGAAATTTAATTTCATATTTTTTAATTAGAGAGGGAGGAAAAATTAATGCGAATTCAAATCCCCTGAATTAAGGCTAGAGGCCGGCGGTTATGGGAGGGGATTAAGGGAGCATTAATTGGGATATGAATTGGATTGGAGAGAGAAATTATGAGGGAGAGGGGGGCCCGGCCATGTAGAGAGGGGAGAGAGGGATTTTTGTGTTTAATATGTGGGGCCTAAGTAAGTTAATGTAATTTTAATCAAATCTAAATTTAATTTCAGATTTGATTTAAATAATAAGAAACTTCCAAATGGGACTTAACTCTCATAGGAAGGAATTTGAAATTCAAAATAGATTGATTGCCAACAAGGATTCTTTCCTAAATCACATAGAAGTAATTTATGAAAGTAATTATGTCAAAATTTGAATTTCAAAATTCAAATTTGGGAGACTATGGATGATGGGCCGACGGGTTGAACAAGCAGAGGGGGAGATGGGAGGGCCGGCCGGCGGCTGGACAGGTGGCCGGTGGTTTGGTCGGCCAAGGAGGCAGGCGGACAGGTGATGGGGGCTCGGTTTTGTGAGGAGGGGAAGGGGAAGGGTTGTAGGAGACCGGCGGGCTATGTTGCACGGATACGCCTATTTATGAGGCATATTGTATCGGACACGTGTCAGATACGGATACGCCTCTGATACGACACGGATACGTGTCGGATATGACTTTGCCGTGTATAATTAAAATATTATTTAAATTTGATCAGACATGCGTGTCCTATTAAAAAAAGGAGCCGCAATTTGCCCTATTCATTTCGGCTATCCACTTGACTATTCATTTATGCGGCTTAAACATTTTGGCGAGCTAGGTTTTTCGTTTTCGCACAGGTGTTCGTCTTCTTCGTTATAGTCGAATGAGCGGCTCGACGATGCTAGCATAGAAACGGACAATATCATCCTTCGTCGACAAAGAGGCTTAACGACGCGAGCATTAAAGCCGACAGAATCCTTAGTTGACGGAGCGACTCGACAACACGAACAGTGAAGGCGACGTGAGCATTGAAGGTTCGTTTTCTTCATTTTCATTTTTTAATCATAGACTCGGTACCGGAACTCAGTATCGCTCGGTACTGCTTGGTACCGCTTGGTACTCGGTACTGCTCAGTTATCAGTATCGCTCGGTACTGCTCGGTACTCGGTACTGCTCAGTACTGCTTGATACCGCTCGGCACTGGAACTCGATATCACTCAGTACCATTGTTTAAAATTGCGCAATATAAGGCTTGCCTTGAGGCCCGCCTTTGTGCAATTCCAGTGAAAAATGCCTCAAGTTTCTTTTATGAGGCTAACGCCTCAACTTTGCTGAGGCCCGCCTTGAGGCTCGTCTCGTCTCACTGGTGTGAGGCTTACGCCTCACTCTTATATATGTATATATGTATGCATATCATGATTTAAAATTACACAATAAGAGGCGCATCAGCGCAATTTTAGACTTTTAAGCCTCAAAGCCTACGCAATGAGAGCTGGTATTGAGGCGTACGCCTATTGTTCACTGAGGCGCGCCTTTCACCTCATGTTTTAGAGGCGTCCGCCTTTTAAAATAAAAAAATTCGTAACCTGATAAGATTCCACAATTGGTTTGTCTGCTCGGTATCGCTTGGTATCGCTCAGTATCGATAGGTACATGCTCGGTACTGGTTGGTACCACTCGGTACAATAATACCTGGTAGGCTGGTACCGCTAGGTACATGCTTGGTACCGCTCGGTATCTTTCCATACAAATGACTTATGAATTTTAAAAATAAGCAGAACTTCAAAATTACTCTTATAATAAAAATTAGGCCCCTTGGACCCTCGGCTGCCTGACATATTGTTATATTCATTGCTATTTATTTTTGGAATTATATGTTAATGAAAAGAATACTGTAATTTGAGAAAGATAGAATTTGAGTTGAACTATATTTCATATTGTCTTGTTATTGGGATATTTTGATTTCACTTCATATATTGTGCCTTTTTTATGTTTTATATTTTTTACTCATTAGTATATAAAAAATTTATCATTTTATGTTACACAATCTTTTGATTTTGAGGCTTACGTCTCAAAACGCCTTGAGGCTTACGCCTCGCCTCATGAGCAAAAAACGCCTCATTACTCAATTACGCAATTTTAAACATTGCTCGGTACTGCTTGGTACAGAGGGGTACCGAATGGTACCAAGCAGTACCGAGAAGATAGAGAAAACTTTAAAGCAACTCTTACAATAAAATTTTGTTCTGGGGGAACTGCCCCTTGACCATGCAACCTGACCGAGCAGGTCGAACCCTGCCATGGACTCCGGCATAAGCGTAACATATCTACACTTTTAATTATAAATTTTCATGTCTCAAATTCATGTAGATTAATTTGTGTCGATCCTTCGTAGGATAATGAGCTATAGTGGTGTAGGAATAGGGTCTACTGATGGTCCATCAGAGGCAAATATTGTGATACGCATGTGCCGGCCCAGGAGGGGCCGGCTGGACCGGTCCAGCCCGGACCGGTCCAAGTCTACACGAGGTGGAACCGAACAAGGCGGGCGGGACCGAGCGGAACGAGCCAATCCGACGGAGGCCAAGGAAGAGTTTTGGGAGGGAAATTTTGAATGCGAGGGGCTGTTTAGACATTTTATAAAACACCTTTATGGTTAATTAGGAGGTTAGGAGGAAAATGGGGGATTATCTTGAATTTGAATTGTTTTGAGATATAGGGTTGGTGTTCTTAGGCTCTTGGCTACGCCGGAGATCTTGAGAGAGTTTTTCCTTGCTCTCGAATTGAAGGAAAGTGTATCTTGCAAGTGCTTTTCATCGTCTAGTGGAATAAAAGTGTTTGCTTCGTTTTTTCTACGAATTTCCCTATGTTCTCTCAGTTTTCTTGGTGTTTTTGCTGTTTTTCCGCTGTGGACCGCAGTAATCATCTGGATCTATTTCAGTTTTGGCTAGGAACACTTGGGAATCCAAGCGTTTCCTATCATATTGAAGATAACAAACCTCTATGGGGTTATGTGACAAAAATAGATAAAACGTTAGAAGGGGGTGGCAATATTGCATTCAAATGCAATTTTTGTAATATCACATACAAATGATCATATTATAGAGTGAAAGATCATTTGTTGAAGATTAGTAGTCATGAAATTAAAGTATGCATGAATATAAGCTCATCACAAATGACTGAATTACAAAGAAAAATCAGTGAAGCTGAGCAAATTAGTAAAAAAGACATTCCAAAACATATTCTACTTCCAAACACTCATGCTTCATAACCTTCATCATCTTATTCAATTAGAAGTGATGACAATACTATTAATAAGGGGCCTTTTCGGATGGAGGGATTTGAACCAAAAAGAAAAAATATGTTGTAGATAGTGCTTTGGAGAAAGCATTTAATTTATAAATGAGAGAACAACTAGTTGGGGAAGTAGCTAGAATGTTTTACTCAGTTTGACTTCCTTTTAACCTAGCAAGGAATCAACATTACAAGTATGCCTTTACCTATGCATGCAATAATAATCTTGCAGGATACGTGCCACCTGGATATAATGTCATTAGAACGAAGTTGTTGCAAAGAGAGAGGGATAATATCATAATATTGATTAGTTGCTCGAGCTTACTAGAGGAGTTTGGAAGAAAAAAGGAGTTACTTTGGTTTATGATGGGTGGACAGATCTACAAAGAAGACCACTTATCAACTTCATGGCTATAATAGAGAGCTGTCCTATGTTTATCAAAGCTGTAAACTACGAAGGACAGTTCAAGGAAATTTAATCAAAGAAGTTATCATGATGGTGGGGCCTTCAAACATCATCTAGGTCATTACTGATAATGCACATGTTTGTAGAGTTGCAGGTCTACTTGTAGAGCAAGCCTATCCTCATATTTTCTGGACACCATGTGTTGTGCATACGCTTAATCTTGCATTGAAGAACATTTGTGCAACTAAGAATACCGAGACAAATGAAATCACCTACAATGAATGTCATTGAATAACAGTGATTGCTGGAGATGCAGTTGTAATTAGGAATTTTATTATGAATCACTCCATGAGACTCTCTATGTTCAATGATTTCTCTAATTTGAAGATGCTTGTAGTTGCTGAAACTTGGTTTGCCTCGGTTATAGTTATGTTGAGAAGATTCAAAATAATAAAAAATGCTCTTCAAGCTATGGTGATCAATGACAAATGATCATGTTATAGGGAAGATGATGTTATAAAGGCTAGATATATAAATGAGAAGCTTTTAGATGATTTATGGTGGGATGAGATTGAATACATCATAAATTTCACATATACAATTTATGAGATGTTGAGAGTAGCTGATACGGATAAGTCTTGTTTACTTCTCATTTCTGAGATGTGGGATTCAATGCTTGCCAAAGTAAAAGAAATTATATATAGACATGAGAGGAAGGCACTTTATGAAGACTCAAGCTTCTGGAATGTTATTTATGCTATTCTAGAAGATTGGTGGAGCAAAAGTAATACACATTTATATTGCTTGGCTCACTCACTAAATCCCAGGTAAATTTCAACATTTTTCATTATTAATTAACAATTTTTTGTTTAGTAATTTCAACATTTTTTTTATTATTTCATTTTAATATTTTTTGAAGAGATTCAACTAAAGAATGACTTCAAGAGGATCCTCAAAGAGTTTCTCCACAGAAAGATTTAGACATTTCAAATATGAGGAAGACATGTTTGAAGCGTTGTTTTCCAAATGAGGAGGAGAGAAGAAGTGTTAATATTGAGCTTGCTAAATTTTTTGGTTATTTAGAGGACTTTGGTGGCCAAGAGTCATTGCGTGATAGGTGGAGAATTGATCCGAAAAATGTGGTGGATTATACATGGAGCTTCAGCACATCTACTTCAAACAATCGCCATAAAATTACATGGCCAAGTTTCATCCTCATCTTATTGTGAAAGAAATTGGAGCACATACTCGTTCATCCAATCAATGAAGAGAAATAAAATTACTCCACAACAGGCTGAAGATTTAGTTTATGTGCATACAAACCTTCGGCTTCTCTCAAGGAAAACTCCAACTTATATAGAATGAGACAATAGGATGTGAGATGTTGCTGGAGATGGATTGAATCTCTTGAGGATATGCGAATATTAGAAATTGCTAATCTTTCACTTGATGAGCCTGAATTAGAAGCTATGATATTTACTGAAGATGATATAGAAACTCAAAGACAAACCACTGAAGAAGCTAATCCTATCATTCCTTCTATTGAATAGTTGAAATTTTATGTGTTGTACAATTTATCTTCTTATTTTTGTTGTTGTACTAGACATTTAAATATTTAATGCTTATTTTTATTTCAATTTTTTTGTCATTTCAAATATTACACTTTGATTAATTTCTTAATTTTTATGTACTATTTATATATTATAATGTCGTATCCGCGCCGTATCTTGTATTTTTAAGAATTGGCGTGTCCCATATCCGTATCGTCGTATCCGTATCGACGCAATATAGCTGGTGGGTAGGTGGCTAGGAGATGAGTTGGGAAGAGAGGGGAAAGAAGAAAAAGAAAAGAAGATCGGAGCCGCGAACCTTGGAATCTTCCTAAGGTTGGCGGGTACTGCTTTCACCCACTAAGGGTCTCTCCTCTCATGAACTCACTTAGAGATCAAACAATGAAAAATAAAATTTCATTAACTAATCATCATTCGATATAATAAAGGAGACCATAATATATAGGCCCAAGGAAACAAAAATACAATGACGCAAATGCCCCTAGGGCTACAACTCAAGACAACTAAAAGTAAAGGTACAATCGTAAATAGGAATTAATACATAAACATCAAAATAAAAACTAAGCATCAAAATAAAGGTTGTGGATCGTAGCCATCGATCTGCGCCTCCTGCGCTGATATACATGTCGAAAACGTCTGTCGATGTCCTCATCACCATGTGCACTTCTTCTTTTGTGAGGGGTACTCAAATGTCTTGGATCCCTGGATTCCACTTTTTCAGTTCCCTTGGCTTAGAATTTGAATAAATCTGCTTGCTCAAAATCTAGCATGAATGCTTATGTTTTTTTCTCCCTTCAGTTCTTTTATTTTGTCAATCTAATGTCGCTACTATGGAAATTTAATGTATGAATCCTTTGTTTTCTTCCCATGCAGATATGTTTCAGCATTACTAGATAAAGATGTACAGCCGAGTCTAGAAAAAGCTGTTGGTGCCGGGTGGCCTGCTTCATTACATTTGATAGGAAAGGTATGAGGCTTCCCCTTGATTGATATGCATTCTATTTCCTTCTTCTCATTATCTCTTGAATTGAAGTTGGTTAGAACTATGTGTATCGGATCAAATTTGTCTCTCTTTAGCATGCTATCCTTATGAATTATGTCTTTCCTATTACACAGTTTTCTGCACAACAACGACAACAACATCAAGCCTTTATCCCACTGCGTGGGGTCGGCTATATGAATCATTTTTCTCCATTATGTCCTGTTAAGAGTCAAATTCTCATTTAAATTTAATTAAAAAAAGATAATTTCTAATATTTTTTAGTCTTTTTAGGTCTATCTCTACCTTTCTTAACTTAGGTCAAATCTAATACATCTGCTCTCCTAACCAGTTCATCGGAAGGCCTACATATGTCTAAACTATCTAAGCGACTCTCTAATCTCTTTTAATTTTCTACACTAAATGAATTTAAAATAATTAACATGGAAGTTTTAAGAATGTCTAAATTTGTCTTGATAAATGAATAGATTTGATGGATCAACTTATAAAAAATGTCTATCAAGTCGAAAGGAGTGTATGTGAAGTTTTTTTTTTTTTTTAAGGAATGTATGTGAAGTTGTAAATAATGTTATTGAATAAAAGGGATGCATTTTTAAATACAATAACAACAAGCCTTTACTCCACTACGTGGGATCAGTCACATGAATCTTTTTTTTCATTGTGTTCTATTAAGAGTCAAATTCTCATTTAAATCTAATAAGTAAATATTATTTTTAATACTTTCTAACCAAGCCTTTTTAAGTCTATCTCTACCTTTCATAATGTAGGTCATATCTAATACATCTACTATGCTAATAGGGCAATCAAAAGGCCAAAGTTTTATGTGACCAAAGATGCATTTTTAAATAAAACAACAACAACAAAAACAACAATACCAAGTCTTTATCCCACTACATGGGATTGGCTACTTGAATCTTTTTTTCTCCATTGTGTTAATTTAAGAGTCAAATCGCCATGATCGTATTTTTGTTAGCAACGTTTGGATTTCTATGTATCCAAATTGGTTCCTAGTTTTATTTTAAATCTTATTATTATTGTGCCTCTTCAACTTGAGCAAAATGATTTAATTTTATTCCTAGTTCTTCTTGGTCGTTTTACTGTTGATTCCGGTTGTTTTTCTTGGGATCTTTTTTAATGCAAAACAGTCGACCGCTTCAGAAATCTCCGCTTGGTGTTTTGTGCTCTGGCGACCGGACTGTTCCTAGTTCTTCTCGGTCGTTTTACTGTTGATTCCGGTTATTTTTCTTGGGATCTTTTTAGTGCTGATCTGATCGGTGGGTTCAGTACCTAGGGCTTCGGCCGATTTCGCTTGTTATCTTCTCTCCATGGCGGCTGCTTCTTCGAAGCCTTCGCCATGGGGTACTCCTCCTGGAGATCAAGTTGCAAACATCAAAGGCTTCATTAGCGGCTCTGGTAACGGTTCTAACCCTAAATCTCGTTCCTTTCGCGACGTTCTTGCTGGTGGTGTTTCATCCACTGTGCCGGATATTGGTTTTACGCACTCTACGGTCAAAGGTTTTCCGGCTTTAATCCTCTCTGAGGATGATATTGTTAAACTTGCTTCTCCTTATCAATTCACTTTAGTTGGTAAGTTTGCCTTAAAACGTCCAAATCTGAACTCGATCCGTAGTTTTTTCGGTAACCTAAAACTTTCTGGTTTTTATTCTGTCGGTTTACTTGACCCCCGGCATGTTGCTATCCAACTCACGAACGATTTAAATTACAGTCGGATTTTTTCCAGAAGAGCTTACTATATTAACAATTGTCAAATGAGACTTTTAAAATGGACTCCATATTTTGATATTAAAGAAGAGTCCCCGATAGTTCCTATTTGGGTTTCGTTTCCGAATTTGCGGTTGCATTTTTTTAATCAACACGTTCTTCATGCTTTGGGATCGATCTTTGGTAGACCCCTTCAATCTGACCAAGCCACGGCCTCTAGATCGCGTCCTTCCGTTGCCAGGATTTTGGTGGAGCTGGATATAACCAAAAAACAACCTCGGGAAATTTGGCTTGGTTCAGAAAAATCCGGGTATCTGCAAAAAGTGGAGTTCGAAAAAATACCTGATTTTTGTTCACATTGTAAAGTACATGGTCATTCTTTTAATGAATGTTTTGTGGTTCATCCTAATTTAAAAATTGGGAGAAAGGAAGTTAATACTGTCAAACTGACCACTAACCTTAATGATCCACGTGGTAATATTTCCAAACAGACTTTTGTTCCTGTTAATAATGACATTTTGGTGGACAACATGGTGTTTAACCCTACCGATTTTCAGGTTAATGATGCTACTAAGGAAGATGTTAATCATATCACTATTGACCCTCATAATGGTTCTCTTAAAAAAGATGTTGTTCATGTGGAAGAATCTTCGGATTCTAGTATTCCTTTAGTTAATCAAAAGAGTGAAGGTTTTAATTCTTCAAATGGTACTTATGAGGAAGAGAAGGTGCATAATCAGTATGAAGTTATTTTTGGTAAGGAAACAACCGAGGAGAATGCTGAAGGTGGTGAACAAGAAATTGTTGAGGAAGGAGAAATTACTCCAGGAAAAAAAGAAAATGATTTAGGGAAATCTGTTGGGGATGATGATATTACTAAGTTGTCCACACCTTTAAATGTCAAAATTGTGGATGAAGGCTTTACTAAAGTGGGGAAGAAGAAAAATAAAGGTAACAAAACTTTGGAGGGTCAATCCTCTAGAGTTACTCGAGCGTCGCATAATTCTTCTTCTAATGGTTAAAGCCCTCATTTGGAATATTCGGGGTATTGGTAACCCTCCTTCTAGGGATAGGGTTATGAATCTTTGTCGTATTCACAATATTTCTGTTTTAGTTGTTCTTGAACCTTTGATTTATGATTCTAAAATTGATAATATGTGCTCTAAACTTGGTTTTGATTGTTGTTTTAGTAATTGCATTAATAATTGGATTTTCTGGAAACATTGGGTTAAACTTGATATCATTAAGGATCTCCCTCAAATTGTTCATACTAATATTTCTTATTTACAATTTTCTTGTGTTGGTTCTTTTGTTTATGCTTCTTGCTCTAGGATTAATAGGAGAGTCTTATGGGATGAGATTATAAATTTTGCTTCCAATAACATTGATCCGTGGATGGTTGGGGGAGATTTTAATACCATCACTAATAGCTCCGAAAGAGTTGGTGGTCGCTCCCCTAATTCTCAAGCTATGGAAGACTTTAATGACATGATTTTAAACTCTAATCTTCATGATATCGGTTTTTCTGGTAATGCTTTTACTTGGAATCAAGGTACTATGTGGCAACGCCTTGATTGTATTTTTGTTAGCAACGTTTGGATTTCTATGTATCCAAATACCCATATTGAGCATTTATCTCGTACCCTCTCTGATCATGCTCCTTTACTCTTTGGATATTTCTACTCTCTATAACACTAGTCCTACTAATTTTAGATTTCAAAATATGTGGATTTCGCATGATTCTTTTCTTTCTAATGTGGAAGCTAATTGGAAGGCTCAAATTTTCCCTAATGATAATTGTACTGGCATGATTCGGTTTTGGCTTAAACTCAAACGGCTTAAGCAAAATTTAAAATGGTGGAACAAATGTGTTTTTAAGAATTTATTTACTAATATTTTGGAAGCTGAGAATCAAGTTGAGTTTGCTGAGAAGGTTCATTTTAACTCTCCTTCTGAGGAGAATAAGATTCATCTTTTTAAAGCTAGGGACAACTTAGTGAATCTTCAAGGTCAAGAAGAGGTTTATTGGAAACAAAAAGCGGCTACTAAATTTTTAACTGAAGGTGATAGGAATACTAAATTCTTCCATAATCTTGTTAATCACAAGAGAACGACTAGCCATATTCACAAAATTACCACTCCTGATGGTCTCATTATTGACAATCCTGACCTTATTTATGATTCGGGTGTTAAATATTTTAAGGATGTGTTTAATAAAAACTTTACTCCTTCCCTGGATTTGGATTTGTCCTTTATCCCGTCGCTAGTTACGGAGGAGGATAATGTTATGCTTACTTCTATTCCTTCTGTTGCTGAGATTGAGATAGTCCTTAAAGGGATGAATTCTGATTCTGTTGCTGGGCCTGATGGTTTTACTACCAAGTTTTTTCTGAATTGTTGGCATATCATTAAAGATGATTTAGTTAATGCTGTCATTGATTTTTTTAATGGGAACCAGTATCCTAAATTTTTTACTTCTACTGCCATTGTCTTGGTTCCTAAAAGTAATGCTACTAATTTTTGGTGTGATTACCGTCCCATTAGCTTGTGTTCCTTCTTTAATAAGCTCATTGCTAAACTTATTATGGCTCGGTTGGCTTTAATTCTTCCTAACATCATTTCCTTGGAGCAAACTGGCTTTGTTAAAGGCCGGTTTATTTTTGATAATGTTTTATTAGCTCAAGAACTTGTGCATGATTAAGAAGCTAAAATTGCTGGTGGGAATCTCATTTTCAAGATTGACATTACCAAAGCATATGATAATCTTAATTGGGATTTTCTTTATACTATGCTACATGTTCTGGGTTTTAACCATGGTTTTATTAGACTTATTAAAAATAGTATTGAGCACTATTTCTTTTATGTGATTATTAATGGAAAAAATCATGGTTTCTTTAATTCTAGGCATGGTCTTAGGCAAGGGGATCCCTTGTCTCCTGCTCTGTTTATTTTGGCTTCGGAATTTCTTTCTAGAGGGTTGAATAAACTCTTTAGAGATCACACGAATTTACAGTATCGTACTAAGGGTGGTTTTTTAGTTTCCCATTTAAGTTTTGCAGATGATATTATAATCTTTACTAATGGTTCTAGAACTATGCTTAAAATCCTGTTTAGATTTTTGGATATTTTCAAAAAGGCTAGTGGTTTAATTTTCAACCCAACCAAAAGCTGCTTTATTACTGCTAAGTCTATTACTCAACCTAGAATTTTGGCTATCCAAAATCAATATGGTTTTTTGCACAAGCTCTTACCTATTAAGTATTTGGGCACTTTGCTTTATAGAGGTAGAAAAAAATCTCATTTATTTGATGATATTGTGGACAATGTAAAAAAAAAACTCTCTGTCTGGGCTTTCAATTTTCTTTCGTTTGGTGGTAGATTAGTTCTGATCAAAAGTGTTCTTTGCTCCATTCCTTTATATTTGTTTCACACCCTCGATCCTTCTAAGAACATTTGTTTGAAGCTTGAAAGGATGTTTAACAAATTTCTTTGGGGGGCTAAAGAGGGTAAGTCTGCTATTTTGTGGGCTTCTTGGAATAAATGCTCGGGGGTTCAAGACGAAGGTAAGTTGGGTTTTAAATCTATCAGTAATATGGCTTGTTGTTTTTCGTACAAACTTTGGTTTAATATGAGATCTAATATTAGTCTTTGGTCTAAATTTATGATTGAGAAATATTGCGTTGGTAAACACCCCCTAACTGGTTTTTTTAAAAGTGGTGATTCTACCATTTGGAAACGTCTTTGTGCTATTAAGTGGGAGGCTGAGAATTTTATTCAATGGGGCCTTGGTTGTGGGAAGATTTTTTTCTGGCAAGACAATTGGCTCGGATGTGCTTCTATTGATAATATGCTCAATACTCGTTCCAACAGTATGGTGAAAGTGGCTGATTTTTATCAAGATGGTATGTGGAATCTATCTCTTCTTGCTGATATGGTTCCTAGTTTTATTTTAAATCTTATTATTACTGTGCCTCTTCAACTTGAGCAAAATGATTTAATTTTATTTAATAAGTCTAATGATGGGGTTTTTGCTGTTAAAGAGGTGTGGCATTCTATTAGGCCTTCTTTTCCTAAGTCTGTTATCTTGTCTAACTGCTGGCAAAATTGTATTCCTGCTTCCTATTCCATCCTGCTATGGAGGATCATGAACCATTATTTGCCTATTGATACTATTCTATTGAAGAAAGGTTTTAATATAGTTTCTAAATGTCAATATTGTTTTCATATGGAGAATAGGAATCATGTTTTTGCAAATGGTCCGGTGGCTTTAAAAGTTTGGCTTTATTTTGATAATATGTTTGGGGACCATTTTTGTAAGAATTACAATAATATCATTAATATTTTGCATGCTTGGACGTTTCCCATTAAGAAGCCTATTAGAAATGTCCTTCCTACTATCATTTGTTGGTTTCTGTGGAAAGGCAGAAATGAGTCTAAACATGAGGCCACCAAAATGAATGTTATGGCCTTAATCAACCAAATTAAAGATAAAGTGAGATGCATTTATGGGGCTAAGCTGATTACTTTAACTATTTTCATCGTTATCATCATCTTCTTAAGGTTTTTGGCATTGCGGTGGAGGCTTCTTGTTTGCTGCCTCCTAATCGTATCTTAGTTAGATGGATTAAACCTTCTAGTGGCTATTACAAGTTAAATATTGATGGTGCCTTTAGCAATTTAAAAGCTGGTTGTGGGGGTATTATTCGGGATTGCAGAGGTAACACGATAATGGCTTTTGCTGGTCCCTCTGTTATTAGAACGGCTTGTTTGGCTGAAATTCTGGCTCTTAAGTATGGGTTAAATTTATGCAACACTCTTGGGATTACGAATGTGTGGATTGAATTGGATGCCCAAACTATTATACATTACATTTCTGGGAAAGGCTCGGCTAATCCTCTTTATTTCTACATTATTAGAGAAATCAAATGTCTGTTGTCTTCTTTTAACTTTGTTTTATCTCATATTCACAGAGAAGGTAATGCGGCGGCATATTTTTAAGCTCATTTGGGGGGTAATTTGAATGAGTTTATGGAATTTACTAGTACCTCTTTACCTCCCAAATTGGTTGGCATTACTCATTTGGATCGGGTGGGTATGCCGTATATTAGACTGGGGTAAGGTGGTGGTTTTTCTGGGTGGTTCTTCTTGGGGGAGTTGGGTGCTCCAGGTGATGGGGACATGATCATCATGGAGAGTTTACCAGCGACGTGGCCGCCGATCTACGGCCACGATCGAGTCGTTATATTTTTGAGTCGATGTATTTTATTTTCTTGCATTTTATTATTTGCTTATGAGTGTTTATTTTATTTCCCTTTGTACCCCTTTGTATGGGATTGGTCATGTGTAAGCCTAAGGGCATTTGTGTCATGTCGGTTAGAGTCTTTTGTATGAGGCTATTTAAAGCCCATTTGTTTTAGTTTTCAAGCTAATGAATGATTATGAAGAAATTTGCCTACATTTGTGCTTGAGAGCGTTTTAGAGTTCTTGGAGAGAACTTTAGAGAGAATCCTTGGAGAGGGAGATTGGCGCATCACCCACCAACCTTGGAGACGGCCGGGTTCGTGGTTTTCTTCTTTATCTTTGTCATCGTCTCCTCGTCAAGCTTCCAAACCCTTCCACCCTTTTCTTTTTCACCTCACGGCTAAGCATTCACCCGACCCCCCCCCCCCCCCCCCCCCCCCCCCCCCCTCCACCCATCCAACCCCCACATTCCCAGCTTGCTTGAGCCCCTTGCCGCCGGCCAAAGGCTGTAACCGCCGGTCAAAGGCTTTAGCCGCCGGCCCTCCACCACTTGAATTCTTTATTGGGTTTCCTAATTTGGGAGTCGAGATATTGGAATTAAATTTGAAATTCAAATTCAATCAAATTTGAATTCAAAACCTTTCCCAAATTAGTTATTCTATTTTAGGAAAGAAATTGATTTAAATCTAATTTCAAAATTTAAATCCATGAGGATTTAAATTAATTCTTTCCTAAATCTAATTCTTAAATTAGAAACCCATATTTACTCTCACAAATCAATTCCCTAATCTATGCATGCCGCCGGCCCCCCTCTTCACCCCCTCATTAATTTTCTTTTCAAATTACTTCCTAAAACTTAATCTAGCTTTAGGAAATAATTCAAAATCCCCCCAATCCCTCTTGGCCGCCTACTACACCTTGCCTGGATTGAATTATTGCCTAAGTGATCACATCACTTTAGGAAATACATCAAACCTTTTTCCCAGTTATTTTCTCTGTTTGCCGCCTCTCTCTCCCACCGCCACTTTCCCTCTTCCTAATTTATTTCCTAAGTCAGAATTTGACTTCAGGAAATCAATTCTCCTATTGCTGCAGCCCGCCAACTCCATACCCTGCTTGCCGCCTCTCTCTCCCACCGCCACTTTCCCTCTTTAAGCCAAGGCATTGCATACCGTGAGCTCCCTCCTGTCAAGCCCCTCTCCTTCACCAAATAATCTGAGATTTCTCTCAGATTTCTGGAGATTTGGAAATCTGAGTACAAATTCAGGTTTTGGAATCAACACTTGGAAGTAGGCCCCAACCCATATTCAAGAGACGTATCATAGTTTGCTTCGACGGAAGCCATAAACGAAGGCGTTGGAGACGTCAAGTGGGAGATCTCCGTGTCTCCTTAAGCAAAGGTTCTTCTTTCCATTTGCGTTTTATTTCTTCTAAATCTAAATTCTCATTGGATGATTATAATTACGAAAGCGCCTTTGATTGCTCTTGCCAAGCCTAGTCATTTGTAGGAACTGAGTGTACTCTTCTATGCATCCTACATCTCGTTGTTAGATTAGGGATTTAACTTGACAACTACTATTATGTATTGCGTCTATTTTCTTAGTTATCGTGATAGTTCAAACTCGGAGCATGTTATTTAGCCTACGCAATTGATCCCCTCGTTTGTTTTAATTGCCGTTTGAACATTGCTTGTAATTTTGTCCCGAAATTGTTCTAATCTATTAGTTGTGCAATGACCACATGAATCCATAAGCATATCATTTAATTAGTCCTGCATCACCAGGTTTGGATGTTGGTATTTCTTCTTCTATTTATTGTTGGCTGTGTTCTCTCAGTTTTATTGTTTGTCATTTGTTTTGTTGGTTTAACTATAACAGGTTGGATATAATTTTTTCTTTGCTTAGTTTTTTATCCAGGTCTCGTTTGTTCGATTGGTTTAGTAACATCCTTTTGATTTCTTCTCCCATTTATGCTCTTATGGCTGTTTCTGCTTTGTTTAACTTTCTGGGGTGGTGTTGGAATTGCACTGCTGGGTGGGGCTGCATTTTAGTTTGCTTGTTGCCAGTGTTTCGTTTTCCTAGTGGGTCTACTATTCAGTGGATTGGTCTGTTGATGAAGACTGGGTTGGAGTTGATGATAACTGGTAAGTTTTTTGTTTCTACTGTTATTTTTCCTTTAGTGTTCTTTGTGATTTTTTTGCAGGTTTGCTTCCACCTTGAGGGAGTTTTTGGCTTGAAAGCTTGGGCTGATTGGATCTATTTTGAGCTTTCTCATTTTTGGGCACCTTTTTTGTGCCGCTTTAGAATGTTTCTAGGTCTTAATGTTTTTGGCGTAGATGGGGATCTTCGGCCCTTAGGTTTTTATTTCTTTTTGAGTGTTTGTAGCTCTTTGAGCATTAGCGGGCTGAAAATCTCCTTAAGGACTTGTAATTTTAACTTTAATCAACGCGTAGGCCCTTCCATGGATTTAACCTAAAAAAAAAAGAGAAAAAAAGTCAAATCCTTATTTAAATTATACAAAAAAAAGGTCATTTCTATTATTTTCTATCCGTCTTTTTAGGTTTATTTCTATCTTTCTTAACATAAGTTAAACCTAATACATCTACTCTCCTAACTAAGTCATCAAAAGGCCTATGTTTTATATGACCAAACCATCTAAGACAACTCTCTCTAATTTTATCTTCCACTGGAGCAACTTCTACTTTTTCACGTATATGATCGTTTCGTATCCTCTCTCTTAAGAGTAAAGCCGCTCATCCACTTGAGCAACCTCATCTCTACAATACTTAACTAATACAGCGTGGACCCCACCTCATTTCAAGAATCAAAAGGCTCTTGTTTTGTGGGTTTCAGCACCTTAATTCAGACCTATAGGAGGAAAATGTTTAAGAGGAGATCATTGGATGAAATGTGAGGTGCATTTATGGTGGGATTAGGGCTAATTTTAAGGGGGAAAGTTTGTATGTGGGAGGTATTATGTGAAGAATTTTTTTAAAATAATTTTTCTTAGGTGATTTTAGGTTCCTAGTTGCTATTAGGAAATTGGGGGAGAGCCAATTCACCTCTCAAACAGTGAATCAATTGTATCTTGTGTTTATTTGATTAAAAATTAGTATTTCAACTTTATCAGTGTTGTTCATGCATACCATTGCTATTTTCTCTTAATTTTGGTGGATGTTTTTCCCTTTTTGGTGCTGATTTTGCTCTAGCAGCTATTTTGGGTGTTGATTTGATCTCCAAATATATCAAATTGGTATTAGAGCAAGTCTTTGGGACTGATGATTGGGAGAAGAGTTGAGGCGTTGGAAGAAAATTTGGAGGGGGAAGTAGGGCAGCTGTGAATGAATATGGGATCATTGAATGAGCATTTTTTAGTGATGGAAGAAAGTTTTGGGAATCTAGAGGAGATGATGATGTGGATATTGGAGTTTCAAACTAAAGCGGCTCCGGGAATCAGGAAAATGATATGCTAAGGGGAGAGAAAGGTGGAAATTTTAGGAGAGTAGAGAATACGCCACCGAGCCTCTACTGAGAAGGGGGATGGATAAGGAATATGGAGGTAGGAGGAATGAGAAGAAGAGAATAGGTGGGCTGAATTTGATATTTCTCATACTTGCTAATTCTTTTATTTGGTTTCTGCAGGATATTTTGCGGTTTCATGCAGTTTATTGGCCAGCAATGCTAATGTCCGCCGGAATAAGTCCTCCAAAAATGGTGTTTGGTCATGGTTTCTTGACAAAGGTATCAATGCTCCGTGAATATGCTAAATTCTAAACATCCTCACCTTAGCCCTTTTCATGTTTGCAGCTGCATGTGCTTTATTTTTCAAGAATGTTTTGAGAATATGGTAAAAATGAAAGATAAGGTGCTAAGTTTCCTTTTCAGTTTATTGACAACTCTGTTTGCTGATCATGTTTTGTAAGCCACAATATACTAATTGCATTGTGTTCCTTTTTGGCTGAACTATGCAAATATTCCTCATATCCTTGTTTGAAAAATTTAGGATGGTATGAAGATGGGTAAAACATTGGGAAATACACTCGAGCCAAAAGATCTGGTTGACAGATTTGGGTCAGATGCTGTGAGATACTTCCTCTTGAGGGAAATTGAGTTTGGCAATGATGGAGATTTCTCAGAAGAACGCTTTATCAACATAAACAATGCACATCTAGCCAATACAATTGGTATGTGTAGTTCTGAAATGAACAGCTTTTAATTAGTTTTCTATCTTTTAGTGTTGTTAGTTTTTAATAAACATAAGATCTTCATTTGGTCTGACCTGATTTTAGCTGATTTGCACAGGAAATCTTCTGAATCGCACACTTGGACTCCTGAAGAAAAATTGTCAATCCACCTTGGCTATCAATTCAACTACTGCAGCTGAAGGAAATAAGTTCAAGGATACAGTAGAAAATTTAGTTAAGCTTACCAGTATTTTCCAATAATTGTCATAAAATTTGGATTTTTGGTGGCTAATAGAGTACTTTATGCTCAGGAGAGAGATTTTTTATGTTAATTGCTTGCTTTTGTAGGTGAATAAGGCCAATATCCATTATGAGAATCTTTCATTATCATCAGCTTGTGAGTCTGTATTAGAAATCGGAAATGCTGGCAACATTTACATGGATGAACGTGCTCCCTGGTCCCTTTTTAAACAAGGAGGTTCTAGCTATGAAACTGCTTCTAAGGTGATAAATGCAACTTGTGTAGTTTTAAATCTATAAAAAAAAACTAATTTTTTCATCAATCTAGAAAAGAAATATATATTTTCTTCATGACAGGACCTTGTTCTTATACTGGAAGCTATGAGGATTATAGCAGTGGCTTTATCTCCAGTTGCTCCAAGCCTGTGCTTGAGAATATACGCACAGCTTGGATTTTCAAAAGATGAGTTTGAAACAACAACTTGGGTATAATCTCTTGTGAGAATTTGTAGCCAACTCAGTCAGATTTTGCTTAGCGATTTCATTTTGATCTGATATTTAAATTTTAAACGCATTGTTTCAGAGCGATACAAGATGGGGTGGTCTTAAAGCAGGTTCAGTTATGGCTGAGCCTAAGCCAGTTTTTGCGAGGATTGAAAGCAGGAAAGATAGTGAAGAGGGAATAGTAGAAGCTACAGAAAAGATGTCTAAAGCCAAGAAAAAGAATCGTAATCAAGGATTAGTTCAGGCCTAGGCCTAGTTTTTTCAAAATTTTGTTTTTTGTTTTATCAGTGCTTCAGGTCTTCAAATTTTGATATATCTCTGTATTATTTTCAGCAGAAAATTTATCATTTAGATTACTGATGTACAAGATACAGTTTATGCAAATTTCTTTACATAAATTATATCAAACAAACACGAATCCATGAAACCCTAAGAGGTTCTTTGGTATCAGCATTTAAGTAGGGCTTAAACTAAATTCTGCCAAACGCTAAAAGAAGGACATCTTAACCCTTTTATTTTTTGCCGTCAATTCCAGATTTACAAAAACCTACAGTTCGGGGATTTGGCCGAAAAAGCGCATGAAAGCGGAGAAAGATGATTACCTGCGTAGCTAGCGAGCTCTTGTCATTACTTCCAATCCAACAGGAAGAAGGTCGTTGAAGGGAGAAATTATTATGTGCGAACGTTGGATGTAACTTTACATCTGGATGCCGTGGTACCAAGCGTCGATATTGGTATCGAGTACTGAGCCGTACCGAGCTACGGTATAGTAAAATGGTGATGTGATGCATTTTTATTGGTTTTTGGATATCGTTCGGTGTCCACGCAGAATATTTTTCCTGTTGAAGGAGGTGAAAAACTTTTAGCAAGTCATTTAAAACTCTACCTCACACAAGTAGGTGAACTTTGGACCGAAAAAAAAAGGCGAACTTTAGACAAGCCTAAGGCTATCCGAGTATAACACTTAAATAATTAATAGTATAATTAATAATTAATTTTCTTAAAATAATACCTAAATAACTAATTAAATAATTAATAGTATATATAGTAATTAAATAATTAGTTTTTTAAATAATAATTAAATAATTAATAAGATAATTACTAATGTAATCAAATACTTACTAAAATAACAATTAAATAAGTAATTAGATAATTCATACTTGAATTATTATTTAAGTTATTTGATAATTGAATTAAGTTTTAATTATATTATTTATAATTGTAGCTTATTGATGATAATTAAAATTATAATTACGAAATAATTCATAATTAAAATATAAACTAACGGTCTGCTTAAGACAACTTCAATTTTTTATGAAGATTATTGTAAAATTGTTATAGAAAAAATAGTTTTTTTGAAAATTTATGTAAAAATCAACTTTATAATGCAAAGTTTTTTAAAAATAAAAAAATATAATCAAATAAAAATTATAACTACAGTCTGATAATAAATAAAATAATAAAAAAGCTTCCAAATAAAGAACCTAAATTTAAAATGTAAATTAAATTTAAATTTTAATGATCTAATTCTTAAATCCTGAATTATGTTGTCAAATAGTTTCACAAATTTATAAGTATTTAACATTTTTTTATCAAACAGTTTTCTATATTAAACACCCAAGAATTTACAAGAGGATCGAGGAGAGGCCGGCAAGCGGGAAGAGAAACTCCGGCATCGAATATCACCGGCAGAGTACATCGGCGATTCATCATACGCACCCTAATCGAAGTTAAGGGAGTAGCTGAGGGAATCGTACCTGAAATATTTAGAATAGGCGTGGCGGCCCCTGATCTGAGAGATGAAGTTACCGCATTTCCCTCGAATCTCCTCCAGCAGCCAGGCGGTGGTGGAACATGATAATTAAAACTATGCACAAAAGTTTCTATGGATGCATTAAAGTCTCTACTAATCTAGTCTAATGAAGAGCAATTGTCATGTCTCTCCACAATAAAAATCTCTATAAAAATTGCACCCATAATTGATTTGGAGGGACTGTGGATGCATAAGTAGAGAAAGACATTATAGATTGTAATTTGGCTACTGCCAATAAAACAGACTCAAAATATGATAAATAAGATGTATGCATAATGTCAGTCAATTCATGTAAATATAAGTCAATATAATCATGAATCTATGCATCAACAATAAATATATGCAATAGTATAATACATATTCCAATAAAATAGTACATTACAGGAAAAGTGAAATCTTAAAATAGTTATTCAATAAATCAGTATGGGTGTCGAATTGAGAAAGCATCCGTCATAGTAATACACTAATACTATCAAATCAATAAGAAAATTATATAAATTAGTAAAACAAAAGCATCAATAAAAACTGTTGGAATCATATCAATACTGTAAAATCGTATATGAGTATACACATGATATTCACCCATTATATATCAGATGCTCAGTAATATAAATCACGCGCTCAGTGACAATGAGACAGTAAACAATGAATCAATAATAGCAATAGTAACAATAATATTGAATAATAGTGGTATAATTATCCATAAAATTGATGACAGTAATAGTAAAGAGTACAGTAACACTAACAACAATTAGTAGAATAATAAACAGTACATTGGAAGCAATGCAATAACAATGTGCAATAACACGTATTCTAGTAATCACACTATACAAGGAGTTTTGACTTGTATGATGTTTTTCCAATAGTTAGTAATTCAGAACTCTCAAGTTCAAACTTAAGTTCAAATTTTTATTTTTAAATTTATTTTCAAAATATCAAGTTGTTATAGTGATGATGACGTTGATAGCTTGAATATTCTTCAATTTATTACTCCAAAATTGAAAAAAAAAAAAAAAAATAAAAAATAAAGGAAGATGAGTTATTCTATAAATTGTAAGAAAATCAGAATAATAATGACATTTATTGTGTCACTTTCAATGCCTAGATTTTAAAGGCGTCTGGCAAAGAAAAAGCAACAATGTAGAGATTTTTAAAAGAATTTACTACCAAGCTTCACATCTGTGTTAAGGCATGAGATTTTTTAGGGCCTTTAGAGTTTTAAGGGTATAATAAGAGCTTCAAGAAAGTTAGGGAAATATTGCATCAAATTTCAGTTGTATTATTATTTGGGCTCAATTTTTTATACCGAAAGAAAAAAAAAAAACTCTTTTTTAAGGTTTTATATATATATATATATATATATATATATATATATATATATATATATATATATATATATATATATATATATATATATATATATATATATATATATATATATAATGAGTGTAAAAAGTACAAATTTAATAGTTGTTAAATTTAAATTTAAAAATTTGATAATTATTTCAAAATCTCCATGTGTGTGTCAGTGCAGAATTAGAATATTCATTATCCTTAATTTCAATTTTTTAAAGTTAATGAGCATTTTACACAAAGATTAAACAACGGAGTTTTATCTAAATGATTCAATTACATTTGATTCCCTGAAATAATTTACTTGGGTGAGGGGGCTGGCCTCATAATTGCCATGGCTTCCAAGCCTGAGAATAACAAAACTAAATTTGAGCTTTCTGTTGCCACCATCCCTCTCTGTTGCCTCCCCCATCCATAGGGTCCTCTGTTAGCTTCCCGTTGCACAACCTATCCTTTGTGCCATTAAGCTCAACAACACCTTCCATCAATCCCATGACACCACAGTAAAGCAACAGTATCTCCGCATGGGATTGACGTGCCCTTCACCACAAGTTACGAAAATTTATTCTGTGTGGATCCCGGATGACATCTGGAGATCAACTCAGAATACGGCACACCACTTTTTTGCTTGGTACCGTTGTGTACCAAATGACGTGGCACGTTCTGGTTGGTCTCCGGATCGTCTGTTATCCGCACAGAATAATTTCTTGCAAGTTAGACACCGTTCACATAACTTATAACAACTCGCATCTTCACAACCTACTGAAATCAATAGTCTTGACGCATTTACAATCAACCTATTCGCGCCAACCTCCTTGCCTGTATTTTGGTTATGTCAAGTATTTGCTTGATGTCAGTAATGCCTTTCTCAAAGGCTCTCTCTCTCTCTAAGGAACGTCTTCATAATCCAACTTCTAAGCATCATCAATAGAGGAGGATATCCTATATATGTGTACAAGCTTTGCAAAAGCTTTTATGGCCTTAAGAAAGCAACTCATTTCTAGTACCATGAGCTGTGACAATTTCTAGTTGTTTATGATATCACCAACTCTCTGGCTAATGCATTTCTCATTTTTCTCATCACTATTGATGCACTTATAGATCTTATAATTTATATTAATGACATTATTATCTCATTTTTCTCATCACTATTGTGTAACACTTTAATGCGCAAATTGCATTTTCATCAACAATTACTCTTCACGCAGGCTCTAAGCTCTTTGATCCAAGACTAATTACAGAGCTACTGTGGGCATTCTACAATACTAAACTCTTGCGCTCCCAGACAAACATTGTGATATGATTATTATAACTTAGCCAAATCAATTCATATATCTTATATATTATGATGACGCAATGTGAAAAAATGTGAGCAATTCAAATCTCCAAAACAATTTTATAAGAATTTTGCATGGCAAATAACAAATTCTATTTAAGTTAAACATGACCTTCTAAAAATAAAATTAAAAAAAAAATAAAAAAAAAATAAAATAAAATAAAAACATGACCTTCTATTCGACCTTTTATTTTGTGCGGACACCGGACGGAGAGAATCACCTGATTTTTTCTCTGTCTACAATATAAAGCGTTTTTACTGTAGATAAAGAGAAAATCAGGCAATTCTCTCCGTCCGGTGTCCGCACAGAATAATCTCTCCCTTTTATTCACGGCTTGTAAAACTAGAAGCAAATTCATGGAAGTATGAAAGAAGAAATACTTTTCCAGGACTCTCTCTTTATTCAATGAAATATATATAAAAGAAAGCATTAATAAAATGAAGCTACCTATCAATGTAATGTATGAATTAACGTTGATATATGCAGCTTTAGCACTCTAGAAAGCCAAGTACCATGATTCATATTTATCTTTTGCAGATCACCGTGAAGGCAACACAATCACTACTCTAAAAAAATCTAATAAGAAATGATGTCCCCGAGACATCGAGTGAAATCTCAGGCATCCAATCATATCATCCTAATACAACAACAACAATATCAAGCCTTCGTCCCACTACATGTGGTCGGCTACATGAATCTTTTTTTCCATTGTCTTGTTAAAAGTCAAAATCTCGTTTAAATCTAATAAAGAAATATCATTTCGTTGACATTGTTATAAAAATGATCAATAAATAATATCGCAAGTGATTTAATGTCAACAATTCTATTTTCCATTTGAAAAAAAAAAAAAGATAAATGTTAACTTTGTTATAAAAATATACAAATTTTGTTTACTTAAAAATCACATAATAAAACCTTAATGAAAACATGAGAATATTTACAATGCACTGAAAATTCACACCTGCATTTTTTTTCTCTATATATATTATGATTCATGACCACCGAGATTATCTAATTGTGAAGAATTCATGCTAAGGAAACAGATAAATTACCTGGCAAAAGTCTCGTCCTATGACACCTCCTTGTTGTCCTGCCCCAACCCAATATACCTGTTGTACTAATCTCTTGTTTATTATTTGCATCTTTGTTTTGTAATGAGCCAACTTTCGCTTTAGTAACAGTGATAGCTAAACTTCTAAGCCTTTGTCTTGCTTTGGATTGCCATTTTGATGCCTTATGGCTTGTGCTCCTTTTTGATGAACCAGCCTTAAATGACTTTCCTGAAGCTCTCATTATACCCTCAAAATTCTGAAGATCCTCAAAAATCTCATGCCTGGACAATGATGTGAGGCCTGGTAATATATCCTTTTGAAAATCTCTTCGTTGCCGCCTTTTCCTTGCCAGACCCCTTTGAGACCTACTTATAGGCATCAAAGCAGAGCTTGTATCATCATAATTCTGATTTTCTTGCAGTTTATGGAAAAACTCATCTTCCTTAATTTCTTTCAACTTCAGAGTCATGTATTCAAACAAATCCAAGCCATCAACCTCATCATGAAAATGCGAAGGTTGTTCTCCAGAGATTCCAGTACCCACTTCTGTTGATGTAATAAAATTTGCAAACCAATATAAAGTATCAAAGGAATTTGGGATTGATGGACAAGTAATATCATGAGAATGATTATCGATTAGTAATGACATTGCAACAAGATTTTCTGCTGCCTCTCTAATATGAACCTCATGATTGCCATTTATTAGCTTGAGGTCAGCTTCTTTATTGGCAGTAATCAAATTGCAATTCACCTTTTTGCTTTTTTCTTCAGCAGCATTTAATAGTCTTTCCAGATCAATCTTGGGTGAAATTTTAGTAGAGAAATTTGCCGTGGGGAGAGATGATGGTAACTTATCTTTAGGCAAGCTAGCAAGAGAGTCTACACTGCTCAAGTCACACTCGACACCTTGTTGAATGCTTTCAGAAATGGGAAATTGCAAAATTCTCTTGCTGCTCAAGCTACAAGACGCTTCATTCCTTTCCATTACAGGCAAGGAAGAAGATGAGTCAACAAGGGTACAGATGGAAGCAGAAACTTTCTTGTTATTCTTCTGCTCGTTGACTGATGGAGCCACAACATTAGGGTCAGATATCAGGCTCATAAGCTGAGAGGCAGATTGTTCTATACCTGCAGAGTCAGGTGGAGCTTGTGTTTTTCTGAGCCAAGAAGGCACCAATGATTGTTTCACACCAGAACACTCTGGATCTGCAGGAACATTGTAGTTCTCAAGGGTTACATTATCCAAGCAATTTGTTTGGCTAGATTTTCCACTAATAATTAGTGGGAGGCATGTCTGTGTATTAAAAATGCTATCTAATTTCAGATCCTGATGAAAATCATTCTGACAGGAAGATAAGTCCACTTTGACTCTCTTCTTCAAATTACCATCAACATATTGTACATTATCACATGGATTGCATGGGTTCTGAAAAGTTGCATCAGTTTTCCTACAATTATTAACTGCATAATCATTGAAACTTGGAAATAGCTGAGCTGCAGTTGGTATTTGTTTCACACCATTTAGATTTCTCCAAGCTGAAAATGATGCAGATGAAATACTTGAATCATCCAAGTGAGAAAATTTTGCTAATGGATGAAGAACTTGAGGAACAAGCAACTCAGAACTGTTCAAGTTGGGCAGCTTTGAAGTACTTTTAAAGGGTTCAGTATCAGGACTTGGAGTTTCTCCAATCCATTTATCACTCTTTTTTCGCCTGGATAAATCATACTCGTCACAATTATTTGGTTTCTCCTCTACAAGTTCAGGTATGACTGAGAACACCTTATCACATAATCCACCATGGGAACCACTTGCCGTGCTTCTAATTTTACCTGCAAAAGATATGAGCCGGTGAGGATCATACATGGTGGCATTAAGGAACACAAAGTTAACCGATAGTGAGTTGGTGACTGAAAGGCACAAATTACACTCATGGTGACTGCACAAATTTCTCTTCAATCTTCAGTGTATGTGTCATGCAAAAGCCTTTGAGGACAAAGACCAAGTAAAAAAGTTGGCAAACAGGTAATCAGTTTTCATACCAAACTCTTTCATCTGTTGAGATAAAATCCACTAAATTTGGCAATCGAATAATATAGCTGAATCTTTTACTTTTTGATTGTAATACTTAATTAGAAATTGCTTGACTAGACAATGGTTATAATATCCACCTAACAAAATCTACTTACGTGGAGTGTTCGTGCTAAAGTGCATTTCTACACTTGAGAATTGAAGTTCGTGTGAATTCCCCTTATGGGCTTCCCGAAATGTGCCAAAGAACATGCAAAATTGACTGGATCCTCGCGTTGACTTAATACTCTTTACTTTGTGTTTATTTATCTAAAACTAGCTAAGTCTCATAAAAAGTTTTAAGTGCAAGCACTCCAGATTAGAGCAAAATGGAATTCTGATACCCAAAACCCATTGTTAAACATGGCATTGCTAAATAAAAACTTGATCACATAGAAAGAAGCCGAGTTCAGAGGAAATCATAATAAAAAGAGATGACAATATTAAGATGGTTAACAAATGGAATATCTTCCATATTCTCCGCAAATCGCAATGCTATTTCGTGAAATATAAAGATTAATGCACAGCCGTATAATTTCTCTGTCGTATAGCAAATTAGTGTTGTAAGAAAAAGTAAGCATTACACAGCACAACACAAAAAAGTTCTTAGATATGCATAGGTGCATTGCAGTCATTCATCTTCCTATTGTAGCACACTGGCTTCCTGTATGCCCTAAGAATGTGTTGTGCCCTCTCAATCTACAAATGTAGAATATGCTTTGTGTTTCCTACATCTTCAACTTTTGAAATATCCCCTGGGAAAAAGATCTAGATCTCCTGACGATGTGTTTACTTGGGAATTTGCTGCGAAAGATAACTCTGGGGATATCTCTTTTAAGTTTTCAAATCTATTATTTTTCACGGCCAAGAGATAAGAGAGTTCAATGAATTTGAATGAATAAATAACTTGATTGAGAACTTATTTCTAAACTGGAGCCAACAGCTAGCTTGGAATAAACATGGTATTGGCAGTTTTGTTGGGGTTCATTAATACATAGGAAGGGGGTTCTTCAAATTTTTGCGGCTGGTGGCAGACTCATTGGGGTTCATTGAGGTTGCAGACGGATTCACCAGGCTGATTTAGACTTCATTTGCATGGCTTTCTTACTGCATCTTAAAGCAGCTTTTTAGTAAAAAATTAACTAAAAAGCTGCTTCAAGAAGGAGTAAGAAGGCCGCCCCAAACGAGTCTTAACCTCCCCAGGGAAGGGCACTTGCATCGACAGTTCCATAAAGGCACAACTAAGAAACTTGGGCTCGGACGGCACTAGTTTTCTTGGATCGCCTATTTAAAATTTTTTTTTTCCATTCGAAGGATGTACCATTCAGCATATAACAAAGATTTTTTATTTAATTATCATACATGACACTTAAAAATAGCAATAGAAAAACATATGAAATAAATAAAAATCTATCTCAGATAACTTATATAACATTAAAAAAAACTGAAAATAATGAAAGAACAAAGTTATAATAAAAGAAGCAAGATGCAAACTATCCTCATAGTAGATGCCATGCACATCCCATAGTTAAAAAGAAGATTAAGGGAAAGAAAATTTTATAAGAGCCATTTTAACAGTGGCAAGTAGGATTATGGTGGCTTGATATTCTTTTGAAAGAGCCATGGCATGTAATTTCACGAAATCAGTACTCTGCAATATTAGTTAAATATAATAAAATGATTGTTTTACACTTCATAATTCAACAAAATCCAAAAACAGTAACATGTTTTCGGTTCTTAACTTTAAGCTAATATTAACATTCACTGCTTATATAAAGATTTTGGAAAAATAAAATAAAAACCTTTTGTTAAATATAAGAACATCAACAAAAGAACTTATAAATTCTAAAACTGGTAAGCTATAGCATCTCACACAAAACTACTTTCATAATTTCTGAAGAAGAACGACTTGCTATTCCTTAACAATTCTATTTACCACCTGAAGAGGTGCAAATCTATGTAAATATAGCTTGTAACCATACTAGATCTAAATTATACAAAATACCTGTTAACCAGTAATATCATCACTGATAATTGGAAGTTTTACCTGATGCAGAGGTAGATGATTGCCACCCCTGGAAGCATTCCACCTTATCTGATATTACAGAGTTAGAGGCTGTCTGATTTTGCCTTGGGTTTCCCAAGAAGAAATCCCTGCACAAAGAACTTTTGTTTGAATGGAGCTGATCTTTCATAATCTCTTCATGTTCCATTGATGAGCCAATAACTTGGGAAAAATGGAAGTCTCCTCCTTCCTCATAACTCGAAGGTTTTAAAGGTTCATTGAGATCATCCAATACCACTCTTGGTGAGACATTTTCGAGACTGTGATGTATACTTTGCATCGAATTACCATTTATACTGCCATCAGCTTTGCTCCTGGGAGACAACCTCACATTACTATCATCATCTGCATTATGTGTTATGCTTGATGGATTAGCAACTTTGAGATAAGGCTTGTTCTGTTTATCTGTTATAGGGTCGTCATCGATATCAATGTACACTTCAGCTGGAAGGTGGAGGTCAAAATTCTTTCTGGGCAATTTTATGGTTTTAGGGTCATAAAAATTACCCTCGATAGAAGGACCTGCAGTTTCTACTGGTATTTGAAAATATCTTGTACCACTTTCTTTAAAATGTTTTAAGGGTAGTTCCATACCACTGCCTGTGGTACCATGGCTGCTTAGTGCAGAAACGCAAGGCATCTGCTGTAATTCCTCCGTAGCTTCAGATAGCATGTGGAAAGCAAATAAATTTGTCTGAAATGTACTGCAGAGTTTCAGTTTTTCTCTATTTTTAAGCTCATTCATCAATTCCTTCTGTATTCTATAAAGTCGGTGAAGTTCAGATACCTGAATAATTCAAAAAACAAGATGAAGAAAAAAGTCAGTGCAATGAAATCATCAAACTGATTGCTCAAAAAAACATATGAATATGTTATTCCAAGTGCTAGATTTTGAATGTTAATTATTTAATACTCTCATGCAAACATGTTGTTTAAAATTTTTTTTTTTTAAAATGCTAGTTTAAAATAGAGAAAGTTCCCTCTATATACATGGAACATAATATGAGAGAAATCTTACAAGCTCATCAAGGTTTTGAAATAACAAGCATGGTAATTTGGTGAAATTATTCTATGCGGACGCCAAACGCCGTACAGAGACCAATCAGAATGCGTCGCGTCACCCCCTGCTCGGTACTGCTCGGTATCTCTCGATACCCGGCTCAGTACTGCTGACGTGACGCATTCTGGTTGATCTCCGGATCGTAAACTGCGTTCGACGTCCGCACAAAATAATTTCACGGTAATTTGAGCTGCAGTTATAGAACCAAAGGAACAAGCGAAAAAGATGACAAAAATACTCAAATGTGTTCATATTGAGCTATATAGAACATCAAAACTCTGAAAATTGATACCTGTTTTGTAAAAGTAGCTTCATGTTCAAGTATCGTGCGCTTTAGCATTTCTTTATCGCACAGTGAATAGCCATTTGCTTCTCTTAACAATGACCCGTCATAGAGATGACCACTTAATGCATTATCCTGATAGTACCAGGACCAGCTGTTGCTTGAATGCTCATTTTTATTTCTCATCACATTGTGTATAGGAATGTAACTTTTAAACTGAACTTTTGTCCCCATTCCTACGAAAATTCCAAATAGTAATTGAATAAAGAATGTTAAAGACTTGGTAAATATCTCTCCAGTACACATTAGAAAGCACTAAAAGATGCACTAGTTGCGAAATAGCATAACTATATATTTTGTAGCATGTAAAAGTGACAAGAAAACATGAAAGATTACATCTTTGCTTGATTGATTACAATGCTAGTACAAATATACTTCTATAAAATCAAGAGAAAAGAGTAATCAGGAAAATACAAATACAATAAAGTAGAACATCCTCAATAGTAAGAATATATTCCAATAACAAATACTATAGATTACTAATAAATATTAAGAATATATGATAATATCATTACTTTAATATAATAATCCTAATATGATTACATAATATTCTAATACTATAGAAATGATTATGATGCTGGTACAAATCGACTTACATAAAGGCAAGAAAAGGGAGTAATAAGGAAAATATAATAAAGGAGAATATCCTCAATAATGAGGATATATTCCAAAGATTAATACTATAATTTCATAATAAATATTAAGCATATGTAATAAAACTATGATGATAATACAATCATTCTAATATGGCTACATAACATATAATTCTAACATTCCCCCTCTCTGCCCATACACACACTAACAAATGGTGCTACAATAAGGAGTATTGAGAGTTTGAGTATTCAAGAAGAATTGAGAAGTAATTAAGAACTTTCTAAAATTACCGATCAAAACTAGAACGTGATGTTCTCAAGGAAATTAAAAATAACCGACAGATCGGGGCGCTGACCTAGTCATTGTCAGGACAAAAGCTAACAGAATTGTCATGAGTCAGTATTCGCATGGTATCTTTATAAGATCCTCAGGTCACGCAATCTTCATGAGATCCTCATAGGATATTCATAATAGGAGATGAAGATGAATCGTTGTTCGTCGAGCGAGATCAAGATGAGACTTTATTAGATGGGATCATCACATGATCATCAAGACAGGATAAGAAGACGAAGACTTAGTGCAGGCTTTGATACCAAGATAAAAAATATAAATGGCTACATTTTTGCTTGATTTATTATGATGTTATTACAAATATGTCTATAAAAAGGGAAATGAAAAAAAAAAAAAGAATAATAAAAATACAATAAAGGAGAATATCCTTGATATGTCACCAAAAATTATCTTAATCTGGCACCAATCATGATACAAATATGAATTATAAACTTCCAAAATTAAAATCGGAACCATTTGATCTCCAATTTCAGCAAACTTATAGTCAAATTGAACAGCTCAAGGAGACGAACCCAACGACATCAAACTTGATTCAATCCGAGCCCAAATGGGTCAAATCAAAGGTTCAAAGTCTATTTGAAAGCTTCAGAGCATTAATTGGGCTACCAAATGATATCCGAATATGACATGCTTACGATCAAATCGAGCGGCTCGACGAGACGAGTCCAACAAGCTCAAGATCACTCAATTATGACATCATTACGGAACCTAAAGGATTGATCAATGGTCTATGATCGAAGGAGTCAATATCGGCCATCTATCCTAACACTCCCAACTTGACCTTGAACTTTTCCATATTTACAAGCTATGTCACTCCCAGAAATCTATAAATAGGCCCCCATTCTTCACATAAGAAAGGAAGAAAAAGGAAGGAGGGAAGAAAGGAAGAAGAGAAAGGAAGAATTGGGAGCTTACTTGCCACCGAACACCGCCAGAGTTCTTCCCAATCACCGTCGGACTTCCACCTGTTCCTCGACCACCACTGGACTTCTACCCATTTGTCAACCACCGTTAGAGTTCTTCTAGACCACCGTCCACAAACTACGGTCCTCCAGACCTCCATCGCCCGCCAACGAAGGTCTCGACCTTCGTCGCCTACCGACAACAGTCTTTCCAATCGCCATCGCCAACTACGGTTCTTCTGACAATCATCGCCCGACTACGGTTCTTCCGACTACCGTCGCCTGACTACGGACTTTCTGACCTCTGTCATCTGCCAATTACAGTCCTCACGACCTCTATCGCCATAAATTATGGTCCTTCCAACCACTATTGCCAACTACGGTCCTTCTTACCTCCATCGCCCGTCAACTACGATCCTTCTGACCACCATCGCTTGATTGCGGTTTTTCCGACCTCTATCATCTACCAACTACAGTCCTCCCAACCTCCGTCTCCTGCCGATTATGGTCCTTCCGACTACCGTCGCCTAACTATGATCTTTTCGACCTCCGTTGCCCGACTACAGTTTTTCCAACCTTCGTTGCCCAACTACAGTCCTTTCTACCACTTTCGTTTTCCTAAGGTCCTTCCGACCACTGTCATCTGACTACGGTCCTTCCAACCTACATCGCTCGCCGACTATGGTCTTGCCAACTAAATGAACATATCAACACTGATTCTTCCAACTCCCACCATATAATGCACTCTATATTATGTATATTTGCTACATCACGGCAATGTCTTCCTCCTAAGAATGGTCCTCATTTGTAATCAATTGCAAACACTAGTGGATTCATTTAAACAAGGTCAGACCTCATGGTTTTTCTCATTTACAGGAGTTTCCACATAAAAATTATGTTGCCTCTTATGAACGTTATAACCATACTCTCTTATATGTTTGCGTGCTGGATCTTCGTACAAAGCTAAGATGCTAAATTATATCACTCTCTATCGCCGCGAATATTCTAGGACGCAACATTCCTCAATAACAAGAATATATTCCAAATAACAAATACTATATTTTCCTAATAAATACTATATATTACTAATAATTATTGAGCATATGTGAAAATAATAATATAATAATTCTAATATGGTAATATAATAATATTCTAATGAATCTAGTATAAAGATGGGAACCAGTACATTACAGAATGTTATCCTGATTTTAATGTGATAAATTCTGCCTCATGATGCATTGGCCAGTTTCAAAATTGCAATTGTAGTTGAAACATCCTCCAAAATACAGGTACAATCGATTAGATCAAGCAAATAAAAACAAATTTACAAAATTGCAATCGTTCCAAAGAATGTAAAAACACAAATTATATTAATAGCAGATGAAACTCAATACTCTATAATTGTGTGCGAACACATGAAATGAGTTGTCCAGACTCAGCTACTGACATGTTCTTGTGAATGTTGCTTCAGAACGTAAAATCTCCAGTGATTTGCCATGAGAAAGTTCAAGGTTCTAATTTTAATCCTTCAGAAAAAATAAGCAAAAGATGAAGAAGAGGGGACTAGTGCCTCGTATCTAATATCTACACCATGAAGAATACCAGTAATAAATTTCAAATGATTGAAGTTCCAAACTAAAATGATCAAGCAGGGCTTGTAGATTTCAGATGCCTTGGGTACCGGTGGCAAATTTCTACCCTTTCAAAAGATCTTTTAAATGCATATATATATGAAGTACAATCAGATTTCCTGTTAGTAGATATTAAACAAAATCATGGCAATTGACTAACAAACAAAAGGTCAAATCCTAATGTTGGAGAGGAATTATCAAGCACATATTGTCAATCAAATAATAATTGCACAGAGTAACATGAAAATGAAATGCCAGATCAAGCGACAGAACTATATAACAAAATACAAAGAAACCCCGCATCCTTCAAAACCCTAGCCAAAAATAAGAAGTTCATTAGTTCCTAAAATGAATAAAAAAAGAAAAAGGAAGAAAACCCAGAAAGTTAGAATCACAACCAAGTTAAAAGTCAATCCACAGACGAGAATGAGAAGAAAGAAACAGCACAAAAACTCATCTACAATTACAAATCGCCCCAACAATCAAAACAAAAACTTTTAAATTAAATGTTAAATCAAAACGATCTATAACGAAAATCAAATTAAAAAATAGCAAAAAGATACTACCTTGACTCTTAAGTACCCTCTCCACTATCCAATTTCTGTAAATGCTGCGCCACCGGTTCTACATCAAGGCACAAAGAACCCAAAAGCACATTTCATCCACAGGAAAACTGTGAACAAGAACAAGCCAAGAACAGAGAAAATAGGCTAGGAAAAGGCAAGACTGAAAAAAGAGGGAGCTTTTCTCCACCAACGAGAAGAGAAGGTGGAAGTGGAGAGGAGAAGTGGGTCGTAATGCTAGAAATCCTCCATAGCAACTGAAAGAAGCAAGAGATTTTAGATTGCTATCGATCTGCTGGGCCACGGATAGATAAAGAAAGAAAGGGATCCCAGATAACAAAATCTCCCACAAGAACAAACTACCTTCTTAGAACAATGACGTCCGATTTGTCACTATCCAGCGCATTTATTTTTTGTTCACCATTCCACCCCCACATCACACCAGGCAGAAGAAACTTCCTCATTTAACCTATTGATTTTTTTCCTAAAAAATTGTTTTACCAACTTTAAAAATAATATTTTTAATCTCATCATCATATTATAAATAGAAAAGAAATTTTTTGTAAAATTTATCTTATTAAATTTTGCTAATGATGGATCCTTATCATTTATGTGGAATTATTCAAAATTTTAATTTTAATTTTGATTATGAATTTCCTAAAAGACTAAATGATCATCAAAGAAAAACAAAAATTTATATTTTCTTCATTTAGATTTCAAATTGCATTTCTCTTTTACCTTTTCTTTTGAAAAGATTTTCCAATCCTTTTTTATCTTTCTAAAAGAATTTGAATATTCACAATGTTTTCTTTTTATTCCACATTTGAACAATAAATTAACAAATATATATATTTTTTTTCTATGTACAGAGTACATCCTAACTCATTCATTAAATTATTGCATATAATAAGATCAGTACTGTTTAATAACAAGAATACCATCACATAGGGATATATTAGTCATTTAATGTGATTGAAACTTACATAGAAAGTTGCTGAGAATACCATCACATTGATACTTTATTACAATAGCAAGAAATGTAATAAGAAGAACCTATGTGAGATGTGACCTCCTCAAGCATGAGCATTAGATATGTAACAAGCTATTTAAAGAAAAATTAAACATAATTAATTATCTAATGACCTAATTAAAAATCTAATTACATTTTAAAAAAGAATTAAGATGAGCGTAGTTGAAATGGCCTCCTTAGAGATATCGACCAATTTTTGAAATGGTCCACTATGAATTTTTTTAATTGAGAATATTGAAATGTTTTATATTTAAATAAAAAGGTTATATTTGAATAAGAAATTTTGTCTATATTAAATATATTTGAATAAGATATAATATGTTTGATAAGGTTTTAATTGAGTCAAAGACTTTGTATATGAAAAAATGGGATTGGAGATAACAAAGTGATGTTTAAATACTTTTTTATGGTATTTATTATTGATTTTGAGATTATAAAATTGCTATTTTAAGATTAACAAAGAAATGGTTTCACACTTTTTTTTTTTTAGAAGTATAAAATTTGAAATTCGATAAGATCTAATAACCCTCTTCGAATTTGGAAGTAAATTTAAATTTATTTCATTTAGGAGGAATTATTAACAATTTATGGTGCTATAAATTTAAATTTATTTATATTTAAATTTATCTATATATACATTTTTTAGAAGTAAAAAAATTAAATTATCGATACAAATTTGAATTGAAATTTTTTTAATCAAATTGCAAATCATTCAAATTTAAATTTTAGTGAAACTATAATTAAACATAACATTTTAAGCAGAAGAGCACATCGATACAAAAAGTGATCTGATTCAAGTTCGAGAGAGCTCAGATTAAGCAACTGAAAATAATTAACAACTTGAAGTCATTAATTGATGGACCAAGCAATCTCCAAATCTCATATATTTATAGTTAAATCGAGCATTTTAACGAGATAAATCTAATGAGCCCAAGATCAATTAATTTTAACATCCCATGACCATTGTCATCTAATTATGCTCCACCAAACACTATTGCTCAATTATGGTCATCTAACCACCGTTGCCCGATTACGATCCTCCAACCACCATCATTGGTCTACAATCCTTTTACCATTATCACGTAGTTATGATCCTCTAACCTCCATCACCCTGACTCTGGTCCTTTGTCTACCATCAACTAATTATGATCACTTAACAACCTTCACTCAACTACATTCTTTTGACTTTTATCTCTCATCTACTTTCCTTTGATGATTGTCACCTAACTATCAGGGGCAGAGTCAGAATTTTTTTGATGTGAGGACACAAATCATTGATGTAAAAAGAATTTGAATGTGTGAAGGATAAAAATTGGAACCTCGAACTTTCTCATGACAAATCACTGGAGATTTTACGTTATGAAGCAACATTCACAAGAACATGTCAGTAGCTGAGTCTGGACAACTCATTTCATGTGTTCGCACACAAATATAGAGTATTGAGTTTCATTTGCTATTGATATAATTTGTGTTCTTACATTCTTTGGAATGATTGCAATTTTGTAAATTTGTTTTTATTTTGCTTGATCTAATCGATTGCACCTGTATTTTGGAGGATGTTTCAACTACAATTGCAATTTTGAAACTGGCCAATGCATCATGAGGCAGAATTTATCACATTAAAATCAGGATAACATTCTGTAATCTACTGGTTCCCATCTTTATACTAGATTCATTAGAATATTAATATATTACCATATTAGGATTATTATATTATTATTTTCACATATGCTCAATAATTATTAGTAATATATAGTATTTATTAGGAAAATATAGTATTTGTTATTTGGAATATATTATTGCTATTGAGGAATGTTGTGTCCTAGGGTATTTGCGGCGATAGAGAGTGATATAGTTTAGCATCTTAGCTTTGTACGAAGATCCAACACACAAATAAATAAGAGAGTGTGGTTATAACGTTCATAAGAGACACCATAATATCATAAAATAATAAATATTAAAAAATATGAGGGGCATTATTAGTTTTAAATCTTTGTAATTTATTTCCAACTTGTGTTTGTAGGAATTTATAAACCTAAGGCTACAATGCCCTCTTAATAAGTATATTTTTAACTTGTGTTTGAGAAAATGAAAAGATTTAGGTATAATTATTTGGTCACCATTTTTATTACATGTAGTATATTCATAAAAAAATATTTACGGAATTTATTGATCAAATTTTTTTTTGTCATAATGGATCTTAAAAGTATTGTATTAATTTTAAGATATGTGTAATATACATTATAATTGATTTTTTTATGATTTGAACTCATTTTAAAACAAATTTAAATGTGGAGGATTAATTTACAAAAAAAAAAAAAAACATTATTTTTATAAATAATAAGACCTAACAATTTCATAATTTAACATGCAAGAATATGCTTTAGGCTATGTTCGGAATAGTTTTCTTACTAATTTTCACAATAACTTTCTTATAAAATTTTTTACTCTAGCAACAATATCATATCACAGACCTAAATGGAGACTGCTTCCAAACGGCTTGCTTTCCCTAGACCCAAACTGCCTGCTTCGTTTTCCCCTTTGATCATCTCTCGCAACTCGCAATCTCGAGCACAACTTTCCTTTTCCTTTTCGCTCTTCTCTTGCCATGTTATTTGCATTCTTAATTTTGATCTTACAACTCCTATTAGCTCAAGTAATTAATGAGACGACAAACGGAACTATTTTAATGTATTTTGACATTCAAGATGAGATGACAAACTGCCATAAAATTGACCTTCGGAAAATTAACCGTCTGAAAATCGCCTGAAAATTCTACCGGTAATGAGTGATTTTCCTGTAGTGTTTAATTTAGGCCCCTCCCTGAATAAAATTTCTGGCTCCGCCACTGCCCATCATTTCAATGATAATCAATAAATAATAAAAAAGGATTAGAAAAATTGAAAATCTTTTTCCTGGAAAAAATTAAAATTTTCTCAAGTGAACAAAAATAAACACAAACTATATGAAATTTTTCATTTAAAATTTTTAAATTATTTTAACTCAAATAAATTTTACTATTACTTTTTTTAATTTAGTTTAATTTTCACAAGTTAAAATAAAATCCTAAAAATAAAATTGAAACATTTTTTTGAAAAAAAAAAAGAATGATAAAAAAATACTAAAAAAAATAATGGTTAAAGGGTTTTTTGCTTTTTGCATGTACAACAGAGTGGATTTTAACTTTTATTTGCAATACAGTTATGGAGGGAGGAGAAAGAGAGAGAATATTCATGAATGAGAGAACTCAATCAAATGATTTTTAGTTTTTTTTTTTTTTGCATTGATGGTTTGTATATAAAAAAGTTACAAAAAAAAAAAAAAAATCATTTAGCAAGTGGGGGCACATGCCCCCAGTGCCCCCACCCTGCCTCTGCTCCTGCTAACTATGGTCTTTCGACTACTACCGCTCGACTATACTCCTCTTTTGACCACACCCTGATCACCATTGCCTGACTATGGTCCTCTTACAGTCTCCCAACCAACATCACCTGACTAAATTCATCTGACCATTATCAATCGCTATAATCTCTCGACCACCTTCACCAACCTACAATCCTCTATCATCCAACTTCGGTCCTTCGACTATTATTGTCTGATTATGATCCTTTGACCGCCATTTCCCAACTATAGACTTCTTACTGCATTTGCATGATTACAATCCTCTTACCATCATCTCTCTACTATGCACTACAGGAAAAACAGTGAAAACCGGCGGTTTTTACCGGCGGTTAGTGTAAACTTAACGGCGGTTTGTCAATTTACCGGCGGTCTAACGGCGGTTCAATGACCGCCGGAAAAACAGCGTAGGAAAAAAATTCCGACGGCCTTTTACCGGCGGCTTACTTTTGCGGCGGTTTTCCGGCGGCCCATACCGCCGGTGATCACCGGAATTTCAACCGTCGGTCTTTCGGCGGTTTGGCCGCCTGTAATGTAACCGCCGGAAAACCGCCGGTCATAGTACCGGCGGTTTTCCGGCGGTTAACCCTGGCGTCGTCTGTTTCATTAGACCGCCGGACGGCGCCGTTAGACCGCCGGTACCTTACCGGCGGTGGACGGCGGTTATAGCCGTCGGTATTACCGACGGTTTAAACCGTCGTGCGTCCATCGTAGCACCGCCGGTGACCGTCGGTAAGCCGCCGGTATTCACCGGCGGTTTAATAATTACACCGGCGGCTTTATATTACCCGTCCGGTATCGTCGTTGCCGGCGGCCAAACCGCCGGTTAGCCGCCGGAAACCTGTAGCACCTGAAAAAAAAAATTGACAGCATCCCCTCTATTTGAGGGAGGTTCACCCTAAAGTCTAAACCTGCAGAAAAAACATATATATGTTGGGCAACACGCCGCTATATTCATCACAACCAGAAAATACAAAATTCATCACAACATTACAATCACAAATTCACAAAATAGTTCATGATAATGTTACAATCACAAGTTCAAAAGTTCACAAGTTCTAATTAATACAATCACAAGTTCAAAAGTTCACAAGTTCACAACATTACAATCACAAACATAATAAACATCTAATCATCATCGGTATCCTCACTGTCTGCAGATGGCTGCTCTTGTTGGTCCTTCTTCCTTTGTTTTCCAGCTGTGTAGGATTGCAACCGTGCTTGCATTTCATTCTGAGCCTTCCTCATTTCTTCAATCTCTCTAGCTTGAACCCTTTTCATCTCTTCAATCTCTCTAGTAAGTGCTGCAACCCTCTCACTTACAGATTCTTCAGCTCCACTTGGATCATGAAATGCAGAGGTGTATGAACTGCCCTCAATAGCAAAAGCCTGTGAACCCATGCCATATACCCTCCCCCTCTGTCTTCCACCAACAACTTCTGACCATGTCTGATACTCAGAAATATGGGCCGATCCAGAAGATGATCCCTCGCCAGTGGACTGCCGACTTTCTCTAGCTCGTAAGAAATCATCCTGCAAGTTACAAATAGTTTTATTAAAATAAATTTTTATTCTAAAAATCCAAAAAATTTTACTCACATGAGCCTTCTTAGACTTCTCATCAACCCACTGGTGGTCAGCTTGATGTTGATGAGTTCTTGTATGCAGCTCCAATGGTGTTGGCTCCCGACCCAGGTGCTCTTTCTGCAAATTTGATGCTTAGTTATACTAACATAAATATATGTAATAAACCAATTCAAAACACTTACCAGTCGCCGCCTATGTTCTGTATGAGGTACAGATCCACCAGTATGAAGAGAGCTTCCTAAACCGCCGCTGTCAGAGGCTCTGTTCTGTTTATTCTGCTCTCTCATTTTTATAAACTCCGGGGTAGCCCAAGCACTACTCAAATCTGCCCAAACGCCCTCTCCAATCCAATTAGGCCTCTGCCCGGACTTTCTAATGTTCGTGAACATGTCTCTGAGACGGGTCGCTCCTCTCCTCTCAAAATTTGATCTGATCCTCGTGCTGTACTCAGGCAACCACCTAAATTCTTTCTGTACAAATGTAGGCAATATCAAAAAGATTAGTACAAATTAAATCATATATTTGAAATCATACTAAAAAAAAAATTACCTGAAATTCTCCAAACCACATATCTCTAACTGGCTTTGGGATCTTCTTCCAGGATAAGTAAGGAGCATCATACTTATTCTTTATTATATCCCGGATCATATGTATAGGTGGCCTTGAAGGATTGAAGCTGCAAGTGACTTTGTTTATCAATAACATGTAATATATCAAAATAAAAACAACTGAATAACTTAAATTGAACTTACTTATCGCCGTCAGGCTCGATGTATTGACGCTTATCTGTTGCTGTTGCAGGATCGGTAGCGCCAACCTCTGGTGGTCGTGATGGTCCACCCTGTTCATGCTGCACCGGATAGGGGTAGTAATATGGGTAAGGGTAAGGAGGGTGAGGACCAGTGGATGGACCAGCAGCCTGTGATGATGGTGGGGGGTAATATGGATAGAATGGAGAAGCATGTGTCTGATCTGGAGAGGGGAAGCGAGGACTCGTCGAGCTGGGAGGGAAGTGGCCAGGGAAGTATGGAGGTGCAACAAGAGGTGGATCTAACTGTCCCTGACCCTGCTCTGGTGAAGGCTGCTGGCTCCTGGAAGGTGGTGGCGGTGGTGGTGTAGGTAGATCTGGTGCAACTGAAGGCCCCTCACCTACCTCAGTCTGTGTGGGTACTCTGCTAGTCGTAATCTTCTTCCGGCGGAACTTTGAGGCAAATGATTTACGAGGAGGATCGTCGCCTGAAGCCATCTGCAATATTAAAACAAAAATAATTAAGAAACAGTTAATAAAACAGTTAATAAAGCAGTTAATAAAGCAGTTAATGAAGCAGTTAATAAAGCAGTTAATGAAGCAGTTAATGAAGCAGGTAATGAATTACGAGAAGCAGTTAATAAAGCAGTTAATGAAGCAGTTAATAAAAGACAAGGTGGCAAAATACAATATCATTTCTAAGCAGTAATAAAAATTACATAACATTTAAATTCTACAATTCTAAATTACAGAAACTAATCAGAATCATCAAAACTATTTTCATCACTCTCAAGAGTATCTTCACTTTCATCCTGGTTCTCTTCTTCTTCTGAACTAGTTGAACTATTGACATCTTCTAACTCCATTTCAATAGTAGAGGTTGTAGTTGGCATATCCTCAATTTCAACAGGCATATAACTTGACATCTCATCCTCTTGATGTGCAGTTGCTACAATGTATTGTTGATCAATTATTCCCCGTGCTTTTGTTTTTATGACAGCTAGCCAATCTTGTTTGTCTTTGCGACCACTGGGATATTTGCTGAAATAAACTTGAATAGCTTGGCTTGCTAACACAAATGGATCAAACTTTCCGTATCTTCTACTATGTTTAACATCTACTAAACCATACACAGGATGAACCCTTGTGCCTCTATTTTGTACTGGATCATACCACTGACAGTTAAATAAGCATACAAAGTTCTCATCTTCCCCTGGGTACTCCAAGTCAAGGACCTCATTCAAAATACCATAATAATCACACTCATCTTCTTCATGAGTGTTTCCTCTAACACATACTCCACAATTTTCAGTTTTTCTTCCTTCACTCCACGATTTGGTATGAAATCTGAACCCATTCACTATATATATTGGCCAAGTTTTTACTTTTCGCATTGGACCCCATGCTAATGCTTGCAAACCTTTATCGAAACATTTGTTATCAGGATTTTGTACCTAAAAATATTTTCAAATTTTAGTATTTTTGATAATAAATAAGATTTAAATTTATAAAAAAAAATGTACTCACATATGATCTGAACCAAGTTGGAAATTCATTTGCAACAGCTTGCTCAATTTCCCTTGAATCTGTCAAAGGCAAATTGCTTACGAAATACCTGGTGACAAATAATACATAAGTATTTTAAATAAACATTACTAATTTATTATTAACATTATGTAAGAACTTACTCTAAGATTGGCTCAACTTCTTCACAGTTCAGTAGTACATACAAATTCACTGTATTTATTTCTAAATCGTTGAGATATCTTTCAACACATTTGCCACTAGGCTTTCCTTGCCTTCTAAATACTGTTAGTGTAGCATGTGATTGTTCTTCTACATCGAAGTCCATGTTACGACCCATTTTTGTTCTTGTACTCCTTACATGTGGCTCGAAATAGTAGGAGCAAAAGTGAATTGTTTCTTGAGATAAATATGCTTCACATATCGATCCTTCTGGTCGTGCTTTATTCTTAACATATTTCTTCAACTTGTTCAGATATCTATTAATCAAATAAAAATATGTTATCTTAACTGATTCAAAAATATTGAGTAATTAATAAAAATCTTAACACATTTACCTTTCGAAAGGATACATCCAACGATATTGTACAGGTCCACCAACTCTTGCTTCGTAAGGTAGATGGACTGGAAGATGTTCCATAGAATCAAAAAAACCCGGGGGAAATATCTTCTCTAACTTGCATAGGATGATTGGTATGTTATCCTCGTACCTCCGTAAAGCATTTTCACTGAGTTTAGATGAACATAAATCTTTGAAGAAAATGCTAAGCTCAATCAACGGATTTGAAATGTAATCCGGTAACATACTGACTATGATCGGAAGAAGAACCTCCATAATTATGTGACAATCATGACTTTTGAGTCCAAATAACCTTGCAGATTTCAAGTCAACACATCGGCTTATATTTGATCCATAACCATCCGGCATTTTTAATCCTTTAAACCACTGACATATCATTCTTTTTTGCTCTAACGTGAAAGAGTAAGGAGCTTTGGGCTTCATTAGTTTACCGTCAGTTGTTGTTACCAACTCCAAATTTTTTCGCCGACAAAACTCTTTAATGTCCATCCTTGCTTTGACATTATCTTTACTCTTGCCTTTAACATCCATAATTGTATTAAAAATATTATCCAAAAAGTTCTTCTCAATGTGCATAACATCCAAGTTATGTCTTATCAAATTAGTTCTCCAATAAGGTAATGTCCAGAAAATACTTTTTTTAATCCAATTATGTTGAACACCATAACCCGGAAATTTTGATTCTGATAGCATTGGATAATCAATAATTGTTGGAATGTTGGATAGTCTCTGTAGTATCTCATCACCACTTAATCTGGGTGGAGGAGGTGATCGTTCAATTCTGTTTTTAACAAATGCTTCTTTATTTCTTCGGAACTGATGATTAGCATTTAAAAACATACGATGACAATCAAACCAAGTATTTTTCCCTCCATGTTTTAATGTGAAAGCTTTACTGTTCTCCATGCAGTAAGGACATGCTAATTTCCCTGCTGTGCTCCAACCAGACAACATACCATAAGCTGGAAAATCACCGATAGTCCACAGCAAAGCAGCTCGAAGGAGAAAATTTTGTTTTTTTGATATGTCATATGTGAGCACTCCTTCTTCCCATAATAATTTAAGGTCATCAATTAATGGTTGCAAATAGATATCAATCTTAGCATTCGGATTATGTGGTCCAGGTATAATCAGAGTTAAGAACATGAACGGAGTAGTCATACACATCTCTGGTGGCAGGTTGTATGGTGTTAAAATAACTGGCCAACAAGAATACGGTGTAGCTGTTTGACTATAAGGAGTAAAACCATCAGTACATAATCTCAATCTTATGTTGCGGGGTTCAGCAGCAAATGAAGGATGCACTCGATCAAAATGTTTCCACGCTTCAGCATCTGATGGATGAGAAAGAACATCACTTTTTGCTATTTTCTCCTTATGCCATCTCATATGGCCTGCTGAACTCATTGATGCATAGAGCCGCTGAAGTCTTGGAATAATTGGTAAATAAAACAAACGGGAATATGGCACATCTTTCTTTGGACGACGTTGTTTTCCCGAGTTCTGCTTAAAACGAGGTGCATTGCAGCTGCGACAAATAACTTCTGCTGCATCATCCTTATAGTATAACATACATCCATTGATACAACAATCAATCTTTGTAGCAGTGAGACCCAGCTTGGATACTAATTTCTTTGTTCGGTACAAGTCTGAGGGAATTATATTGTCAGCCGGATTAGTTTCCTTCATAAGACCAATAACGTCATTAAAACACTCACGGGGAATATTATACTCAGTTTTAATACTTAGCATCCTCACTGCAATGGATAATTCCGAATGCGTACTGCAACCTTCCCAAATTGGCTTTTGAGCTGAATGTAATAACTCAAAGAATTTTTGTGTCTCTGTATTTGGTGGCTCTTCCACATTAGACCTTAAATTATGACCTGCTACATCAAAAATAAGGTCTTCGTAGGGTCTACTCATTTGATCTTCATCAAATGTTTCATAAGCTGTAGATGAACCAGCATGAGCATCTCTATGTGGCTCGTACTCGCCATGTGATGTCCAAATCCAATAGTTTGGAAGAAATCACCTACAATATAAATCAAGTTTCACATCATCGGGCTTTAGGAATGCTAGATTTTTATGCTTCGAACACGGACATCTAAACATTTTATCAAGCTGAAAGGAAGGCAGTTGAGATGCAACTTGAATGAAAGTTTCAACTCCCTCTATAAATTCAACTGTCAATCCTTTTCGACCCGGCAACAATCTGTTATACATCCAATATCTCTCTTCTTGGATAGTCATTTGGACGTTGAAGCAAACGTCACCCTACATAGTTAGGAAAACATTTATTAGAATACACGCATGTGCAACGTGTTATAAGAACGCATCTCCTTGTCCTAAACTTGGCTAAATATGCACAAGTCTCTATACTCAAATTCATTGTATAATTAGAACTTTGTTTTCGTCATTAATAACAGTTCCTATTGATATGGTAATTGGCATGCATTGAAATCAATATTCCTTTTCCATTGAAATCAATATTTAAGAAGAACAAGCATAATTTCATTATTTTATGAATCTCGAGATTGCGTGACCAAACTTTTTATAATCATTTGCATAACTCTCCACTTTTTCTGTCATTCACATCTCTCCACTTCTTTTTGTCATTCACATCTCTCCACTTCTTTTTGTCATTCACATCTCTCCACTTCTTTTTGTCATTCACATCGAGCGGCACGACTATAAATAGACCGAGCAGTGCGCTGGTTGGCTCGGAACGGGCCGCAATTTATTCTTTTCAAAATCAGGCCCGGCCTGCCCCGTTAAGGAGGAGGCCTGAATTGGTTGTTTTCTTAAAACTAATGTTTATATGTTTTTTTGTTGAATGTTCAATTTTATTTTAGACCTTTTTAAGAAATATTATTTGATTAAGTTTTAGTCTTCATTTTTATTGCTTTCTGAAATAGCTTTATAGTACAAAATTTTTTGTAATGAATAACAACTTTAGAAAGTAATAAAAAAACTGTCCCAAATGAAACCTTAATGACTTGGCCACCTAAAAACCCCAATGAAATTGAGGAATATATTATATCACTTTACATTTTTCTTCCATTAAGTAGCAAGTAGGCTGACTGGTGATCCAAGTATGATCATTAGACCCTTGCCTATTGGATACATCAACATCAAGGTTGAAGGTGAAATTGATGGTGGCGATTACGATGAAGAAAATGCATAGTTAGTGTTAAAGCTTGCATAATGTGCAAGTTAGATATTTATTCTTTGGAGTTCTCATAGCACTCTCCCTCGAATATGAACTTTAATGGCTTTATTAGCTTGCTTAAAAAGAGTGTAATTGTGCATATATTATTGATGAGTGAGGATCATCATAGCACCTTTCTAGCAACTCCACTTACTCTCATTTGATCTTTTTTTGTTCATATATCATAAAAAAAGACTCTTTTTTTAAAGAATTTTGAGTGTACATAATCACTCCCTCATTATTAAATTGGGAAAGAATAATAATGAAAGAATCATGGAATTTGAATGATTATAATCTATTTAGGCTATGTTTTAGCCTCTTGTAGGAAATGAAATTAAGACCTAACGGTTAGCTAAGCTTGGCATTAATTAAGGCTTCGAATCCTATGGATGAATTTAGTTAGGTTTGACCAAAATATAATCCTAAGTTTATGTCAAGCTAATTTAGTTTAGGTGTTGTGTTAGCTTGGGGTTTGGCCTTTAATTCATTAGGCTATGCTGACTTAATTTGAAGTTTAAAATTGATGTTAGGCTAATATTTAACTATGGTTGACTTCTTATGGGTCTTAGGGTGTTTGTAATAATGTATAGAGTGTAGGGTACTTAGGACAGCAGACTACAAATTGAAAATTCGGCCGGAGAAGAGAGATCGACGGTTACCTTCGGTTAGGGAGTAGGTTGGTGGTCGGAGAAGAGCTATCGGCGGGCGGAGTTGATCTGTCGGCGGCCGGAGAAGACACGTCGGCGGCCGGAGAAGACACGTCGGCGGCGGAGTCGATTCGGGGTTCAGGAGTGGTCGGAGGCGAGGTAGGGCAGAGCGACCGAGAGAGAGAAGAGGGAAAAGTGAAAATGAAATGCGAGGCGCGGGTGTTAATTTTAGGGCTTCTACCGGCGGTTAGTGCCGCCGGTAAAAATTTACTTATCAACGACGGCCAACACCGTCGGTAAACCGCCGGTCCATATTGTTGTCCGGCGGTTTAGCGACGGTTATATAACCGCCGTTAATACCGGCGGCATAATGAGGGATAGGCACCGGTAAGCCGCCGTTAAACACTGGCGGCTAAACCGCCGCCCAAACCGTCGGTAAAACCGGCGGCCTACAAACCGCCGGTTATGGCCGCCGGTAATAGCTGTTTTTCCTGTAGTGATGGTCCTCTAACCATTGTACCCAACTATTATCCTCAAATTATGATATCTTGGCTCTGGCTCTCTCACCACCATCATATGATTATGAACCCTCGTCACCATCATCCAAGTACAAACCTCTGATCACCTTCACTTAACAATAGTCTCTTGATCGAATTCACCAAACTATAATCCTCTGATTATTATCAGTGACCTAAAATCTTATGACAACTATCATTTGACTATGGCATCCCAACCCCATTCGTCCAACTACGAATCTCTAACTATCATCATCCAAGTATAGTCCTTCGACCAACATCACTCCACTAAGGTCATCTGAACATAATAGTTTAACTAAGATCCTTTAACTATAGGCGCTCGAATATAGTTCGTGATCAGACTTCATCACCCAAAATTGGTCCTCCAACAACTTTCGCCTCACTACAATCCCCCATGCACTATTGTTTTATTTATGTCCTCTATGATCTCTCGATTATAGTCTCCTGAATTTAGTGCTTCAATCATTATTATCCAATTACAGTCATTTGACCACTACTATCTCACTGTGATCATGTAACCATTATTATCACGCAATGATTTATTAACCTAATTACCCAACTTTAATCATCAGACCACCATCACTTGATTATAGTTTTTTGACCACCACCACCCAACTATGGTGCGACACCCCATAATTTAATTTGGAAGAAATTTTTTTATCTGTGATTATATATTTTTTTAGTATTATATATGATTTATTTTTAGATCAATGAATATATGTTTGATATTTTGAATTAAAATTTTATTTTTATTATTTATTACTGAGATGAAATAAGATAGCTCTAGTTATTGTATAATAAAAGATAAAAAAAAGAATTCTTCTAAATTAGATTATGGTGTGTGACAATTGGTATTAGAGCATTATTGTTAGAAGAATTGAATTATTATCAGAGTAGTATGAATTTATGATGAGTAAGGTAGATTGGATATTTTAAGGTGCATTATTTTGCATATATAATTTATTATGTGTGAATTATTCAGATCTAACATAATTATCCAAAAGTGAACAGTTGAAAGGACCGACCTGAGCAAGCTGCGCCAAATGAGCAACATAATGTAGCTCCAGTACCGTCATACTCTATCAGCTGGCCAATGTTCTAGCATAGGTAATGGGTGGTACACAGAGTAATCCATCAGGGAACAAGGAAGAAAGGGGAGATAAATATTTACAGGCATTTCATGAGCTAAAGCCTCTATTATTCAAAGAAGATGTAGGACCACAGGTTGCAGAAGATTGATTACTGAGAATAAAAAAGATCTTCAATAGCATGCTATGTCCAAAGAATAGGAAGATATCATTGCTTGTATTTCTCTTTGAAGGAGATGCTAAGCGATGGTGAATTCAACAGCAGTGAGAGAAATTCCAGGGCAAAATCAATGCATAAATCACATGAGATGAATTAACTCTAGTGTTTAAGATGTAGTTCGTACTTCCATCAATGGTCAATAATCAATAATCAGTAACTATTTGCTCAATAAATAGAGTCACCACTCTTTATCCGTCGGCACAGTAATAACTTCTTATAACTCCTAATCATTGCATTGTTGTATCATATGAATCAGTAGAAAATAACATCCAATCACAGTATTTAAAAGAAACCTTGTTGGGCTACAATGATGTTTAGGTCAACCAATAGGTCAAATAGCCTTTACTTGTCTTTTACACATATTATAATAAAAGCAATAGCGATCAACTATTACCCAATCACAAATACATTTCCATTCATAATAGTTGTGTTAATAACATTATGCTTAAATAAACTACCTAATTATTATACATTATAAATCATATAAAATTCAATAACTTCTATTTTATTCGGTATAATTCATAAAAATTATAGTCAAAATAATCAAGATAATTAGTACGATAAAATACAAAAAATTGTGCAATAAAAGTTAAATAGAGTAGGAAAATATATAGTAAAATTGATTTGAAGAGAAGTCAAAATTAAAATCTTTAAAAATAGATATAGGATTAGAATCATATACTTTGATCTGAATAATTTTTGTAAAAGTGGCAAAGTGATCCAAAAACAAAAAATCAAGATTTCTCTTTCTCTCTCCTCCACTGAAAAAAATAATTGGAATTGTTTACAAGTATTGAAAAAACAATGCACTTTAGGCCTGATGCTGCAGCGCTCTAGTTCAAATAGAAATTCAACTTTTTTTATTTGTAATTATTTTCAGAAATTCAAATTGTTACATATGGTCTCCCAACTAATACTACATGATAATAGTATCTCAACCAATGCCACCCTACTTTAGTCTCTTGACTATTATTGCTTGATCACACCAATGCTTGTTAACTTCATCACATGCTGTTACTAATAAGGTTGATGCACATCATCACCTTTAAGGTAGTGCATGTCAAATTGATAGAAACTGGTCTCTCAATCATAACTCTTACGTCACATGATTATTCAAACTTCCATCACAGGTTTTATACAACTTATTTCTATTATATTTTATCAACACAGTCCCCAATTATAAAGAAGAATAATATTTGTTACCAATGACTAATAGCGAAATCATTTCAATTTTGTGCCCCTTGTAGCCCTCTTTTATTTATATGTGCATTAAATCTCATTACATTGCTAAGAAGTTAATCCACATTGTTCTTATAATGGATTCTAGTAGAAGTTCTAGGGCAGAAAAGACAAGTTAACTTTATTTCTAATTTGAATTCTAAATTCAATTACAAATTTATTTATAATTTCTAATAAATGTTGGTTGCTCTAACAATCACGTTTTCAAATATGTTCAAATACTCGATACTTGTATATTATCATACGACAAGGTTAAAAGTAGGCCATGTAACTTTTTTCATTGTCTATAAGACAATATTTAATTTTTAAATTCTTAATTTATTTTTTAAGTCTAACACAATAATCAATGCTCTATTAATCATCACAAAATTTGCTTTACATTTGTTAGATCTAAACCCTAAATATATATTATTTTATTAATTTAAATTATTATTTATTTGAAACAATCATGATTATTCATACATTTTAAATCATCACACAATATGCTTTCTTTGAAGACTCTTAATGCTTACAAGCTTTATTTTGCTTTTATATGCCATCTTATATATATAACAAGTCATATAGCATTATAGCCTTGATTATCACTAAAAAATATGAAATATAAGAGATAAAAAAGAAGAATAGGGTAGATTTGGGATACTATCAAAGGGGGAAAAAAATTCACTATGCATTGATTGGATGGTACACCTTAAAGGCTATAGTAAAGATATTTATTGGTACATCAACCTCCTTTAAAATCTATATAATTAATTGTACTACTATCTATTGCACACTTATTGTGCAAGCAATCCATATGTGGGCCTTTGTATTTTGCAACTTTTCAAGTTTTTTACTTGTTAAATTTGATAGAATTTGACTGTCATACGCAAGTAATTAACTTAAGGTTTCATTTGGGATGACTTTCTTAATGCTTTTTAAAGCAGCTTTTTATTATAAAAATTTTATTTTTTGTGCTAGAAGCATTAAGAAAATCATCTCAAATGAAGCCTACGAGTCATTTAGTTTAATTTATACATAATTGATGAATAGCTCAATCGGATTTTGACTTTGATTAAAGCTTCGTTTGTGACAATTTTTTAAATATTTTTAAAGCAATTTTTTGGTAAAAAAAATGAATTAAATTTTTTTTGTACTAAAAAGTTGCTTTAAAAAATAATAGAAAAAATGTCTCAAATGAAGCCTGTTTAATTTTTGATAAGTTCAATCCTTGAAATTATTTTATTTCTTTTCAAACTTTGTATTTATTATTAGTTTTCCTGCCTATATTCTTTAATATCCTGTATATATATATATATATATATATGCGCTGAGATAAATATTTAAATGCATTTAAATATAAGATGATTTACATATGCACCACATAATTTTTATATATTTATATATTTAATATCTAAATTTTGATAAAAAAAATAAATATACATTTCCAAGGTTAAATAAGGTTTACTTGTTTGGGGGATTTGGGTGTTTTCCTATTCATTAAATTTACAATTAAAACAAAGAAACATTGGATCAAAGATCAAAATTGCTTAATAGTGTAACAATTGAACCGATTGATTTTAAGAAATCAAAACCGGTTCGATGGTTTGTCGATTCTTATGAATTCATGATCATGACAAGTTTACAATCACTTCGATCAATCTAATTTCATTTTTAAATCCATAAGTGCATCAATAAGTTCGGAACATAAGCATAAAAATAAATATTTTATTCTATAAATGCTAATATTAATGATTATTTTGAAATTATTTAAAAGAAAATATTAAAATGTATGTGTTAATATATAAATACATCAAAATTATTTGGAAAAGAAAACCAAATTATTATAATAATAAAAAAGTCAACCTCTAATTTGCATCTTTAAATATAAAAAGAGTGCTAAAATAAATATTTTATTGAATTCGGTCAAATTGTTTGTACTTTTTTGGGTTTAAATATCGAGCAGTATTAAATCTTTATAATCATAATCCTCAACTTTATTTAATTATTTAAAGTTAGTAATCTGTGCGGATGTCGAATGTTGTCCGTAGATAAATCAGAATGCGTCACATTACCAACGTGACACATTCTGATTGGTCTCCGTCGGCGTTCTAAGTTCGGTCTCCGCACAGAATAATTTCTCCTAAAAGTGAGAGTATTTTAGGAAACACATTTTACTGCTGAAATTATATGATTTTAAAAATGAGATTCATTGGTCCAATTTAATTCATCTCTTCATAAACCATAATTGATATCGCGTTAATCTTAAAGTATATTTAGGGTTTTAAAACCCATCATAGTGTTTTGGAGATGAGCTTTAGGCTATGATTTTCAGTACCCTAACATTGTTCATAGCCGACCCAAATACTATTCTTCATATACTACACTATGGTTGCCCAATCGGAAAGGGCTTCTCCTTCATTTGATGTTGTGAAATATTTTATTATATATTATAGTAATGTTGTGAAATACTTTAATATATATCATAGTAATTTTTTGTTTTTGATTTGATGTAGTTTTGTATACTAACTTTGTTGCGTCTTGGAATATTCGTGGCGGTAGAGAATAAATAATAAAGTTTAATGTCTTAGCTTTGTACGAAGATCCAACAAACAATCAGATATAATAGATGCGCAATATTTATAAAAGACGCCGAGATTTTTACGTGGAAAACGTTTAAAAACGAGGAAAATCACGGGGCATAGACCAATTTGAATGAATTTACTAGTGCTTGCAATCAATTACAAATGAGGCCCTTCCTTAGGGGGAAGGTCTTGATTTGATGTAGCAAATATACATCATACAAAGCACATGACATGGAGGAAATAGGAAGAATCAGTATTGACATGTTTGTTTAGTGGGCAAGACCATAGTAGGTGAACGATATAGGTTGAAAGGATCTTAGTCGTAGAAGGAGGTCGGAATGATCGTGGTCGGCGAGCAATGGAGGTCGGAAAGACCTTTGTTGGGTGGAAGTCCAACATTAGCTGGAAGCCGGGTGGAACTCTGATGCTAGTTGGTGGCCGGGCAGAAGCCCAACATCCTTTGGTGGCCGAGTGGAAGTTCGGCTTTAGTTGGTGGACGGGCAGAAATCCGGCTTCAGTCCGTGGCCGGGCAGAATTCTAACGTCAATTAGTGTTCGGACAGAATTTCGGCGTTAGTTAGTGGCCGGGTGGAAGTCTGACATCCTTCGGTGTCCGGGTGGAATTCAAATGAAAGTCTGTCGACGGGCTAAAGTTTGGGCTCGGGCAGAAGTCCAACGAAAGTCCGGCAATTGACAGAAGTCTGGCGACATGCAAAAAATTGGTGATGGGCAGAAGTTCGACGTCATTTGACAGCCGGAGATAAGTCTGGTGAAAGTTCTACGACGGTCGGTGGTCGAGGTGGAGTCCGGTGGAAAGAGAATTTTTTTCTTTCACTCCCTTTCTTCCTTCCTTCCTTCTTTTCTTTCTTCCATTTGGTGTCAGTTGGTGGTCGAGCAGAAATCCAGCGTCAATCGATGGCCGGGTAGAAGTCCAGCAACAGTTGGTGGCCGGGTTGAAGTCTGGCGATGGTCGAGGACGAGTCTGGTGGCTAGAGAACTCTCTTCCTTCCCTTCTTTCTTGTGTCCTCTTTTCGTGAGAAATGAGGGGTATATTTATAATTTTTTGAGAGTGGCATGACCAGCGAATAGGAGGAAGATCAAGAGTAAATTGAGAGGCTGGAATGAATGGTCGATGTTGATTCCCTTGATTATAGATTGTTTACTGGACATTGGAATGTCTTAATGATATCATAATTTGACGATCTTGGGCTCTTTGGATTTGTTTCGTCAAGCCCCTCGATTTGATTATAAGCATGTCACGTTTTGAAACTTATTGGTAATCCAAATTATGGATTGAAGCTTCCAAATGCGCTTCGGGTCTTTGATTTGGACCTATTTGAGCTCGGATTGGGTCAAATTTGGTCTCATTGGGTTTGTATTTCCGAGACCTTCAGTTCGACTATAAGTTTGCTAAAATCAATGTTCAAATGGTCCCGAATTTAATTTTTGAAGTTTTCAACTTGATTTTGTTCGGATGATCAAGATAATTTTTTGATGATATATCACTCTTAATTTTATTTTATTGCCCTTCTTTTAATTTTTGTTGAACCACGCATTGATAAAATATATAAATTTAATCTCTTTTTTCCTTCTAAAATTATCATGCCGCATGACGCTATAATGTTATATGAGCCATACCTCACTTTTCTTTTATTATCCCACCATCTTCTTTCCTTCTTGGTAAGTCCCAAAGTCGGAGAGATTATTACATGTGTCATCAAACCGTTCAGAGATAAATCATGATGCGTCACGTCATCCGATACATAACGATACACAGTAACGATACACGGCGTATTGGTGGCGTGGTGCGTCCTGATTGACCTTCGGACGATTCGATAACAACACATAATAATTCCGCCCAAAGTCACAACTTGGCCATTCCTATGCTTATGCTTTCTCACCAGCTTCTTTTCATTAATCTACTTTGATTCATCTGGAGTAAATTGTTCTGGCTTTTATTAGCTATATATCTTTCTTATGATCTTTAAGAGATCACTTCATATTTGTTTGTAATTTTTTTATGCATGGTTTAGTGTAATAGTTTATCCTACTTATAATTTTCATCTATTGATAAAAAAAAAAAAAAAAAGTATTTTGTTGCATGTGTGAAATGAAATTGGAGAGTGCTACACACTTATTTTTTTAGTGTGATTTTTCCATCTCTATCATCTCAACTTTAATTCTCAGCCTATCGAACTTTCTCCTGCGTTCGAATCTAATTCAAATTGTGGATTTCATTACTGATAGGGTCAAACATAGTTCAGCCAAGCTGAGTTTTTGGTTTTTATGGTGTTCAATTTATTATATTTGGAGGGAAAGAAATGAGAGGAAATTTTCCACCTCTATCAAAAGCAATGTTACCATCCATGAGATTATTAGAAAATCAGTTTATTTCAAAGTGTTAAGATGGAAAAATGGAGATGAATTTAAAGGGTTACTTTTACATGCAGGCTAGTTGTTTTTTGTGTTGTCTGGCGATTTGCCTTTTCTGGCTCTGTTTCGAAGCTTTTCATTGGGGAAATTCTACTGTTGCTTCTCATTTGGGTCTGTGTTATGTATTTCTGTTGTCTTATCCTGTGGGGTTCTGTTATAGTATCCCATTGCTTTTCTCATTTTGTTGCACTCGGTTTTGACTTATGGCAATGAGTTTGGTATTTTGGGCAAGGATGATTAAAGTGCATCTTCATCCTTGGATTGTGGCTCTTTGCAACATGATCTCTATATGATTGTAATCCCAGTAGCCTGGGATATTTGTGGCTTAATGGATGCAATTTCTAAATACTTAGTTTTTATGTCCCTTCTTGACTTATTGGGCCGCCACACCCTATATTGCTCTCTCAACTCTTTTTTATTTCTAACTCATGTTATCCATTGTATTTTTTACACTTTTTTGTTAAGCTTTTGATTTATGTATTTCCCTTTTAGTTCAATTTTACTTAGTTTAGTCTTTGATTGTTTATCACAATCTCTTACATGTAACTATTTTCTTATAATGCATTTTGGGCTTTGCCCCTAATTTTCCTTTTTTTTTTTAATGTGGAATATTGTAGTTATATTATAATATAGGTCTATTTTACCTTTTTGCTCTCTAGAATATTCTATTGCCATTATATACACAAACAATGGTGTAAGAAGGAAGAGAAAATATACATTCTCTTTTGAGTTACTTGGGTTATTCCATGTTTTTTTTTTTGTCTTCTAGCAGATTATTTCTTTTGTTGATTCAGTACATAAATAATGCAGTTGAATTATTTTTGATAGATTCTTCTTTGCTAAATAATTTACTTCATTTGCGACCCCAGCTATTCGAGTTCTATTGACACTTGACATAGATGTGTTCCATCTTCTTTTTCTCACTTCAAAACTTTGGCCATTTTAAAAGAAGCATATAACAATAGGTCATTTTTATCAGTAGCTTTAGGCATTGTTTGGAACAGCTTTCATACTGCTTTTTAAAATGACTTTATAGTAAAAAAATTATGCTGAAATATTATTATAGAAAGCAAGGAAAAAATCGTTCCAAATAAAATCTTAATCTTGACTCCAAAATTATTAATAATGATATGGGATAAAAGAGTTTGCTTGGAACTCATTGAATCATTAAAATGGGCGCCACCTGATAAAATTTTATCATCTCCATATTGACAAATTAAAAATCTATCATTCCAAGTAATTGAGCACCCCACCATGTCGATCTTTGTTTTCTAAGCATCTGATTATTCATTAAGAAATATCTGAGGGCGCTCAGGAGACAGTTCGGATTTGCACATTGAAAAGAAAGTTGCGGCGGGAGAGAAAAAATTACAGTGAGATAGAAAGTGATGAGATTGACATTGGAGCAGGCTCGAAGATCCGGAGAAAGAATTTAATGGGGATGGCAAAATTTGAACGGATCCTCATCCAGTTAACTGCAGGCTACCACATTTCTCCTCCCTCGACGCGACACTCAACAATAATGTCAACACTTCCCTCATCTCTGGCCGCCGTAGGGGCGCCTCCGCCGCGCAACTCATCCCCACCCTCACCAACGCCCTCATCACCTCTCCACCTTCCTCTCCCCATCCCTCCATCCCCGCCATCACCCCTTCCACCCCCACTCGTCTCCACCATTCCACTAGCCCCTCCTCCTCTCCTTCCTCCACCGCCCGCCTCGCCGTTCCCAATTCCATGAGCAGCACGCCGAAGCTATACACATCTCCTTTCGTCGTCGCCTTCCATGTCTGCCCGTACTCCGGCGCCACATAACCCACCGTACCCGCCACCACTGTGCTCACATGACTCGTCCCATCCACCACGACTCTCGCCAACCCAAAGTCCGTTAATTTCACTCCTCCTTTCCCATCCATCAACACATTGCTAGCTTTCACATCGCGATGCAGCACCGCCGGCGAGCAGTCGTGGTGGAGGTACACCAATGCTTGTGCCACCGCCAATGCTGCCGCCATTCTCTGCTCCCACTGGAATCCGTGCTGGTCTTTGATGACATCTTCCAAGCTTCCACCTTCCATGTATTCGTAGATAAGGAGCTTTTTGAAGCCGGCGAGGCACCATCCGTGGAGTGCAACGAGATTGGGGTGACCACCGGCTAGCGTCTCCATCTCGGCACGGAATTGTCGCTCTCCTTCATAACCTCCTCTCTGTAATTTCTTGATTGCCACTTGCCGGCCGTCCGGGAGATCACCGGAATATACCTCGCCGCATCCTCCACGGCCGATCAACTTGTCGGAGGAGAAGTTTTGGGTCGCCGCCACGATGTCAGGGTAAGTGAAGGCTGTTTTGTTCATTCCGTACACGCGCACGCTGACGACAGCGAAGCTGGAAGGCTGCGAGGAAGAAGACCCCGAAGGAGAAGGAAATATCGAATTTTGATCTAAAATTAGATTCTCTGATTGGGAAAATGTGGGATCTTGGTTGGAATATAAGAGAGGATCGATTGTTGATCGGCTTCGGCTTGTGAGGCAGAGGAAAAGGAAAGCGATGCCGAACAGTAAGCAAAACAAGGTTAAGGCGACGAAGACCCATAAGGAGATCATGTTACCTGAGGACTGGCGGCGAAAGACGGTCGTGGAGGGTGGAGGCATGGCGTTCTGAGGGGAGAAGGAGATGAGAGGATCTCCGAGGAAGGAGCTGTTGCCAAAAGTTGTGATATGGCTGCTCATGGGAATGACGCCGTAGAGCAAGGGGTTGAAGGAGACGTTGAACTTGTTGAGGAAGGAGAGATCGTTGAGGCTGTACGGAAACTCGCCGGAAAAATTGTTTTGGGAAAGGTCTAAGCTTTGAAGGCACTGGATTTGGCCAAGCGCTGGGGGAATTTGGCCGGAGAACTGGTTGTTGGAGACGTCAAGCTCGATGAGTGGAAGCGAGCCGATTTTCGAAGGTAACAAACCAGAGAAGTCGTTGCCCTCTAGTTCCAGCAGGCTGAGCCTTTTCATTGAACCAATCTCGGATGGTAGTTCCCCATAGAGAAGGTTGCTGGAAAGCCTGAGGTAGCCGGAGCTGTCTAACGTTTGAAATGGCTTTGAGGAATTTAAACAAACAGGGAAGAGGCCAATGCCCTTGAGGAGTTGATCCCAGGTCTTGCTGCACCTCTTTCGTGTCATCCCGTTGTAGATGAAGCTAAACGATTGGAAGCTCGCCGGAAACCACCGTTTGAGCGTTAGACACTCGCTGGACCCGGCAGCGAGGTCGCCAAATCGTTTATTTTTTGCGAACGTCGGCAACGGAGACCGCCCAGTTGTCGATATCTCCGGCGGGATTCGACCGGAGAGGCTGTTGTTGGCTAGGTTTAACCATATGAGGCTGCTGCATTGACCGATCTCCATCGGTATTTCTCCGGTGATTTCGTTGTTTGCGAGCATGAGCCATAGTAACGAGGTCAAGTTCCCGACTTGCGGAGGAATTTCGCCGCTAAGCCTATTGAAGGAGAGATCCAGCACCTGCAGCGTTGAGATCCTTCCGTACTCTGGAGGGATTCCACCATAAAAATCATTGTGAGAGAGGATTAATAGCATAATCACCGGCATATCGGCGGCGGCAGCAGGGAGCTTACGGGAAAAATTGTTGAAGCTGAGATCAAGCCGGAGTAGATTTTGGAGATTTAGCACTCCGGATTCTTCGATTCCCGCGGTATACGAGTTCGAATGCAGTATTAAGAATTTGAGGGAAGTGAGTTCCCCGAATATTTCCTGGATTTCTCCGCCGAATTGATTCCGGCTAAGATCGAGAAATTTCAGTTTCTTGCAGTTAAGAAGATTTACTGGCAAATCCCTCTCGAAGCTATTGTTACCGAGGAAGAGAGATTCGAGCTCTGTAAGCAACCCGACACCGGAAGGAATCTTTCCGGTGAAGAAATTCCCCCAAATATTCAAAGATGTGAGATTTGAGCAGTTAGCAATCGAATCTGGGAAATTCCCGCTCAGCGCGTTGCCAGACAGGTCCAGAGCTTCCAGGTTGCACCTCGCCGGGAATGTCTCCGGCGAGATTACTCCTCTGAAATCGTTATCCGACGCCGAGAATTCCCTAAGAAACCAAAATCCCCTCCACAGCTCCCCTGTGAACCCATTTAAGCTTAAATCCAGATACCGCAATCCCGCCCTGCATCCATCAAAATAGTCTCCTATCTCGCCAGTGAAATTGTTCGACGAGACGTCGATAAAAACCAAACTGCCGCATTTCTCCGGGAAGGTAGCCAAGAAGCGACCTTTTAATCTGTTAAAGGAGGCGTCGAGGGTATTAAGAAGGGGGAAGCCAGAAAGGATGAGTTCACCGTCGATGAAATTGTGGGATAGATTCAGATACCGGAGGCCCCGGCATTCGGTGAGTTCCGTCGGGATTTGGCCGAAGAAACTGTTGCTTGATAAGTCGAGGTGAGTGAGCTCTGGAAGAAGATAGAAGTGGGGGAAGATGGAGCCGTTAATATTGGAGTTGTGGAGGTCGATACCGGTGATGCGGCCATTGGAGTTGCATGAGATGCCGAACCAACGGCAAGGGGATGGATCGGACTCGTTCCATCCGGCGTACTGGCCGGGGTTTATGCGGTTATTTACAAGGAGGAAATTCTTAAGATCGAGTATAACTTCTATTTCAGGCGGCGGCGGCGGCGACGGCTTCAGCGGCGGAAGGTTGGATGCTGTGGCGGCGGTGATGATATAGGAGATAGAAGAATAAGGATTAGGTGAGAATACAAAGAAAAATAGCAGAAAGAATGCGAAAGGTTGGATATTTTCCGACATCTCCCAAAGAAGGCGACCATAGGGGAAAGCGAAGCTGTTTTCCGGCCAAAGCTGAGCACATTTCTTCAGGCACGTTTGGTTAGGCGTAATTCCACAGTTTTCCGGTTTGAAATGGCAAACTCAGTTGACGGAACTTGTTTGGAAGCAAGGCATTTGTAAATATATTTTTCCTTGAAACTTCATTGTTTTTATCGGCCATAAAAAACTTTTGGCCTCTTAGGGCATCTCCAACCGAAACTCTTATTTTTCACTATAAAATGCAGTAAAATCAAAAAGTGCCGTGATTCATCTCCAATGAAACGTCATTTTGCTCCCAAATCATCGTTCGTTTATTTCGCGCCTTTCTCGGACGAGTTCGGTAGAGAGAAAGAAATGGCGTAAGTGAACAGTGCGACGCCAAATATTAGCGTTGCACTGTTCAACTGCGATCAAATGGCGGAAGAAATAGCGTTCGGTTGCGACGTTTGAGGGCCTCCATTCGGTTGTTTGCCGAACGGTTGGAGATGGTCTTACTTGTCCGTTTCTACTGCTTTTTTCCTATGAAACGGTGAAATAGAAAAAAAAATTTGTTTGATAATACTGCTGCATAGTGTCATAAAAAATATTTAACTTAAAATTTATTTCGTGACATTCTTATATATATTAGAAATGATCCGAGCTATATGTCATATTTTAAGGATTGTATTTGGGCTAGTGAACTCATGTAGACGCTCATATTCTTGATAAAGATCAAATTCTGTATATAAGGCGACATCATTCACCTACATAAAATATGATGACAGTCTAAAATTTTAATATGTGCTTTACATTTGTGGCAATATGATGGGAGGATTTAGCTCATGATGAACGTATCTTTCAATATGTTGTAAGGATTCTGATATATAATTTTCCTACACCGTCATCAGATAATTCTTAATTAATAAGTATGAATTTAGAAGATATTTTATGTTAAAGTTGATGAGGATATTAACATATCTTTTAACAGGTAAATTTTATTTAGTTGATGTTGGATAACGAGTTCAATGAGGTTTTTTAAAGTCATAACCAGAGTCGCAATATCATATATCAGATTTTCGAAGAGTAAGTCAACCTACTATGGGGCATCGAGAGGTATTTAATAAGCGAAATTCCTCATTAAGAAGTGTAATAGAATGAGCATCTGGTGTATGGAAAAAGAAATGAAAAATACAAAAAGATATGTCAAACTATTCTTTCAAAAATTAGCGGCTTATTGTAGTGGCTACAATGACAATGCATAACTACATAAGAAGACATCAATGAAACTTGAGGAATGCTACAATGACAATATATAACTACATAAGAAGACATCAATGAAAATTGAGGAAAATGAGGGATATGATGCCGATGAAAATTTTGTTCATTGGAGGCAGAGGAGTTCCGAGTTGGAGAGGAAGTTGAACTCTCAGGAAGTACGAATTATTTTGTAGTGTTGCTTGATGGCGAAGGAGCGAACTATATGACTGAAGTTATAGTATTGCAATGCAATTATACACATGTAATAGGTGATATGTTTAACTTAAAATTTATTTATATTTAAATATAGTATAAATAATTATTACTAAAGCTAATTGAAATATAATACTAAATGTTTGATGATATACTTATAATATATTATTCTTTTGTTTCAAGTTTCTTGGTGAAAATTGAGATTTGACAAATAAGAGTTCCTCCAAATTAAACCATGAGACAACAATATTTAAGTTTTCTTGTTTGATGATTTTATTTTCATCTACTTGTAATTATTTTATGAGGTGTATATAACGGGCGATAATTTGCATAATTATTATATATTTCTAGAATTATTGTTTATTAATAATATAATGAGGTGTATTTATTAATTATTTATAATATAATGAATGAATATTTTATGAGGTATATGTAAAAGTATTAATTTGCATAATTATTATATATTTTTAGATTTATTAATTATTTATAATATAATAAATGGATAAGATAATTTTAAAAAAATAAATAGAAGCACTACAAGAAAATCTGTCATTACCGTCAGTCTTTCCAGCGGATAAACATACGTCTGAAAACTTGGCGGCGGCCTAAACGGCGAAATATAACCCTAGAACACTGGCACATATTCTGTCGGTTTTTCGCTGGCATTTAAAATTTTTCCGGCGTAATTTTCACAAGTTATTACCGGAAGAATTACCAGCGAACATTATGCTGACTTACTTAAATTTGGCAAATAGTTACCGACTTATTAACCGCTGGTGATGCTACTAAGGAATAATCCGCCCTTTTTTTGCCCCTATGTCATCTTTCTCCTCATTTGTTTCCCTCTTCCTTCGTTTGCTTTGCTCGCGTCCGAGGGCACTCGCCGACTTTCTCCGTCAAACTTGTACCGTTCGATTCCGTCGATTGCTTCTACTCGTCGCCTCCAGTAAGAGATGGTCGCTGCCTCGGTAAGAGATAAGGTATCTTGGTGTGTTCTTTTTGCTTTTGTTATGGATGTTCTCACTAGACATTTGTAAGAGAATGAAATTTAGTGTATGCTTTGCTTTTGTTATGGTTATTCTCATTAGACATTTGCAAGAGAAGGTATCTTCATGTATGCTTTTTGGTTTCGTATAATTGCCGCCGGAACTACCGTCGGATAAAACGCCGGAATACGTTAACAGGAAGATGCCAATTTCCAATCAATTTCTTCGTCGGAAATTCGCCGAAAATGTTTTCGGCAAAAAAAGTTCGCAGGTTTAGACTTTCCGACACGCGAATTACTGTCGAATCATTTTTTACCTGAAAAATAGGATTTTTAATAGATTTCTATTGTTACCAACGAATTTTGTTCGCCAGTAACAAAACATTTTCATATAGTGATGGCCAAGATTTGAGGTGGAAGAAAATTCAAGCGGCTTTTGTAATAGTAGTTCAGATTAGAGTTTAAGATTTAATCATTAAAATGTTTGTATACATGTGTATAAAAAAATTTACAACATTTTAACTATAAAATTAAAGCAGCATTAATATGCATAATTATTTTAAGAGGTGTATGTAACGGGCAATAATTTGCATAATTATTATATATTTTTTATTTATTAAATATTTATAACACAATGAGGTGTATTTATTAATTATTTAATGAGATGTATTTATTAATTATTTATAATATAATGAATGGATATTTTATGAGTGTATGTAAAGAGCATTAATTTGCATAATTATTATATATATTTTTAATTTATTAATTATTTCTAATACAATGAATGAACAAGATAATTTTAAAAAAATGGATGACCAAGATTTTAGGTAGAATAAAATTCAAGTGACTTTTGTAATAGTAGTTATTTGAACAACATCAATAAAATTTTTACAATTATTAGTAAAGAATGATTTCACAGTTGTACAATACAGGATTGTAAATTTAATATGTCTTGAGCTGTGAAGTTGCAGTGAGTAGTCACAACATTATCGCATAATAACTATGAGTATGTAATGGAACAAAATCAAATTTAACAAAATGCACTATGACATCCATAACAAAGGAAAACAATGTCATTATCATAGATATAAGCAAAACACCCAAAAAGGTAAATAGTGCACATCACTAATGCCCCCTTATATGCTGATGTGGTATTGCATTAGTGCCAAGTGTCAAATATTGTGGTGCACATAATGACCTAGTGCATTGGTGGTGCTGCTCCTCCTTGGTAGCATTGACCTGACTAGTAGAATCATCGCCCAATGATGAGAAAACAAAATCTAGCGTCAACCTTGAGGAAATGTTCGGCAATGTAGAAAACGTAAGGTATCCCTGAGAGGGACCCTCATTAGCGTAAGAAGATGGGTCAACACCATATGGATCTACAGTAGTATGTAACGGGCTGAATGTAGTATGCTGAGACTCGATCTCCTCAAAGTATCGATCATCATCAATGTATATTTGCTACCGTAAACTATGGCATAGCTCCCATATAAAGTTAACATCGTGATGCATATGAGTATCTTCAGTCCCTCCGAAATAACATTGTAATCTTCTCTTTGTCTGAAGAAAGAAATACTGCTACAAGTGAATGAAGAATCTATTAGTTTATATAAGAACAATAAATTTACATTAATATGCAAAGTATTGCTTCATGTACTATATGGCGCTCTGCGGGTGCTCTTGGGTAGTAAGTAGCAGGGGCAGTTCCATAGGTGCCTTCAACATATAAAGTGTAGCCCAAGATCTAAACCAGGTCAAGTACGGCTTCACCAGGAAGTCATAGTCACCACTACGGACAATTCCAGCCATAATGTGTGTTCTCCTACTCTCCCAACAGGTTATATATGTTTGAGGGTACAAAACCCAATCAGTGTTAGCCTTTCCATGCTAGTAAACTCTAATGAATGAAGGTTTCATAGGCATCATGTTAGTTTTGGGGTAGTATCTGAACTGTTGAAGAACTCGGTTTGGAAGATGCCACTCAACTCTCTTCCAGCTTATAATGGGGACTCTTCCTAGCTATATCTCCTAAGATGAAAGGCAAATCAGAACTACCTGAGCACAAATCTCTGCTTTGTATGGCTCCCATGTAAACTACAACCAAATTCAAAATTAGACAACAATATGAGACTTTAATAACCTAAATGAATTAAGAGAACTTGTATGAGTTCACTTGCTTTACCTGGCTCTCTATTAGTCCGTCAAGTTCATCTATGTAAGTGTCAATGTTAGTAACAGGAAATTGCCTTAACCATTCCTTTTTGCACCTACCAAGATATGAATCGTATCTCTTTAACAACATGTGAATACGTGAATTGTGTATGCAAAAATAATGGTTAAGTAACAGTGATACATGAATCCAACACTCAAGCCATCGAGTTGTGTAGGGTACATGATGTGAAGTAAGGTTTTATCAATATGAATATGTTCCCATGCCCATATCTGCAACAAATGAATGTAGCCTGCAATTTTCACCCTCTTGGGCCCTGTATCTTCGGTATGCTCTTTGTAAAGGTGCAACAATACTGCAGCGTCGTGTGAGAAAGTCCTGAATATTATGATTTCCTCCATCAACAACATATATTGTAGGTGAAACTCAAAACCAGAAGTATCTAGAAGTATGTGGCATCCAATAATAAATAAAATGTATGCTCTGACATGCCGCCAAAACTCAATGTATGTGAGATCAATTTAGGAGTCTCACAAGAATGTCCTTCATAACCATCTAAGTAGAATATTCATATGCATGGGCCTCCCATTCTTAACTTAGAGCTTATGCGATGGTTGAATGGGTCATGGTATAATACATCTATCTCTAGATGAGAGCCCAATAAAACATTAGAACTATTAGGTCAGCTACGCCATCATCTGCCTAGACCAATTGTATTATGTCCTACAAATGTTGGCCCATCCACTTGTACACTTAATATCATGGACACATCTTTTAAAATTATTGCCAACTCCCCCACTGCAAAGTGAAAACTATTTGTCTGGGGTGTCCACCTCTCCACTAAAGCGGTTAGTAAATGGTAGTCCATTCTGATGTATTTTATTTGTCTTGCATAGTCTAATACAACAAATCTCAAAGCATCCATGAATCTGGGCAATTCACTGGCCACTCATACACTATCAACAAGTGTGATACAACCTCCAATATAGTGCCCTGAAAGTAAGCTCAAAGTGATGTTACGAGAGTATTTCTAATTTGAGTGAAAATACATTTTCAATTTACAATTTAACACACTAACCTCTTCAGGATGAGTTGCTCGATGACTTCCACGAAGTGATGCAATAGCAAGATGATATGTATAGCAGTTTGTGTCACGCCCCGAGATCTAACTTGGAAAGAATGTCGATCAATAACCAAACAATTTACCAGAGTTATCTAAAACCATCATTAAGCGATCTATCAAACATCTATAAAATTTAAAACATCAATATAACAGTCGATTCATATCTCAAAACAACATGTACAATACTCAGGAACTACACTATCAATACAAGTAGAGAAATCTATCCTGTCCTGAGTACAAAAGAATCATCTATCGATCAAAAGAACTAAAACCTGACAATCTGAAACAACTCCTATCTCCTGCTCCCGATCCCTGACCTGAAAATATCAACCACATATAATGAGCTTTACAAAGCCCAGCAGGTCACCTAATACCTATAACTGAAATCAAAGCACGGCAATGCTATCAATATGCATGTCAATCTATCAATCTGAATCAGTCAATGGTCAATGAGTCTATGCAGCGGAAATCAATAGTCAATAAAACCAGTCAATGCAGCGGCAGGCAAATCGATAAATCAATTCAATCAATCAATATTCGTCAATCAAAACGATACGGTCAAATCAGTACGATCTAATCAATGAAGTCAATCGAGAAAAGCGATACGAGACAAGGAATCTATAAAACAGTCCATACGGTGTAGAACAGTAGCAACAGTGAATCTATAAAATCTATAGGCAGTAGTACAATGAATCTATACAACGTCCATATCAATGCTATCAATGCAATCTCTATATCTATCGATGTCCATATCAATGTTCAGTAGTCAATCGATGAAATCAATAGAATCCGTACAATAGTAAATCAATTCGATAAATAAATCCAATCAATATCAATAAATCGATCCGAAATCAATAAATCAATATAAACTAGGAAATCTATACGATGCTATATCGTATACATGCAATTTCATACAATGGTCTTACTCGACAAGCACAAACACTAGCTATTATCAATGATCAATGATGCTGTTGTAGTTCGTTCAATGATGCTGTTGTAGTGGTCAATCTATATCAATAGTGCTGTTGTAGTTCGTTCAATATCAATAGTGCTGTTGTAGTGGTCAATCAATATCAATAGTGCTGTTGTAGTTCGTTCAATACACGTTGGTTTCTATAACCAACGTTCAACTAGGTTTCCACTTGTCTTTCAGGATCAATCAATCAATCAATGCAATAATCGATGCAATAAGCAATATTAAAGAAATCGAGAACGATCATATCAATAGTCCTAGGCAGATCCATTCAATCTATCAATTCCGGGAAAATCAGAAATCAAACGAAAATCGGGCAGAGTAACGGTAGTCGGTCAAATTTACACAAAAATCCTGCAAAAAGACAAATTCTGAATTTCACCAAATTACAACAGAATAACCACGGCATCAATGCAAGACTATCAGTCTATAGAATCCAAATCAAATCAGGTCCTGATATTATTCTATTCAATTAAAATAGCGTAGAATCAATTCCGACCGGTAAAATCTTCGTAGAATACAGTCAAATCGTGTACAATAATCATATCTATAACATACTAGAAGTTGTGCGGTGGAAGTTGTGTCAAATCAAAACCATGTCGAAAAGTCGACTACGAAAACACAAAACAGATCTCAACTCGATCAAAACACAACATCTTTGAAAACAGAAACAGGGTTCGGAGTCCTTACCACGAGATCTTCTCTTTTCCCAACAGCAGCGTCGGACGAAAAGCGCTCCGCGGTCTCCAAAAATCAACTTTTCTCTTTTTCCTTTTCTCTTTCTCTCTCCTCAGATATTTCTGATTTTTAAAATGAATTTCTCTCTCCTCAAAACGAGCTCATTTCTTTATATCATACTCATATCGGCCTGGCCGATCGCCCGATCGTCCCGGGACGATCAGACCAATTTCTGATCGTCCTGGACCATTCCCAGGGCGATGATCAGGACGGTATTGTGAACAGTGCCGATCGTCCCGGACGATCTCAATATCGTCCTGGACGATCCTGTCCAGAAATCATTCCAGAACACTCCAGAAATCAGCTGTTTTCTATACACTGATCGGCCTGGACGATCCAAACTTCGTCCTGGCCGATTCTGGGAGGAAAATCCAATTCAGAGAGGAACAGTAAGGGAACGAGATATTACAGTTTGTGACTCTTAACACATGCACATGAATATAATATGTAAATCACCACAATAATGTGCAAGTAAGATCTAATTAATTAGAAAAATTATCATGCAAATGAAAAATTATACAATGTAAATGTAACTTCTCAAGATTAATATGTGGTCACATAATGATTCAATCCTCACAAATATGTGAATTACTTTATGGAAAATATAAAGTCACCATCTTTCTTCACAAGAGAAGAGCATGAGCTCCATTTTTTGGGACAGAAGCCAATCACCCATTCAAACGAGCGATTTTGACGACTTCTAAATTTTTTATATTAATTTAGTTACTAATTAAATTATTAACGAGATTTAGTTTAGAAAATTGCCCAATCTGAAATTGAGTCCTGATGTGCATGGTATATTGATATGCAATATTTTATAATATATAAATATAACGTATAGCTGATTTTTTTATATGTCATGTAATAATAAGACTAACGTTCATATTATATGTAGTATTTATGCATACAGATGTTTTTTTTTTCTTTCTTTTAAAATAAACAGCTGACGTTTGTTTGTTTTGTTTAAAATAAAAATGTAAAAAAAAAAAAAAAAAAAACATTTTAAAAATTAAATTAAACCACTTAAAATTTTGCAGAAAAAAAAGTAACTCGTTGTCTACTTTTCAAGTATAAATATCCCATGACAGAGGGAACAACTATTACGTCCTCCGACCGAATGAGAGAAACATTCGGTTCGCAGGCAAAAATCCCGCGGTACCGAGGTGTACCGAGTTTTTCAAAAAACTCGGTACACCTCGGTACCGCGGGATTTTTTTCTGCGACCGAATGTTTCTCTCATTCGGTCGACCGAACCAAATAAAACTTCTGACAGAGGAGGAAAACTCACCTCATAATTCCTCCTTCATGGGCTCTAACATTTTTTTCTTCAAAGAGGTTCGTCACCGTTCTATATAATTTTTCTTTTGCAGGCTCTGTTAATATACTGTATTCTTCTAGAGTTATTTGGAGAATATATAACACAGACTTATGCCTTCTTAAGAAATTTAGAAAATATGAGTCTCATGATGTTTATGCATTTTGAGATTTTTTAGAGAAGTTATTCCTTCTGAGATTTTTTTTGAGAATCTATAGCTTCTAAGAGTTTTATCGCTTGAGATTTGTAAAAAGTTATCTTATTAGGCTCATATTTTTCAAAATTTTCTGAAGAACTCGTTTATACAGAGTATGTTGTGTATTAGTTCGGTTTTAGATTAGGTTGATTCATGATTTATCACACTTTGTAAATGCCTATAAATGAGCATTGTAGAATGATGTATAGGTACCTTCTGTACAAGCCTATTTGACTAAAGGAATAAAAAATTCCTATAGCTCCTCTCTCCCTCTCCTCCTCTCTCTCTCTCTCTCTCTCTCTCTCTCTCTCTCTCTCTCTCTCTCTCTCTCTCTCTCTCTCATCCAAGAACAAGAAGATTCATCATCTTCATCATGCAAGAAACTTAGCAATTGGTATCAGAGTCCCGTTGAGGCGATCTTAAGGTGGAGGAAGATTCTTGTTCAAGAAACGAAGAAGGAGATGTGGTGTAAGGGTGCTTGGTTGCCCTGATTGCAGAACGGAGGCGGGTTGCTTGTTTTGGTCGAGCGGTACAAGTTGGTAGGTCTAGGTTTGTTTGTGTGTGGAGGCGACATGGGAGGTTTATTGCGGGATTCGACGGAGGCAAGCAAGATGGATTGGAGGTACACGTGCAGCGGGATCGCGACTGGGCTGCGCGTAACCCTCGCTGGCGAACGTGCTCGAGCTAATTGAGCGGGATTTCACTCATGAATAGGACACGACAGGCCATGCCATTAGTTCGCATTAGATCCAGTGATCAATCATGATCGATGAAGAGATCCGACGAAGTTGTTCATATACTATCTTGCCATATCAAGAACAACCATGTCCTTGTCGACGAGCTTGGGGTTGGCAAGAGAGCAGTTGTTGAGGGTTTGGCTCAAAGAATCATGAGAGGTGATGTACCAAGAAATCTTGCGTATGTGAGGCAAATTGCTTTTGACATGGGCACGTTAGTTGCCGGAGCAAATTACATGGGAGAGTTTGAAGAAAATTTCAAGATTTGGTGTGCCGAAGAGGCGGAGACAAAAGTGGGAAGATCAAGAATCTCAGGGCGACATGTTAGTCGTGAACTAAAATTAGATGGATGGATCGTGTGAAGTCATAGGCTGGAGCACACATGAGTATCCGAGGAAGTCTAGCGAGCAGGAGTGTACTTGATGCTGGTGTTGACCTCATTTTTGTATGAGGTCTTCAATATGATCCCAACCCAATCCAGACTCAAGTCAATCCAAACTCATTCAATTCCAGACTCAAATCTTAGGTCTTAAGGCTTAGTCCTAAAGGCCTTTTCCAGCAAATCTTTGAATACTTCAAAACCCAATGAAATGAACTCAGATTCAAGCTCTGTCAGTTTCATACTGATGGGGCATGTCTCTAGTATAAACCCTCCAAATTTGAGCCCATTCTGAGCTCTCTAACCCCAGTTACTAAATCAGAATCCAAAGGCTGTAAAACCTTCAAATATTTACAGCCCATGCCACTGGACCTACCCTTAACTAGACCCTGACCTTAGAGACCTCCCCAAAGTCTCTAATGACTTTCAGACCTTCAATCCTGACTTCCTGAACATTAAACTGCCTCTGGGCTGGCTCAATTTGACCCCTATTTAGCTAGGGGTCAAAATGACCAAAATACCCCCATAGGGCCCAAATAGTGATTTCAAACCAAGTGAGCTCCAAATTGAATACAATCGCCTCCAGCAAGTTCCAAATGCCAAACCAAACCTGTTCAACCCATTTCCAGCCCCTGGGTCAACCTGGTTGACCAAGTCAACAGAGTTGACCCAAGAAGGCCCTTAAGGGTTCAAATGATGATTTTGACCAAATTGATCTCTCCAGACCCTGGGACCACATCCAATAGACTCAAAGTGATGTTCTGAACCTGTTCAATCCATTTTCAGCCCCTGAACTCAACTGGGTGACCAAATCAAACAATTTTGGTCTAAGGCCCATTAAGGGCCCATTAAACCCCTTTGGCTCTAATAGCCTTTTAAAACCCTCAAATCCCCCTCACTAGATTCCAAATGACTAACCAAACCTGACCAGCTCAGACTCATGCCCTGGGTCAACCTGTTTGACCCGACTAGCCAATCTTCACTTAATGGCCCATTAGGGGTCCAATGACCTTCAACCTATTAAGCCCTATCTAGCCCAATCTTTACCTGTCCAGCCATTGGAAGGGACCCCACAATTTGGTTTAGTGCCAACTCAGCAATTTCTAACTCCCTTGATTGGTCAAAGGGTCAAAGTGAGCCTAAACAAGCTTGGTTGGTCAACCCGACCTATCTAACAAGCCCAACCCAAACCAGGTCCATCCAGCCATTGGGGAGGGATCCTATAGCTTGCTTAGACCCCAACTCAACTCCCTTGACCACCCTTGACCAGTCAACTGGTCAACTAGAGCTCAAATGAGCTCTAGTGGTCAACCCGACCTATCAAGCAACACCCAACCCAAACCAGGTCACCCCAGCCACTAGAAAAGACTCCATAACCTTCTTTAATGCCAGCTCAGCAGGCTTGACCCCCATTGACTGGTCAAACAGTCAATGGGAACTCAAATGAGCTTTCTTGGTCAACCCAACCAAACCGACTTCTCCAGCCCAGGCCAGGCCCATCCAGCCCCTGGATCCGACTCTAGAACTTTCCTAAGGCCCAGCCCAACACCCCCCAGCCGCTGGCGTGGCCCTAGACCCGAGCTACCCAGCTAGTGGTCCCCCCTTCATGTGGAGACAAATTTCTGGCCACCTCAGCCAGTACAGCCACTCCTCTGCCTCCTAACGGCCTGATATATGTGTCAAGCATCCCAGAGACCTACCTGAGCAATCCTAGCCGTCCTTTTGGCTCCAGCAGCTGAAATAGGGAAGAGAGGCGGGAAGAGCCATTACCACGCGACTCTTGCTTCCAGAGACTCCCCAACCATTCTAAGCTTTCGTTTCTACTCCCTAGAGCTCCTCCCTCATTTTACCAGTGATTTCCCATCGTTTGAAGCTGCCGGCGACGAGATCAGTAGTTGACCGAAAGCTCTCTCCGTTCAAACTCCCTCAACTCCGTTTCCAGTGGTTCTCCGAGCTTGACGCCTGAAGGACATCAACACGTGGACAACCTACAAATTCAACCGTTTTTAAATCAAGCCAATCCATCCATCCTGCTGTAAGAACTCCTAAACCCTAGGTCTTTACTTAGGTTCTTAAAAAAACTCTCTAAACACTGCATCAAACGCTCGGAAAAACCATCCCCACTCTTCTTCTCACCTCTGCCCGTCTCTGTCCAAAGTTTTGGCTCGTTCGGTAGACTATTTTGCTAAAATGAGAAAAAAAACGGGTTTAGGGTTCACTGTCTTGGCGAGAGGAGGAAGACGGGTTCGCGGCCGTTGGATCGTTTCTGTTTAGATCAACGGCCGCGATTAAACCCACTGGATATCGGGTTCGAGCCGCGGTTTAAGCGTATCATCATCGGGTCTGATCCAGACCGTTCATCCAAACCGCGGGCTCGAATCTGGCCGTCTATTCGATCTCAGATCGACTTCAGAACCGCGGGGTTGATCTCAGCCGTCGGATCAGAGAGCGGAAGATCCAGCGGCTTCCGTCTTTGCTGACCTGTTTAAGTGGCGGGTCCCCTGTGAACGCCGCCGTCCAAGTGGCACAATCCGAGCGCGCCGCGCGTCCCAGTCAGCGCCGCCGTTTGACCTGACTGTGTAAATGATTTAAATAAATACAAAAAATGCCTAGAACTTCAAAAAATCACTGGATTTTCATTTTAAATCCATTTTTTGAATTCTTGGGCTTGTTCTGTTCATGTTTTCAAGTAGTATTTTATAAAAATATCAAAAAAAAATATCTTGAGTATTTACATGACTGTAATTTCAATAATATTGAAATACTTATTTTATTTTTAAATTCCAAAATTCCTAGGGTCTTGGGCTGATTTTTGCAGAGGTATTCTAGGGTTTGGGGATGACCTCCTATAATTTCTCAAGCAAGTTTGATGCAGTATTAATGGGTTTGTGAATTTCAAGATTTAAGTCAAATTTGAATTTAAATCATTGAAAATTGCAATAAACCCTTCAAATTAAATAATCATTGCATATTAGGGTTCTATGGGATCAGTGCAAGGTTATCTTTCACTGAGAATTAGGGCTAGGGTATGATCAAGTATGTTTCAAAATCAATTCCTCTTTGATTCCATGTTAAATTAATTCAATATTTCACCCATTACATATGATCATATTATGATTGGATTGGTTTTGATTGAGATGTATTCTAGTACATTCTTAAACAAGATTTCAATCCAATTTGATAGCCCTATGCCTTGTGTAATAAATTGCTTGAGTTATAGGTTATCATGTAACCTATAACCAAATAATTTATTTTAGGTCCCTTCATAGAACATTAGGATCACTTGTTTCTCCTTGCTCATGATTGATTTGTTATGCTTGTAATTAGTGTCCAAGGTTAGAGAATATTGATTTATTACCTACAACCTAGTGACATTAAGGACAACAATTAAGGTGAGTCTTAGCTAACTTAGTTAATTTAGGAAGAACTACACACATTCCTTTGGAATGAAATTCAAACTTAGAAAACTAGTGTCATGTACCCAATGATCTAAAACACCTCGATTTGACATTAATTAATCCTATAACAACTAGTAGATTAAGGATTCTCTCCTCTCCTTGATTTCAATAAATTCAAATAAATCAAATAAAAATCTCCAAAATTCTAAATCAATCTCAAATCACTGTAATCAATCCAGATTTATAAATTCAATGTTTAAAACCAAAATTCCAACTCAAACTTTATTAATTTCTCTTAACCTTCCATTAACTCTTAATTAGCTTAAACATTCCAGAAAATGTAATAAATCAATATAAAATCCAAAAAATACGGATAATACCTCTAACTGACCATAATCTAATTCCTAACCAATGAAAATTAAAATCAAATCAATTTGACATTAAAATAGAGCTTAATTTAATTTTAAGTGAAATTCAACAATTAATTCATATAATTAATAATAATAATGAAAAATTCCAATAAATTACCAAACACTTGGAAATCCCTCCTTAGGTCATCCCTGACCTTTGGAGCTGATTTCAAGAGGTTTGGAATCCATTTGGAGCAAAATCATAAAAAAAGAACCTTAATTAAACAATTTCCAAAAATTCATAATTAGCTCAAACTTTGAAAATCCATAACTAATTCAAGAAAAATCCAAATGACCAAACTCAGTTGCATTCAACTCCTAATAAGCCCTAATATTTGTTAAAAATATAAAAATTCCAGAAAATTATTAAATACAAAAAGTCAACAGATTGGTCAAACCGTAGTAAAAAACTAGTTCAAAACTTCAAACCTTTGTAATAAAATGCAGAAAAATTCCAATTTCAGCAAACTTACCTTCTAATTGATCGTATTAAGGTCTAATATTTAATAAAATACTAATTTTCTAGAATTTAACCTTAATAAAAAAGTAAATTTTGAACCCTTAATTAAATGATTAAAATATTCAAAAAAAATTCTTAAAAAATTCAAATTGCTTTAAAACTCCAGAAAATGTTACTTAATGTTTAAAACATTTAACAAACCTTTTAAAATGCAACAACCATCCTAAAGATGAAGTTTATTGGCTGGACTACTCCGGGCTGCGGGGCTAAGTGTCCTAAGGAGGCTGGTTCCTCGAGCCTGGTGGCACAACGCCACGAATGGATTCCAAGGGTGTTAAACCTTAAAAAATAGATTAATTATTAATTTTCTAACCTTTTAAAATTTCTAATTCAACTACATTAACTTGGTTTATCGGCTGGACTACTCCGGGCTGCGGGGCTAAGTGTCCTAAGGAGGCTGGTTCCTCGAGCTTGGTGGCACAACGCCACGAATCAGTTAATGACAAATTTAATTAATCAAACTTCTAAAATCGGTAATCTAACCAATCATTAAAAATCAAATTTCTAATCAATCTCAAATCCTTAATAATCTCTAATAAACCTTTAATTCTTAATAATTTCTGAATTCTATTAATTAAAATCTATTAATAATTCAATTAAATTCTATATTCATTTAACTTAAATTAATTAGATAATTTGATTGATTAAGATTTATCTTAATCAATCAAATTTGATAATTGATTTAAATTAAATGAATTCGGGTCTTTTATGCCTAAAGTTTGATTCCTTCTGGAGGACTTTGGGCATTTTGACTTTTAAAGACCCTTAAAACATTTAAATAACAAAGAGATCTCCTATGGATTGTGCTTGACTCCTTTTAGGAATGCACTAATCCATTTGGATTTGGAGATCTTCAAATAAAGAATAATAAACTACTGACCTTATACGACGTGCTAGATTCCTCGGGAGGGCACGTTGTATTATATTTATAAGGTCCCTTTCTCTCTCCTTAATAAATTATAAGGATTCTCAAAATAAATACCTATCTTCTGTCTAAGACGGGTATTTATTCTGAAAGTCCTAGGATTTATAAATTGATGATTTCCTGCACTTAGGGAATTATCAATCTATGGATTCTTTATAACTAAATTAAATAACTCTAACATTTAAAATTGAAATAATTCTTAATAAATTCAAATATACTTTACTTAAATTTTAATTAATTCCTTTGACCTATAATAAATCAATCCTAATAATACATGTAATCTGAATAATAAACCCATTAGGATTTACCAAAACTACACAGCTTTCTTCACACACTTAGATGCTTGTTAGGACAACCAACTTTAGCTTAAGTTAGGCCGGTGGATTGTTGTGGTTTGCTTGCGGGTGTCTTGCCTAGAGGGCACCTATGTGTGATTGCTTACTTTTCTGTACTGCATTAGCATGCATATCTACTTTTCTGTCTGTACACCAGAGAGCGGAGTGAATAAAGTGAGGGCCGTGTACTTTACTTTTCTGTCTTTACTTTCCTGCATTTATAACTGTACACAACGCACTCATAACATGCATCATTATATAACTGCTTTATTTCCTGTCATTTATATTACTGCAACAGTAGAATGTTTTTAGGATCTGATGTACTGCTTTTCATTTCCTAGAATTGTTGTATATAGATTGAGTCTGTACAGCGTCTGGAGTCTGTAAAAGAATTAAAGATAACTGCTTATAAATATATAAATGGGGCTCCAAAAAGTAATGTCCTCTTTCAGCAGGACGTTCCTTTTTGGAATTCCATAGAAGACCCGGAGCCTGAAGACCCTAAGCAGTTATATTTAATTCTATTTTCTCGTAGGCTTAGAACTCAGGTTTGTTGTCGGTGGATCCTGGCCACCATTACTTTACTGCAAATTCTGGGGTGTAACCGATGAAAATTATATTAATAAAATCAGCTCTTTCATATATAACTGCTTCATACATCATTCGCATACGAGTAGATTTTTGGTTTTTGTAAGCATATTACTCTGCATTTATTTTAGATTCTATAATAAGCTCCTTGATTCCTAGGATAGAGCTACCTTAACTCTTGCATCATTGGCGAATTGTTGTGATTAGGATTGTTAGCTGGCAGCCCACTCTAGGCAGGTGGTAAGTCCAGATTGTATACACTTCTCTCTGCACATTCCTCTTTCTAATCAATTCTAACTCTTCTAAATTCAATTATATAATCTAAAGCCTGATCGTGGAAATTTAATTGCCCAAATATTTAATTAAATACATATATATAATTTTGAAAATTATTTAGTCTTCATTTAAATCGAGAGTATTCTCTTAGGAGATGTAATTAACTACAGGGGCTTGCCCCTGTAGGGAGTCTAAAACCCAGAATAATCTAAACCCTACTTAAGTTCTTTCTGAGGTAGGGGAAAGATCTGTGGAAGTAGATTAGGCTTTGTTCACATTTAGGAGTTATTTCTATAATTAATGAATAGATAGATAGTTGATTTGTTTTTACTAACAAATCAAATATCTTCTATATTTAATTATAGAAATGAACTTACAATTCGTTAATCTAATCAGGTCGATTAGAGAATATACTCGTCATCCCTTTAGGATGATTTGAATATTCCCTATACTACACCTTATTAGGAGAATGAATTGTACGACTTCTCCCTTTAAAATCAATAGGAGGATATTAGTCTGTCCTTCGAGGCGGTATAATACCCGACTATGTAGATTTAATTGGGAGAAATATATCCTAAATATAAATAAAACGAATCGTGTGAGAAGATAAAATTCTTATTTTTAAATAGAAAACCTTGTCTTATTATATTTGTGTTAGATTCATTCATTATAATCAAGAAATAGATAGATATTCGATTTACTTTCATAAATAAATCAAATATCGTCTATATACTTGATTTTAGGAATGAATCGACAATTCACTAATCTAATTAGGTAATTAGGAAAATACGGATCGTCCTTTCGGGTGATTTGTATATTCCCTACGTCATACCTGATTAGGAAAGCGAATTGTCTGTTCTCTTTATTTAGAATCAGTAGGAGGATATCAGTCTGTCTTTCGAGGCGGTCTGATATTCGACTATACGGATTCAATTAAAAGAGAATATTCAAAATATAAATAAAGCAGATTATTTTTCATAAATAAAATAAGATAAATTTATTTCAAAATATATTTTTCAAAAGTATATTTCTCCCTTCTTCTTTTTCTCTATTTAAATACCATAAATTTATTATATAATATAAATTCTATTATTTTCTATTAAATTAAACTTTAACTTATATAAAGAATTATATTTAAATAAATAAATAATAAATAAAGTTATAGATCGATGATATTTATTTTCTCACAGATTTTTCTGGCGACTCCGCTGGGGACAGACTTCTCTCTCCATTTCAAATGAAAACTAAATTATTTCTGAAAAATTATATATAATTTAACTAAATATTTGGGCAATTAAATTTTCATTTAATTTTGTTCCTCGGTGTCTGTCACTGTCTTTGTGGTCATTTTCTGCATTTCTATGTTGTTGTTCTGACGAATGTTTTATGCTGAGGTTTTCCTGCCGTGATTGGTTTTATGATTTGGTAGGGCGTCGTAGTCTTTTTAGCCCGGTCTATAAGGCTAAGCAGTTGAGTTAACAGTCAGCACTGGTGTAGGCCCCATGGCCTGCCGAAGTGCTGTCCGTTTCTCTTCTGAATTTTGAATAGCCTTAGCGATTTTTAGTCTTTCAGATTTCGCTTTTATAGATTTGGATCTTTTCGGTCCGCTTTCTTTTTTCTGCTACGATTCTGTTCGTAGATCTTTTGATTTGCTTTGACTTTGCCGTCTTTGAGCCGTGCTTTGTTTTCAGCCTGATTGAGATTTATACTGAACTATAAAACTGCTAGAATTCTGATAAATCGAGTCAACCCCAGCCTTTATGTCTTTGTATGACATATGCATGTTTATTTCTACACTGTTTGCATGTTTATGGCCACGCGAGTGACCATACCCATGGTTACCAGAGCTTTTCCTAAAAGCCTGGCGGACGACCACCCGGAAACGGAGGTTAGGTCCTAGGTCTGGTAGGGGTTATGCCGCCCGTTTGTTGTCTCACATTTGTGTGTCATTTGCATGGTTTTTTAGTGTCAGAATTCTTCCTTAAGTCTTTCTGTTCTATTCTGAGTGTATAATTTATTATAAATTTTTCTATGCTCAATTTTATTATCGGATTTCAGTTTTGTGGCTTTGACTTGCAAAATGTTGTTGATTGATTCTTCTTGTCTTTTATTTTAAACTGCAAAACTGCTAGAATTCTGATAAATCGAGTCAACCCCAGCCTTTATGTCTTTGTATGACATATGCATGTTTATTTCTACACTGTTTGCATGTTTATGGCCACGCGAGTGACCATCACCCATGGTTACCAGAGCTTTTCCTAAAAGCCTGGCGGACGACCACCCAGAAACGGAGGTTAGGTCCTAGGTCTGGTAGGGGTTATGCCGCCCGTTTGTTGTCTCACATTTGTATGTCATTTTGTGTGATTAGTCACTTAGAATTCTTTTCGAGTCTATTCATATTCATAATTGATTTCTTTCTTTCTATTCATTATATTTAATGCTCTCTTTTGATACTTATTTTGGAATCTCGATATTTTGGCTTTGATTTATTAGTTGATTTTGATTGATTGATTTTTGCTTATGCTCTATAACTGTGTAGAATCCCTTAAATCGAGTCAACCAAGCCTATATGTCACTTGTATGACATCTGCATGTTTATTTTACACTGTTTGCATGTTTATGGCCACGCGAGTGACCATCACCCATGGTTACCAGAGCTTTTCCTAAAAGCCTGGCGGACGACCACCGGGAAACGGAGGTTAGGTCCTAGGTCTGGTAGGGGTTATGCCGCCCGTTTGTTGTCTCGCATTTGCATGTCAAATTATATGTCATTGTCTTTTACACCTTTAGAGTCCTCTTATTTTATTTGCACGGTTTTGGTTTTATTCGATACGCCGAGATCAGGCTTTAGATTATAAATTTTCTTTCACTCTTTCCCCATTCTTAATATATATATATATATATATGTTTAATTATACATTCGAAATTCTTAGGGACAAGTGTCCTTACAGAATGTTATCTTATTCTAATGTTCAATCTCTTTCCTATCAAATATCAATCCACTCTAAATCTTCACTGTGTGATTATATCTCTTTGGTGTGGGTCCTTAAACGGACCATTTTTATCAAATCCTCAATCCTTTCCTTCTTTTATCAAAAACTTCAACGATACTCCAGTCAGTGCAACTAGCAGTAATCACATTATTTGCGGACAGTAGCAAAGATCAGTTTCTGATTGGAATTATCTTTATACTACAGAAAATGTCTGGAAAACTGATCTTAACATCAACATCACCGCTGCCCAATCTGCTGAGGGCAACCAGATTCAGTTTGGGTCTGGATTCGAAAATCTGCAAGTCATAGTTGGAACACCACAGGCTGAGATGGTGACTCCTGCCATAGAATCTGTTCGATCAGCCCCTGTTCAAAATAATCCTGAGGGTGGGTCTGCACCTGCCCCTGCAACTGCTAAACCTTCTGTTTTCACCCGTCTGACTTATCCTCAGTCGGCTGCTATAGCTAAAGGCAATCTCCCATTGTGGTTGACTCTCCAACCTTTGGAAATTTTGAGCTGGGATCCTCCTCTGCCGTGCATGAGATCACTAAGTCTCAGCGCCGTAATATGATCCGCCGTGCAAAGCGAAGGGTTGAGAGAGCCCAAGCATCAAGGAACAATCCTGCTACTGCTGCCCCAACCGAAGCATCAAAGAATCTGACCCCTGAATTCACTGAGGTGTTCTTTAACTCGCCTCAGCTGGCTGGTAGCAGATTTCATCCACTATCTGCAGCTGCAGGAGAGGAAAGCATAGTACGTATAGCTCATTCTCCCCCAACACCCTTTAGGGATGATCCAATCGTCCCCTCGCTGCATGAAAAGAAAAGGAAGTTCAAAAACTTGCTGAATGGGCTGATTCAGGACTGTGCCATTGATTATGGCCAGTCGAAGACAGAATTCTGAGGAGTGTAAAAGATGTTATTTACACTGAGGTCCATCCTCAATCGAGGGGAAAAAGAGGAGAATCCCCTCCTACTAAAAGGAGGGTACAATTCCAAGAAGCGGGTCCTAGTCGACCAGTGATTTCATCTGATAATCAGAGACATTTGAAGAGCTTTCCTTCGCAAGATCAATATCAGGGTTCTGGTTATCATGATAGCCAGCAGACTCTGAATAAATCTCTGGGATATGGAGCATTAGCCCGAAGAAGGTATAATCCCATATCCCCTCCTTCTCCACGTCACTCTGATAATCGTCCACTTAAAATTTATGACAACCCATCTATTCAGTACTCGTCAAGAGCTGATTCTAGTCGTCATCAGGGTAGCAAACCCTCTTCTGGCTTTGATAGGAGAAGATTGAAGTTTCCAAATCAGTCTTCTTCACTATCTAACCGAGAGAAGGTTTGGCGGCCCAAGATAACCCCAACTCCAACTGCTTTGATGAAGTTGAAGAAGGAAGCTGCTGAACAGAGATCCAGGAAAGGGAAATCCGTCATGGAATCATCCCCTTCTAAGGAATATACCCCCGTCGACCCACATAATATGGGAGATAAGTCAATAGAAGAAATGGTCAATCACTTGAAGGAAAGCATCCGTCAAATTGATGAAGAAGAGGCGGGAAATGATGAAAATACTAACCAGGAGATGTCTGGAAGTGTCAACATGGTTGACACCCGTTCTTCTTTGCAAAGAGAGAAAGAAAAAGGCAAAGAAGAAGTAGGACCAGCTGAAGTTGAGGAAGATGAAGAAGATACCGCAAACTCTACTCATCATCTACGAGAACAGTTAACTCAGAAGGATGAGCAGATATTAAGAATGGAGAAGAAATTAGAGGAGATGATGTCAATTATCTCCGTAATGCAAGCCAGCAATCCTCCTATACTAGAAATCCAGGTTAAATCTTCTCCAAATGAATCAGTACACCAGAATCTGAAAAAATAAGTCGGTTAGAATACAAGCCGTTGATAAACCAGCAGAACAACCAACTCCTGCAGAACCATCAGCACTACCGCCTATTGATATTAAACAGATGGTCGAACAACAAGTCAAGGATGCTATGAATAAAGCTCACAGCACATCATCTATCTCAAAAGGTAGACCCTATCCAGAGGAATTTGATTCGGTTCCTTATCCGAAAGGATTCGTTCCTCCTTCCTTCAAGAATTTCGATGGCACGGGAAATCCTAAACAACACTTAGCTCACTTCAGAGCTAGTTGTTGCAATGCGGGAGGTAGTGATGCACTATTGTTTAGGCAATTTGTTAGCAGTCTATCTGGAATTGCATTTGATTGGTATGCTGAACTGCCCAATGGGTCGGTCCATACCTTCAATGATTTAGAAGCAATGTTTGTCAAGAGGTTCGCCGGTGCAAAACATCATATCACAGTTGGTGACCTAGTGGTGGAAAGTCAGAAACCAGGAGAAAGCTTGGTAGATTATATCTTGAGATGGAGGAATCTTAGCATGAGGTGTGAGCCACAGCTGCAAGAACAGCATGCTATAGAGATCCTCCTGAAAAATATTCATGGCCCGATTGCATTCTTACTCAAGGGTTTTACAATCAAAACCTTTGAGAAGCTGTTAAACAAAGCCTCTAATCTCCAAGAGAAGTTTCTCAACTTCCTTTTTCAAAGGAGTCGATCTCTTTAGAAATGAAGAAACTCAAACCACAGAAGGTCTTAGAGAAGAAATCAGGAACGGTGTCTGCCGTAGATAAAGGAAGCAGCCAATGCAGATTCAAGCAGAAAGTCCTAATCGACCTCCCCAATACCAGCAATACAATAGACCTCAGGCGATCAGCAGACTAGAACTCGACCCTATCTGACTCAAGAACAACAAAAAGAGAAATTGATTCTTTATGAACAAAGTCTATCCTTTTAAGCGAGAAGCAATTAGAAAAATGTTCAAGAGTTTAGTTAAGAAACCAGGATTCAAATTGCCTGAGCTCAGGAGACCGGAAGAAGCTGCTAAGCAGGCCAACCAAACTTCTGTCCGTATCATCGCATGTCAGGTCATGAGTTAGAGGATTGCATTACTTTAAAGAATGGCTAGACAGAAATCATAAAGATGGTACAGTTGTGATTCCCAAGGAATACTTGGTAGATCCGAGCCAGGGATCGGCTAAGTGTATATTTGGTGAGCCTTCTGCACCTCTTTTAACTTTGAAATCTGATAACGAATGGGATATTGTCCTATCTCATTCTTCTAAAAAGACTCTTAATAAATTATATCGTTCTTCTTATCAGGAACCTCGAGAATTCAGAATCCAATCCAGGTTGATTCGATAGCCCGAAAGCGGAGAAGAATAAGGCTCCAATCATAGAGCCCAAAGAAATGCAAGCTGATCAAGTTCCGCTAGTCCTGGAGAAGAAGCAGAAGAAAAAGGCAAAGTTATCTGCTGATAAATTAGTTGTTTCTGAAAATGGTGAGCATGTGTCGCTCAAACCATTAACTCTGTATGACTTTTATTTTGTCCTCCTGGGACTAAGAAACCAATGAAAAAAGATTCTGCGTATATCATGTTTGTTTCTGCTGATGAATACTCTGATCATAATTTAAACAATAATGAGAATAATTTCCAAGATACAAATATCAATGAAACAGATGAACAGTTTCAATACTATTATGATAGTGACTCCCCTATTCTCGATGTCGAGGGTGATCCTATTAATATAGAATTGGAACTATCAGATTCAGATACACCGCCAGAGGAAGTTCAAACAACAATTAACGATCAACAGATAAAGACAACTGAAAATGCTTCATCCGAAGAAGTAGTGCAAGTCAACCTCCGTAGTGGTAAAGTTTTACCTCCACGACTTGCATCTACTGAGAAGGAGAAGCAAGTTACAGATAATCCTGAAATTTCTAATCAACCACAACCAGTGCAAGGCCCAGATTTACAGAATACCGAGATTTCAAAGTCGACTACAACGTTTTAGCGCATCTTAGGAAACTGCGGCGAAATTGAGTATATACGACGCTCTGGTTCTTTCCAAAGAGATGAGAGAAGCTTTAATTAAAGCTTTACTCGATCCAGAGATCTGTATGTCTCAAATAGCTTCAATGCAGTCTGACAAAGAGGCGTTATACTTCAAAGAGGTCCCGGTGTTACATTTTCAGATGAAGATCTGTTATTAGGGACAGCGGATCACAATCGCCCGCTGTATATATCCGTTAATATTGACAACTTCAAGGTAGCTCGTGTGCTTGTAGATCCAGGTGCATCAGTCAACATCATGGCGCTCAAAACTCTTGCATACTTGAGAGTTGATACTCATAAGCTCAATTCCGATAAAATGATGCTGCGGGGATTCAACGAGAAGGGAGAGAGAGCCTTAGGTTCAATAACCTTACTGTTAGATTTAGAAACTTTCAAAACCGAAGCCAAATTTCATATAATAGATTCCGAAACTTCTTTTAACGCTCTCCTAGGTAGACCCTGGCTCCATGAATATAGAATGGTGCCTTCCTCCTTACATCAGTGTATCAAATTCTCCCGAGATGGAGTAGAACACTGTATCAAAGGTGACTTGCAACGTTCTCGATTCACGAAGTCGGTATATACGAAGATGCTTCATACTATCTGCCTAAGAAGCAGACATTGTTCTCTAAAAATCTCAAATTGGCTGAAGTAGAAATACAAGAAAGTGAAGAAAGAAAGAAAAAGAAAGAAAAGAAAAGAGAAAGAGAAAGAGAAAGAAAAAGAAAAGAAACGAAAAAAGAAAAAGAAGAAGAAAATCATCCCGACCTCGAACACGATATTCGTTGGGCACCTGCTCCTCCTTACAAAGAGGTGGTAGAATGTCACAATGGTCTAGAGGGAGAGGTCGAGGATGGCAAAATAGAGGAGTTTATGAAAATGCGATGCAAAATATACAAATAGGGGAACCTGCAATACATATTGATTTGGAATCCAGTTCGGAAGGACGAATCATATATGCTTGAGAAAGACTCACAGGTTGTAGAATATAGAAGATTTCTAAATCAGCCAAAATTTGAGATTTCTATAGAATCTGATAGTGACGAGGACAGGGTCCAAGTCACTAGGGAAGATAATTCAGACTTATCTACTATGGAGAGATTAAAGAAATATGTGGAAAATATTACCCTAACTCCTTTATCCCAAAGTGATGTAAAGGAGGTGAAGTGAAAGCTTCTCTTCCTCTAAACCCTGAAACCAAAGCCAATAATTTTATACCTTCTACTAGCAAACCCCCAGAGACTGATGTAACCCTTGATGATCCTTTTATGGATGAGATAATAGAGCTGCCTTTTGATTGGTATTCGAACTCTACAAATAGATTTGCTAAACAAGGTTTAACACCGTTGAAATGGACTAGAGGCAAAGCCCAACAATTTGAATATATATGGATAGAAAATACCATAGACGATTTTCAAAACATGGTATTGGTTTTGCCACTCTATGTTCATTCGACGATGATGAATATGTTTAGTAATTTCTAATAATTCGAATCTGATAGTCTCTTTTCGGCGAACGTTAAATCTTTTAACGAACTCTGCTTAGAAACTTCAGATGATCTCGATGAATTTCAAATCGAGAGGCACCTCCAGAACTTGAAGAAGAAATCAGATCTACAATGACGATCTTAGAGAGATAAATTTGGGTACTGAAGAAGACCCTCGTCCGACTTTCATTAGTTCTCTATTGAATGAGGATGAGGCAAATGATATGATCCAACTTTTATCTGAATTCAAAGATTGTTTTGCTTGGAGCTACGAGGAGATGCCAGGATTATCCCCGGATGTAGCAGTGCACAAGTTAGCAATTCAATCAGAGCATTTCCAGTAAAACAAGCACCCCGACGAATGCGACTCGACATCGAGCAACAGGTTGTCATTGAAGTGAAGAAACTAATCGATGCAGGTTTTATTAGGGAGGAGAAATATCCGACCTGGTTAGCTAGCGTCGTCCCAGTCAGAAGAAGAACGGTCAAATACGTGTTTGTATCGACTTCAGAGATCTGAATAAAGCATGTCCTAAAGATGAGTTTCCACTCCCTATACCGGAACTCATGGTTATATCGCTTCCTCTCATGCGATATTCTCCTTTATGGACGGCATCCGGATATAATCAAATTAGGATGGATCCCGAAGATGAGAAGTATACCGCATTTCGAACACCGATAGGAATTTACTGTTACAAAGTCATGCCTTTCGGTCTAAAGAATGCGGGAGCAATTATCAAAGGGCAATGACGAGATTTTTGACGAACTTATCCATAATCAAGTGGAATGTTATGTCGATGATCTAGTCATTAAGAGTGTTGAAAGGAATGATCATTTATATGATTTGAGGATCGTATTTCAAAGAGTACGAAAATATGATCTGAAAATGAATCCTTTGAAATGCGCTTTCGGCGTCACTTCAGGGAAATTCTTGGGTTTCGTGTTCGACCCACGTGGGATCGAGATTGATCCGACTAAGATTAAAGCGATATTAGAGATGCCACATCCTAAGACACTCACCCAATTGAGATCTTTTCAAGGCCGATTAGCATACCTTAGGAGATTTATATCAAATCTTTCGGGCAGATGCCAGCATTCGCAGCATTATGCAAGAAAGATGCTCCGTTTAGATGGGATCAGAATTGCCAAAAAGCCTTTAACAATATCAAACAGTATTTTATTAATCCTCCAGTGCTTGCAGCTCCTATACCAGGGAAAACTCTGATTTTGTATACAACAGCTCTAAGTGAATCTCTTGGCGCCTTATTAGCTCAATCTAATGAGGAAGGAAAAGAGAATGCACTATATTATCTGAGTAGACGTTTACTTCCCACTGAAGTAAATTATCCTCCGATTGAGAAGCATTGTCTGGCTTTAATCTTCGCCGCTCAGAAGTTAAGGCACTATATGCTTTCTCACAAAGTAAATCTCATATCCCGAATAAATCCTTTGCAGTATTTGATGACTCGGCCAACATTATCAGGGAGATTAGCCCGTTGGTCAATGATATTATCACAGTTTGATATCACATTTACTCCTTTACGAGCAGTCAAAGGACAAGCAGTATCAGATTTCTTAGCAGCCATCCTATGAGGATGATTGCCCGATAAATGATGAACTACCAGATGAACAAGTCATGGAACTCGAGATAAAATGAGAAGTTCACCTGGGAATTCTATTTTGACGGTGCTGCTTCTATTCAGCAAGGAGAATCAGATGAAATTTTGCCCGGTCAGGCAGGAATCGGTATTGTATTTGTTACACCTGACAGAGGTACCATGTATTACTCCTATCACCTGTCAGAACCACGTACCAATAACGAAGCTGAATACGAAGCATTTATAACTGGCTTAGAATTGACTATCCTGAATGAGATCGAAGAAATCAAGATCTTCGGAGATTCACAGCTTGTTGTTAACCAAATAGCAGGAATCTTTAAAGTATTAAAAGATACTTTGATTCCTTAACATCAGTATGCAATGCATCTTTTGGAAAAGATCCCAAATGTCACATTATATCGAATTCCCGAGGGAAGAATTCTACAGCTGATGCTCTTGCCAAACTGGCTAAAGCACTGGCATGCCCCGAAGAAGATTCAATCCCGATAGAAGTGCAAGGCCGACAGGTTCTTTCTCCTATAGATCTCGAACACATAAACAGAGAATCTTCGACTGAGGTGAAAATGTTTTGGCAGTAAACGACGAAGGTTTAGATGGGAAAACCGTTCATCGAATACTTGCAAGAAAACAAGCTCCCTCAGGAGAAATCAGCAGCAGATCAAATCAAGAGAAGATCACTATCCTACAGTTTGATTAATAATACCCTTTACAGAAGATCATTCGATCAGATGTGGTTGCGATGTTTAAATAAATCAGAAGCACATAAGATCGTAGAAGAAGTCCATGCTGGCTTATGTGGTGCACATCAATCCGGTCCGAAAATGAAAATGAAAATCAAACGGATGGGATACTATTGGCCATCAATGATAGATGACTGCATGAAAATTGCACGTCACTGTCATCAATGCCAGGTGCATGGTGTAGTCCTTCATCAACCTCCGAATGTTCTACATCCAACTATTGCTTCTTGGCCTTTCGAAAGTTGGGGTACCGATATCATTGGTCCGATAGATCCACCGTCCTCCAGAGGTCATAGATTCATTCTAGCAGCTACGGATTACTTTTCCAAATGGGCAGAAGCTGTTCCATTGAGAGAAGTTAAAGCTCAACAAGTTCTAAAAATTTTTCAAAGAGAATGTCGTGTACCGATTCGGTGTTCCTCGTGGATCATTTCGGATAACGGTCCTTCATTCAGGAGTACTAAGATTAATAACTTTGCTAAAGAATAATATCGATGGAGATACTCCACTATCTATTACCTCGGGCAAATGGATTAGCGGAGGCCTTCAATAAGACTTTGATTCAGATCTTAAAGAAGACTCTGGATGACAATAAGCGGTCAATGGCATGAGAAGTGGGTTGAGGCTTTATGGGCATATCGTACCACATACAGAACTCCAACTCAATCTACGCCATTTGCTTTAGTCTTTGGTTCAGAAGCGGTCATTCCTTTAGAAGTTCAACTGCCTCGCTCAGAGTTGCATGTGAAACTATCAGATCACTACAGAACAGAATGCAAAACTCAGATTGGAAGAACTTGAGGTTTAGAAGAGAAGCGTTTGCAGGCTCAACAGAACCTCGAGTTGTATAAAGCTAAGATGATACAGGCCCACGACAAATTAGTTCGTCCCAGACTTTTCAAGTAGGAGATTTGGTGTTAGTTCTTCGAAGACCTATCTTATCTCATCGGAAGATAGGAGGGAAATTCGAACCGAATGGGAAGGCCTTCTGTAGTGGAGAAGGCTTATCAAGGAGGATCTTATCAGCTAATGAGATGTATAAAGGCAATCATCCTATTGTTGCCTATTAATGGAAGATATCTCAAGAGATATTATGATAGCTGATGTATTAGTAAAATTTTTGCCAAGGAAATAAATATGAGAT